>JACBWV010000472.1:9469383-9604383 GCA_013435795.1 Chlamydomonas sp. ICE-L
CCAATCGTCGAAACAGGAGATGAGCATCACAGAGTAAAGTCCATGTCTCTGGATAAATGTCTCGATACATGTCGATAAATGACGTACCTGGACTTCGTAAACTAAACACTTTGTTTCTATCCTCTGTTCTAGGCTCCTTACCTGATCCCCCATGTGGATATCACCAGCAACAAGGATGGCACCACAGGGTGGGCCTAATTGCAACATGCATCACCGACGATTCAAGTCCGTGTCTCTCATGCTTTAACACAATACATGACATATCTGGACTATGTAAACTAAACACTATGTTTCTATCCTCTGCTCTAGGCTCGCCACCTAATACCCCGAGTGGACATCACCAGCGACAAGACGCATGGCAGAGTAGAGTCCGTTTCTCTCTATAATTGTCTTGAAAAATGAGTAGATGACGTCTCTGGACTGCGCCGACTACGGAAACTAAACACTTTGTTTCTACCCCCTGCTCTAGGCTCGCTACCTGATCCCCCGAGTGGACATCACCAGCGAAAAGACGCATGGCAGAGTAGAGTCCATGGCTAGGCTACATCGTCTGCCTGAGTGTGACTTGGGAAAAGCCCAACCAGCCAACGGCACTACCAGCGGCGACCCCATCCGACCCATTGGGGCTAGCAAAGACAAGGTGGGTCAAGATATGTTTTGGGGGGGGTCTGGTGAGAATTCAGGCTGAAGATTGGTGTCAATACCTTTCTACCTGTGACGCCCCCCCATCAGGCCCATTGGGAAGGGAAAGACAAGGCGCATGACAGAGTAGAGGCTATGGCTAGGCTGCATCGTCTACCTGCATGTGACTTGGGGTAAGACCAACCAGCAAACGGCACTACCAGTGACGCCCCCATCAGACCCATTGGGGGTGGCAAAGACAAGGTGGGTTCCTTAGATGGGCTGGTGAGAATGAGGGTGAGAGATTGGCGTGGTGATCTTGCAACCAGTGGCACCCCCATCTGACCCATTGGGAAGGCAAAGACAAGGTGGTCCCTTTGATGGTCTGGTGAGAGTGAGGGTGAGAGATTGGCGTAGTGATCTTGCGACCAGTGACGCCCCCATCTGCCCATTGGAGATGGCAAATATAAGCTGGGTCCCTTTTATGGCTATAGAGAATGAGGTTGAGAGATTGGCGTAGTGACCTAGCGAACAGTGCCCCCCCATTCAACCCATTGGAGATGGGAAAGATAAGGTGGGTCGAGTTTTTTGTTCAGTTCTGAAAGTGGGTTAGCCGGTAGCTTCCTGGTTTTAGGCCTTCTCCAGGGACAGCGACCAGGGTGTTGTGTGGGGGGAGTAGCTTTTGCGATGTAGTGGTTGGGCCTTTTCAGGGCGAGTAGTTTGGTGTGTGGGTCGGGTGCGTATGGTGGTGGGTCCACTTTTCAGGGCGAGTAAGTTGGGGTGGTGGGCTTTCGTTTCAGGGATAGTAGTTGGGGTGGTGGGTCCTTTAAGGGCGTAGTAGTTGGGGTGGTGGGTCCATTTTCCGGGCGAGTGTATGGGGTGGTGGGTACCCTTTCAGGGCGAGTGGTTGGTGGGTGGGGTGGGGGGTCCTTTCAGGGCGATATTTGGGTGGTGGGTCCTTTTTCAGGGCAGTGGTGGGGGTGTGGTGGGTCCCTTTTCAGGTGTTTCAGGGCGTGTAGTGGGGGGTGGGTCACTTTTCAGGGTCGAGTGTTTGGGGTGGTGGGTCTCCTTTTCACGGGCGGAGTAGTTGGGGTGGTGGGGTGGGGTTCCTTTTCAGGGCGATAGGTTGGGGTGGTGTGGTGCCCTTTTCAGGGTCGAAGTAGCGAGTAAGTTGGGGTGTGGGGTCACCAATTTTCAATGGCGAGATTGGGTGGTGGTCCCTTTTCAGGGCAGAGTGGTTGGGGGTGGGCTCTCAATGGTTGAGTTCGTTGATTGAAATCAGGGCAAAGGTGCGGGGTTGAATTCCCGACGGGCGCCTAGCGTCCGGCAGTCGCTTGTCAACCGCATGGTATGCTGGTCCAGTAATGTAGCAGCACATCTCTAACGTTGTAAGACAGGGCTCCCTTAATCCCATGCCCCACCAGGCGTTATCATTATTTATGTGACGCACCTTGTTGCTGGTCATGTCCACTTGGGGGATCAGGAAAACCAAAACAAAAGTAAAGATAACGCATGGTGGGGCGTGGTATTAAGGGATCCCTGTCTCACAGTGGTCGAGAATGGGCTGCTACTCCAGACGAGCTCTACCATTGAGCCATTCGTCAAAACGGGATTGATCACATACTTCATCAGCAAGAACACTTCACCCCCACACCACCCTACACCTCCCCTCACAACAATCACCGACACCGACACCACCCACCACACCAAACCGACACCCCACACCACCCAACCAGCCCCACACCACCCGACACCCCGACACCACCACACCACCCCAAACCCCGACACCACCCCAACCCCCCCCCACACACCAACCCCACACACCCCACACACCACCCCTACACCCACACACACCGCCCCGTACACCGCCAAAAAGCACACCACCCACCCTGATACCCCACACCCCACACAACCTCTACACTCCCCACCCAACCCACCACCCAACCCCAACACCACCCCTTACCCCAAAACAACACCACCCCTACACCACCACACACATACCCCACACCCTAACCCTCCCTGGACTGATAACATACTCACGATCCCCTATCTATAACCACGTTTTCCTCATTGGGTACCCCGTTTCTAGCGTTCTATATTGCCCACACCCCCACTCACCTCCAGCGACGCAAACCTTTCCATGGGGGTGATCTTGGCATCGGCTTCATTCTTCACAATCATCGTTTGCAGGGCTTCAATGAGCTCCTCCTTGGAGATATAGAAGTACTCATCACCCCTACACCCCCACTCACCTCTACACCACCCCTACAACCTTACTCACCTGCAGCAACGCAAACTTATCCATGAGGTCAATCTTGGCATCGGCTTCATTCTTCACAATCGTCGCCTGTAGAGCTTCAATGAGCTCCTCCTTGGAGATGGAGATGAACTCATCACACCAACACCCCCACACTACCCCTACACCACCCCTACAACCTTACTCACCTCCAGCGATGCAAACCTATCCATAGGGTCGATCTTGGCATCGGCTTCATTCTTCACAATCGTTGCTTGCAGAGCCTCAATGAGCTCTTCCTTGGAAATGGAGAGAAACTCATCAGCTATCGAGACTTCACTGCCATTCAAGCTCTGCTGCAGCTCCTCTGAATCAGCTGCCGGGCGTGATTTCTTGTTGCCTGCAGATTGTTGAGTGAGGTTGTGTGGGGGTGTTGGTGGGGGTGGGGGGTGTTTGGTGGTGGGGGTGGGGTGGGGGAGGGCGAGTGTTATGTGGGAGGGGCGGTGCTGGCTCAGCTCCAGGCGTGATTGCGTGGGTTGCTGCAGGGTGATGTGTGTGGGTGTCGGTGGGGGTTGGCGCGGTGGTGTGTGTGTGGGGGGGGGGGGGGGGGATCACGGCACAGGCAGAGTTATGTTGCCTGCAGGGGTGTGTGAGTGTGGTGTGTGGGTTGGTGATGTGGTGTGTGGGTGGGTGCATATGAGCCAGCTTTTTTTTCCAGCACCCAGCAAGAAGCACACCTCTTTCGGCATCCGGCAATCCTAGTCTGTGTCGGGATACCCCACCACCACCCCACCCCCCACCTACCCACCACCCACCCCACCCCCCACCACACACACCACTCTGTATGAATAGTAGAAAAAAGATGATGAATTCACATACATTACTGTCGTGCACACACATCGCCTATGAGCAGCAGCACATCTTCCTCGGGCATCGGCACTCCTAGATGATCAAACAACTCCATCAGCAGACCACTTTGCAGACGACCTGTCTCACTCCCAGCACTCATTCTGCGTGTGAGCGTGGGGGTGGGGGGTGAGGGAAACCTCCCCTCCCCCTGTGTGTGTGCAGTGTGGGGGGGAGGTGCGGGGGGGGGGGCGGTATGCCCCCCCGGGGCCGGGGGTATGTGTGCGTGTGGCACGTTGTATGTGTGTGTGCGTGTGCCTGCAGTGTGTGTCCTTGCCTGTGGCGGCGGGGGGGCCGGGCATAGTGGCAGGATGCTGCCGGTTCAAACAACTATATCAGCAGACCGCTTTGTGCACGCCGACACACGTCTCACTCACCACGCCACTCATTCTGCACGTAGTGAAGCGCTCCCACGCCTGCGGGGGTGTTACTGTGTGCCCCATGCCCCTGGTGTCAATGTGTGAGGGGACCAGGAATAGTGCGTGATGAGAGGTATCAAACAACTCTAAGCAGACCGCATTTGCAGACGACCGGATCCTCCAGCACTATCATTCTGCATCTCTGTGAGCGTCGGGGGCAGTGTTTTATAGTGTGTGTGTGTATGTGGGCGGGGGGACGGAGATCCAGTGGTGCATGATGAGGTTCAAACCAACTATATCAGCAGACCCGCTTGCAGACGACCGCTCACTCCCAGCACTCACATTTGCACATCGTGAGCGTGGCGGCCCCGGTGTTCTCGGCGGTCCAACCCTCGCGTTCCCTGTTATGTGACACTATGTCCGCTGTGTATGTGCTATGTGTGTGTGGAGGGAGAGGAATAGTGGTGACTGATGAGGTCAAACAATATATCCAGCCAGGCACCACGTTTTGCAGGACCGACCTGTCTCACTCCCATGCACATCACTCTGAATGTGAGCCGTGGCCGGGGGCGTGACGCCACGTATGTGTCAGCTGTGACCCTGACGTGTGTGTATGTCGTGTCGGGGGGGAAGGCCGATAAGTGCGTGATCGATGAGGTTCAAACAACCATATCAGCAGACCGCTTTGCAGAAGGGGGGGGGGACCTGTCTCACTACAAGCAACTCATTATAGTGGTTGAGAGAGTTCCCGCACCGCGGCCCTGACCGCGTGATTATGTGTGTGTCCCGTCAGGCCCCCTCGTGCCGATCGTGGGGGCGGGACGAAGAGCGCAATAGTGGTGATGATGACGGCACCAAACCAACACCCCATCAGCAGGACCACTTTGCCAGACCGACCTCCCCTGTATCCCACTCCCAGCACTCATTCTGCCCCCGGACTCCCCCGTGCGTGCCATGGCGGCGACAGGGGATAACGCGTGTTTCCCCTGTCGTGGGGTTGTGGGGGGGTAACAGTGGTGTTGATCGTGGTCAAACACCTGTTTACACACTTTAAAGACTGTTAAGACGACATGCCTGACTACCAATGTTCACTGTGTGACATAGAACTGGGGCTGTGACATAGAGCTGGGGTAGGAAAGTGGTGCTCGGTTCACGTCCCAATCAAACTACACATCAACCAAGGTGCCAGAAAATGCTATATTAGAGCGTGAGATTTGAGAGAGGACGCGGACACGCACAAGCCTGTTTGCTTGCACAGTGGGGCCACCAGCACCAAAACTTTAGCCACAAGCACCCTGGGACCAAGCACCAAAAGTTTGCTTGCACTGGGGCCAAGCAGCGGTTTACTACTCTCTTGCCAAATTGGTCCAGCGATGATTGAATTGAAGCGCCACAAACGTCAAACTTGCGTCGCGCTTCATTCTGGTGCAAAAAAGCGCCAAAAAAAACTGTGCGCCTTGCCGCACCCACAACCGCGGGCTTAAAAAACATGCGCACGAACACCGCGCCGCAGAGGGCTAATCTAAAAAAAGGCGCTTAGTCAGTCACCTGGGGCCAAGGCACCCAAATTTTAGCATTCCTACTGATGGAAGGCTGTACAGTTTAGGCATCAGGAGAAGCTTCCACTTAGTGTTTAAACTCATCATTGATCAGGTCAATGGTTTATTATCATTTATTATTGTTATAATGATTTTATTTGTATTATAATGACCTCTTACTGCATAAACTCATCCTTGATCAGAACACCGGTTTTATATTTATTTATTATATCTCATAGTTAGGATTATTTTATTTTCATTATAATAACCACTCACTGCAAACACTCATCATTGATCAGATCAACAGTTTTACTATTAATTATTATATTACGATTCTTTTATTCGTATTATAATAACCACTTACCGTATAAACGCATCATTGACCAGATCAACTGCTGTATGAGTATTGATTATTGTTAGGATTATTTTATTTGTGTTACTAAAACCTCATACCGCATAAACTCGTTATTGATCAGATCAACGGTTTCTTCACACATAGAGGTTGGCCTCTCGGATCTTTAGCTGAGCAACGAGCACAATTAATCAAGAAATTATTTGTATTAATTCAAGCAAGACACACTCAATTAAATAATAATAAATTAAGTGTATCCGTACACTCAAAGAAATTAATTTACTTATTCAAGACAACTAACATTAATTACTCAACGCAACCATGGGCCATGCATAAATCTGGAGAAAGCATCTCTACGCCCCCATGAATCATCTTAAGAACACGACTCAACGAGTTTCTTTAACCAGAGACAGGTTGGGCCTCTTTGATCTTAGATGGGAACCGATTCACACATTTCCATCAAGAACATTAAATTTAATTAATCAGAAAGGGGATTGCCCAACATCAGGGGAAGCATCCTCTTACCGCATGAACTCATCATTGATCATATCAACGGTTTCTTCACACAGCGAGAGGTTAGCCTCCCTGATCTTTAGATGAGCAACGAGCACAATTAATCAAGAAATTAATTTAATTAATCAAGAAATGGGCATGCCGACATCAGGGGAAGCATCCCCTCTTACCACGCCATGAACCCCATGGGAATCATCATCTGATCAGCAATTCAACGGTTCTCTCGCCAAGGGGAGGAGACGGGTTAGCTTCTCTGATCAGCGGGTTCAACCTTTCCAGATGTTCCATCCACACTCGGCCGTTCATCTGCCACCACTTGGGCAGTTCCGCCGGTTCGAAGTCCAAATCAGGCCAGTAACTCATCCCCGGACCGATACGGACGGAACCTTGCCACAATGACATATCAACACCCACAGCCAGAACGCGCCGTTTCCAAGGTTCCGGCAGCACGGAAGTTGAGCCCCACGTTCGACGTAGAGGACACGCACAATACCTGGGCTACGATTGCCCTGTCCCATGTATACTGTCTGCCCGCCGTGGCCGAGAAGGAGAACCTGGGAGAAGAATCATTGATTTATATTTGTTTTTGTTTTTATATCTGTGGACTGCTCTGGACCAAGTATTTCTTTGCTTTTTTTTGTTACAGACAATGGCAATACCTGGGTGTCCCATGTATACTGTCTGCCCGCCATGGCCGAGAAGGAGAACCTGGGACAAGAATAATTTATTTATATAGATAGATAGATAGATAGATAGATAGATAGATAGATAGATAGATAGATAGATATAGATATGTTTATATCTGTGGACTGCTCTGGACCACGTTTTCTTGAGTAGTTCTTCCGTTGAAGACAAATGAAAATCTAGGTGCCCCATGTATACTATCTGTACATGGCTTAGGAGGGCAACCTGAGAGAAGAAGCTTTGATTTTTTTTATATCTGTAAACTGCTCTGGACCAAATGGTGCTCGAATCATGTTTGTTTCAGACAACTGCAATACCTGGGTGGCTCGGGAATTTTTTTTTATTTACTTCTTTGTGTATATCTCTTGACTCCTAGGGACCAATTTTTTTCTTTGCTTTTTTTGTTAGAGACAACTGCAATACCTGGATGGCCCATGTATACTGCTCTCGCCTTGCTACTGGCCCAAGAAGGAGCAACCTCGCGGAGAGAGAAGAATCTCTTGATTTATATTTATATTCTGTTCACCATTCTGACATGGCCCATGTATACTGTCTGCCTGCTATGGCACCCGAGAAGGAAAACTGGGAGAAGAATAGTGATTGTATATTGTATATTCTGTTCACCCATCGCACATGGCACCATGTATACTGTTGCCTTGTAGATGGCCGAAGAGAAGGAGAACACTGGGAGAAGAATCATTGGATTTCTATATTTATACTGCTGTTCACCCATTCTGGAAATGCAGCCCATGTATACTGTGGCGACCGACGTGAAGATAACCTGGCGTGAGAAGTAATATTGTTCTATTACATTTCTGTTTTCCCTTACCCATTCTGCACTACGCATGGTAAGTATACTGTCTCCTGCTATGGCCGAAAGAGAACCTGGGAGAAGAATCATTGATTTATATTTATATTCTGTTCACCATTCTGACATGGCCCATGTATACTGTCTGCCCTGCTATGGGCCGAGAAGGAAACCTGGGAGAGGAATCATTGATATTCTATTTATATTCTTTTCACCATTCTGTACTATGGCCCATGTTAAAACTGTCTGCCTGCTATGGCCGAAAAGGAGAACCTGGGAGAGGAATCATTGATTTATATTTATATTCTGTTCACCATTCTGACATGGCCCATGTATACTGTCTGCCTGCTATGGCCGAGAAGGAGAACCTGGGAGAGGAATCATTGATTTATATTTATATTCTGTTCACCATTCTGACATGGCCCATGTATACTGTCTGCCTGCTATGGCCGAGAAGGAGAACCTGGGAGAGGAATCATTGATTTATATTTATATTCTGTTCACCATTCTGACATGGCCCATGTATACTGTCTGCCTGCTATGGCCGAGAAGGAGAACCTGGGAGAGGAATCATTGATTTATATTTATATTCTGTTCACCATTCTGACATGGCCCATGGTCTACTGTTCTGCCTGCTATTGCCGAGAAGGAGAACACTGGGGAACGACAAAGGACTCATTGATTTATATTTTATATTCTGTTTCACCATTCTGACATGGCCCTGTTACTGTCCTGCCTCTATGCCGGAAGGAGACCCTGGAGAAGGATACCCCCCCCCCCCCCCCCCCCCCCCCCCCCCCCCTCATTGAGTTAGGATTTATATTCTGTTCACCATTCTGACATGGCCCATGTATACTGTCTGCCTGCTATGGCCGAGAAGGAGAACCTGGGAGAGGAATCATTGATTTATATTTATATTCTGTTCACCATTCTGACATGGCCCATGTATACTGTCTGCCTGCTATGGCCGAGAAGGAGAACCTGGGAGAGGAATCATTGATATATTTATTTCTGTTTCACCATTCTGACCATTGCCCATTTACTACTGTCTGCCTGCTATGGTCCGGAAGAAGAGACCTGGGAGAGGAATCATTGATTTATATTTATATTCTGTTCACCATTCTGACATGGCCCATGTATACTGTCTGCCTGCTATGGCCGAGAAGGAGAACCTGGGAGAGGAATCATTGATTTATATTTATATTCTGTTCACCTTCTTGACTGGCCCATGTATACGTCTGCCTGCGGAGGCCGATAAGGAGAACCTGGGAGAGGAAATCATTGATTTTATTTATATTCTGTTCACCATTTCTGCCATGGCCCATGTAATACGTCTGCCTGCTATGGCCGAGACTGGAACACCTGGGAGAGGATCATTGATTTATATTTATATCGTAGATAGCAGAAGCCATTAACTGACATGGCCACATGTATACTGTCACAAGTGCATGCAATATGTTGCCAAGGAAGTAATCCTGGGAGAGGAAATCATTGATTTATTTATATTCTGTTTCACCATTCTGACTGGCCCATGTATCTGTCTTGCCTTCTCTGCCGAGAAGGAGACCCCTGGGAGAGGATCAGTGATTTATATTTATATTCTGTTTCACCATTCTGACATGGCCCAATGTATACTGTGTACTGGCCCTGCTATTGCCAAAAGTAGGAGTAATGGGATAACCACCTGTTAGAGGAATCTTTGATATAATATGGTAGAAAGGGGAGGGAAGCATGAATTATATTGTGATGGTATGGAACAATTAGTATAAGAATGTGTTTAGATATATATTTGTGTTTATATCTGTGGACTGCTCTGGACCGCTTTTTCTCGAATTGTGTTTTGTTACAGACAACAGCAATACTGGGGAGGCCCATGTATGCTGTCTGCCCGCCGTGGTCAAGGAGGAGAATCACTGATTTGTATGTACTTGTTTTTAGATCTCTGGACCAAACTTGTCTTGACTTTTGTTTTGTTTCAGAAAGCAGCAATACCTGGGTGTCCCATGTTTACTGTCTGTCCGCCATGGCCAAGGAGGATTACCTGGGAGAAGAATCATCTGGGTGGCCTGTATGTCTGTACGTATGTTCCATTTTAGGGGTCGTAGACTATATATAAGCTTGCATATGCAATGTTGTATTTGAGGGTTAGTATACCATATGTATGTTTCCATATGCATGTCTCCATATGTATGTTGAGGATTAGTAGACTATATATAGTCTACTAACATATGTACATATATATATATACATGTATATATATGTTTCCATATGCAATGTTGTATTTGAGGGGTAGTATACCATATGTATGTTTCCATATGTATGTTATAGTTGAGGATTAGTAGACTTATAGTCACTAACATATATATATATATATATACATACACACATGTATATATATGTTTCCATATGCATGTTATATTTGAGAAGGAGTAGACTTTATGTATGTTTGTTTCCATACGTATGTATAACAATTAGTGAAGCTGGGCGGGGTCACGGATTGGGTGGTAAGGGGCGAATGGAAAATAGTTTGAGTAAATAAAAGACACGAGGGTATAAGCGGGGGGCGGGAACCGAGGCGAACAATAACTGAAAAAGAGTCCGGGGAAGGGGTAAACGGAAAAAATCAATTTGAATAACATTAGATTGAGTGGCTGGCCGTGTTATCAAATGCAAATGATTGGTAATCCTGACCCCCCAGATAGTCCAGAAATCATGAACTGATGAGAGAGAACATTACATAATATAGGGACATGAGGACTTGTATAGCAAGGAGAAAAAAAGCAGGTAAATTGTGAAATAAAGAAGGGGGGAGAACCTGGACCAGGCAACCGAAGAAGAAAGATCCCATGATAGTCCAGGCATCAAATCTTGAGAGTACATGTAGTTATTGGTGGCTGGACTTGTTTGAGCTATCAATTGTTACTCAATTTGGTTACCAATTGGTTAGCAAATACAGGATAGAGGGGTGGTGGGTCTGACGTGGGTACAGATTGGTTAGCTCAAGGTTGGGTGGTGAGAACGAGTAATATAGGGAAAGTGGTGTTGCAGTCACAATATGAGCATTAAAAAAGAGGGGCTACTAGATGGCAACCGGCCTGTGTATAGACTGATAAACGGCCACTCACACTGACCTAGTGGTTTAACCTGATGATACATAGCTACGCGGCTTCTCGTCTATGTGGAATTATGCACTAAACGGGAGTAGTCACGGGTGCCGGTGAATAGAGTAGAGCTGAAACTACAAACATGTAACGAATGGTAACGAAATGCACGTACCGTATGAGTGAACTAGGGACTGCACGTGACATTATAACTGGATAAAGGACTAGAGTACCGTTCCTGTGAGATACAACACGATAATTACTACACGGATGCAACAATTTTAATTTCAATTAAATTCATGACATCATACACTGGAGTAAAATAAAAAATTTGGCCCTTAATGCCTAAAAAACCTGGGGAGTGGTGACACCCCCCCCCCCCCCCCCCCCCCCCCCCCCACACACACACACACACACACACACACACACACATACACACAAATACACACACAAATACACCCTTAAAGACATATAAGAGGCATGACTTACCTGATCAAAAAGCATGTAAGAGGAGAAGCGAGGCTGGTGAATGACGGAAACAATTGTGATGCCAAAAACTGAGGAGGGCTGACCCCCCCCCCCCCACACACACACACACACACACACACACACACACAACGAGGTATGCCTTACCTGATCAAAAAGCATGTAAGAGGAGAAGCGAGGCTGGTGAATGACGGAAACCACTGTCATGCCGAGACCTGCCATGTCCGATAGAGACCTGTACAGGGTTAGGGCTGTTTTTAATTAAAGGTTTTTAATAATAAATAAATAAATAGTATTTATTACTATTATAAATAGTCCTTATTACAAGGCGTGAAGTTGAGGGGGCCAGCCTGTTTGCTTTCACTGGGGCCAACCACTGTCATGCCGAGACCTGCCATGTCCGATAGAGACCTGAACAGGATCATAGCTGTTTTAAGTGCAGGTTATAAATAATAAATAAATAAATAAATAGTATGCCTTTTTACGAGGCTGGTGAATGACGGAAACCACTGTCATGCCAATACCTGCCATGTCCAACAAAAATACCTCTACATGTTCAGGGCTGTTTTAAGTGCAGGTTTTTAAATAAATACATAATATGCCTTATTACGATGCGTGCGTTTGAGAGGGCCAGCCCGTTTGCTTTCACTGGGGCCAACCACCAAAGGTTTGTTTGAAGTGTAGTGCCCTTGCCAGATAGGAGGAGGCCAGACAGAAGGCACTACTTCCTTGTGTTGTAGTGCCCTTGCCAGATAGGAGGAGGCC
The DNA here is from genome assembly GCA_013435795.1 of Chlamydomonas sp. ICE-L. Lineage (NCBI taxonomy): Eukaryota > Viridiplantae > Chlorophyta > Chlorophyceae > Chlamydomonadales > Chlamydomonadaceae > Chlamydomonas > Chlamydomonas sp. ICE-L. Next base: position 9,481,753 of record JACBWV010000472.1, read on the forward strand.
AGACAGAAGGCACTACTTCCTTGTGTTGTAGTGCCCTTTCCAGATAGGAGGAGGCCAGACAGACGGCACTACTTCCTTGTGTGTGAGAGGCGCTCGTAAGTAGAGTATGATATCTTGTGTTAGAGAGCCAGAAACAGAAACATATAATACATTGTAGAGAGTTAGAAGTGGAAACACTTACTTGAGAATATCGCTGGAGGCCGTTGAGTCCAACCCACTGGTAGGCTCATCAAAGAACAGGATGGTAGGTCGCACCACTTGAATTCAAGTGCTATTTAGAGAGTTAGAAGTGGAAACACATAATGCCATTAACAGAGCCAGAAGTGGAAAAACTTACTTGAGGATATCGCTGGAGGCCGTTGAGTCCAACCCGCTGGTAGGCTCATCAAGGAACAGGACTGTTGGTTGCGACACCAGCTCAAGCCCAATGTTAACTCGTTTGCGTTGCCCCCCGCTGATTCCTCTCTTCTCAACGCTGCCAACTTTGAAGTGCTGGGGAGGAGATGGGGCAGAAGTAGAGGGTGGGGCAGGGGAGGAGGGTTTAGATGAAGTGGATGGGAAAGAAAGGGGCGAGAGTGGAGAGAGAGAGAGAGAGAGAGAGAGAGAGGAGAGAGAGAGAGAGAGAGAGAGAGAGAGAGAGGGGGAGGGGCAGGGGGTAGGGTGTCAGCCTGAAAAACCTGCCAGCAGTACCAAAATCAGTACAGCGGTTCTCCCACAAGAAACTCTGAGCCCCCTTTCCTGCCCTGGTGTCAGTCAGGGTAGAATATACCGGTCGGTAATGATAATGATAACGCCTGGTGGGGCGTGGTGTTCAGGGAGCACGTCGTACGCGGGTGGGGAGCGGTCTCCGACCTCAACTGGACAAGCTACCATCGCGGTTGACGACGACCTGCAACGCCAAGAGCGACCGAAGGGGGAGTCGAACCATACCGGTCGGTACTACACTACTGTATTGAGGTATTTTCAGGTCAGATTATACCGGAGCCCAAAAATCCCATCGTCGGTTTGGCCAGAACTTTCTGCGAGTCCCTTCCGGTACACACCGACCAGTTCTGAGGGCGAGTTCCAGTAAGACCGACCACCAGCTATAACACTGCAATTGGCAAAGTGCCTAAGTTGCATCATGTCAAGGATGTCATTGTCAGTTGGATTAGGCACACACACACACACACACACACACACACACACACACACACATACATACACACACAAACATACACACACACAACGTCAAGGACGTCATTGTCAGTTGGCATAGGCACACACACACACACACACACACAAACATACACACACACACAACGTCAAGGACGTCATTGTCAGTTGGCATAGGCACACACACACACACACAACGTCAAGGACGTCATTGCCAGTTGGCATAGGCACACACACACACACACACAAACATACACACACACACACAACGTCAAGGACGTCATTGTCAGTTGGCATAGGCACACACACACACACACACACACACAAACACACAAACATACACACACACACAACGCCAAGGACGTCATTGTCAGTTGGCATAGGCACACACACACAAACATACACACACACACACAACGTCAAGGACGTCATTGTCAGTTGGCATAGGCACACACACACACACACACACAAACATACACACACACACAACGTCAAGGACGTCATTGTCAGTTGGCATAGGCACACACACACACACACACAAACACACAAACATACACACACACACACACAACGTCAAGGACGTCATTGTCAGTTGGCATAGGCACACACACACACACACACACACACACACACACACACACACACACACACACACACACACACACAAACATACACACACACACAACTTCAAGGACGTCATTGTCAGTTGGCAAAGGCAGGCCACTCACCTCAATGTGTCTGAGTTGCATCATGTCAAGAACGTCATCAATGATAGCAGCCCTGCGACGCTTGTCCGCAACTGAGCGCGGAAGCATTAAGTCCGCCGAATAGTACAGATTCTCCCTGCCAAGGGTTTGAACTTGAATTTTGAATTTTGAATTTTGAGTTTTGAAAATCATTCAGCAGAATTTGAGGACCCATGTGGGACCCACGTGGACAGAATCCCATTTTGAATTTTTAATATTTATTTTTGAAAATGAAACATCTGAATTTGATGTCCCATGTGGCACCCATGTGGAAAGCATCAAATTCTTACATTTTAAATATTGAGTTTTGAAAATCAAACATCTGAATTTGATGACCCAATTGCATCCATGTGGTCCCATGTGGTCCAGTGTGGCACCCATGTGGAAAGCATCACATTTTGAATTTTAAATATTGAGTTTTGAAAATCATACATCAGAATTTGATGACCCACTGGCACCCATGTGGTCCCATGTGGCACCCATGTGGTCTCAAATGGCACCCATGTGGACAGCATCACAATTTGAATTTTGAATATTGATTTTTGAAAATCGTACATCAGAATTTGATGACCCAATGGCTCCCGTGAGGACAGCATCCCGTTTTGAAAATTGCCATCGTAAATTTCAAAATCACCTCATCTGACACTCAAATTTTCGTGAACCATGTCATCTTGATAGACAGCACTGACTGGACAGCATACCATTTGAAATTTGAAATTTGGAAACCACCTCACCTGACACTCAAATTTTCGTGAACCATGTCATCTTGATAGACAGCACTGACTGGACAGCATACCGTTTGAAATTTGAAATTTGAACATCACCTCACCTGACACTCAGATCTTCGTGAACGATGTCATCTTGTGGAACAAAACCAGTCACCTTCTTCAGTTTTTTAATCTTCATGTATGCCCCATTGACATGGACCTTGCCAGTAATTGTAACATCACCGCCAGTCTGCAAACAACAGAGGCAAAAAGGTCAGCATGTGTATTGATGCCTCTATGCTGCACGGTGTCTCTAGTGTATTGTATCCTGAGGGTAGTGCACTGCAGCTGTCTGTGTGTTGTAGTGTCCGATAAACAAGGACAGCACCGCAACCAACCTGCTAACAACAGGGGCTACAAGGTCAGCATGTGTATTGATGCCTCTATGCTGCACGGTGTCTCTAGTGTATTGTATCCTGAGGGTAGTGCACTGCAGCTGTCTGTGTGTTGTAGTGTCCGATAAACAAGGACAGCACCACAACCAGCCTGCTAACAACAGGGGCTACAAGGTCAGCATGTGTATTGATGTCCCTATGCTGCACGGTGTCTGTAGTGTGTGGTATCCTGGGAGTAGTACACTCCAGCTGTCTGTGTGTTGTGGTTTCTGATAAGCAAGGGCAGCATCACAACCAGCCTGCTAACAACAGGAGCAAAAAGCTCAGCATGGGTATTGGTGCCTCTATGCTGCACGGAGTCTCTAGAGTGTGGTAGCCTAGGGGTAGTGAACCCTAGCTGGCTGTGTATTGTGGTGTCTGATAAACAAGGTCAGCATGTGTATGGTTGCCTCTGTGCTGTGTGGTGTCTCTAGTGTGTGGTAGCCTAGGGGTAGTGAACCCTAGCTGGCTGTGTATTGTGGTGTCTGATAAACAAGGTCAGCGTGTGTATGGTTGCCTCTGTGCTGTGTGGTGTCTCTAGTGTGTGGTAGCCTAGGGGTAGTGCACTCCAGCTGGCTGAGTGTTGTGGTGTCTGATAAGCAAGAACAGCATCACCACCAGTTTGCAAAGAACAGAGGCTACAAGGTCAGCATGTGTACTGATGCCTCTTTCCTGTGTGTTGTCTGTAGTGTGTGGTAGCATGGGGGTAGTGCACACTAGCTGGCTGTGTGTTGCGGTTTCTGATAACCAAGGATAGCATGACCACCAGTCTGCAAATACATATATAAGAAGGTTATCTCATGTGGGATGATGATTTAATTATTTTGTAGAATTAAATGATCATTTTAGCACAAACTCAGGGCCCCCGTTGGTAAAACGATTGTTTGGGGTTCAGTAACCAATGCTTTCTTTTCAGCCTATCACTGTTGGGCAAGTCCCTTTAGCCTATTTATTTAACCCCTGGACTTTAACATACATACAATATACAACACGCATTAACACAACATACATCAAACATACATACATTATACAACATGCATTAACACAACATACATTAAACATACATACAATTTACAACATGCATTAACGCAACATACATTTAACATACATACAATATACAACATGCGTTAACACAACATACATTAAACATACATACAATATACAACATGCGTTAACACAACATACATTAAACATACATACAATATACAACATGCATTAACACAACATACATCAAACATACATACAATATACAACATGCATTAACACAACATACATCAAACATACATACAATATACAACATGCATTAACACAACTTACTCTGCCAGCAAGGACGTTCAGGAAGGTCGTCTTTCCGGATCCTGAGGGTCCCATCACTGCATTCAGCTTTCCTGACGGGAAGCAACCTGTGTGGTAGCAGTGGTAGTAATTTGAATTTGAATTTGAATTTGAGATAATTTAGCTTTCCTGACGGAAAGCAACCTGTGCAGTAGCAGTAGCAGGAATTTTAATTTGAATTTGAATCTGAATTTTAATTTGATATCAGTCAGCTTCCCTGATGGGAAGCAACCTGTGTGGTAGCAGTGGTAGTAATTTGAATTTGAGATAATTTAGCTTTCCTGACGGAAAGCAACCTGTGCAGTAGCAGAAGTATTAATTTGAGATTAATTTGAATTTAATTTGAATCTGAATTTTAATTTGATATCAGTCAGCTTCCCTGATGGGAAGCAACCTGTGTGGTAGCAGTGGTAGTAATTTGAATTTGAATTTGAGATAATTCAGCTTTCCTGACGGAAAGCAACCTGTGCAGTAGCAGAAGTATTAATTTGAATTTGAATTTGAATTTGATATCCTTCAGCTTCCCTGACGGGAGGCAACCTGTGCAGTAGCAGTGGTAATAATTTGAATTTGAATTTGATATCATTCAGCTTCCCTGAACGAAATTTAATTTCAATTTGGATACGCAGCTTCAGGTTTATCATACCAAAGTATTTTGAATAATGGTTAGTTGGCTAGCCTTAACATTGATCTATTGACTAGATCTAGAACTCACCACTCACTCCCCTCCACTCACTCCCTGGAAGAATAACCTGTTTCTGTTTCTTCTTTCTTTTTCTTCAAGTGCATTACCCAGGCTTTCATATATTCAAAATCTTGATGGCTCTCTTTCAGGATTATCAATCATACCAATGTATAACCTGAATAAATGGTACGACATTTCGGTGGGGTCCTCGCACCTTCCCCCCCCCTTTCTCCCTCTTCCTCGCTCTGCCCCTCCCCCTCCCCCCCCCCTTTCCTTTCCCCTCACGTCAGTCAAACTCCTCTCCCTTCTCCCTCACTCTCATCTCTCTCCCCACTCTCCACCACTCACCGGGTCCCTGGAGAATGAACCTGCGTCTTGTTTCTTCTTCATTCTTTCAAATCTTTCAAAACAAGTCTTTCTTTTGTTTCTTCTTTCTTCAAGCGCAATTTTTCCCAGGCCTTTCATTCATCTTTTTCATTTTTCAACATTTCAAATTCAATCAATTGTCATTTTTTCATCTTCATTCATTCACATTTTTCATTTTCATTCATTTTCCTTTCACTGTTAAACACTAAAATCTTGATGAGCGTGATGTCGCAGCTTCAGGATTTACCCAATACCAACTGAATATTTAATAATCAAAACATGTAGGGTAGAAGCCCTTGACATTGATCTAAATTGACTAGATCAGAACTCATAAATAACTCTCACTATATCTCTCATAACTAACTCCTACTCGTTAACTCACTCTCAATACTCTTTCACTCAACAACTCCTTCCCAACTAAACTAAAAACTCACAAACATTACCCTCACTAAAAATAACTTCGTGCAAGAGGTTACTTGTCAAGGGCAAAGGCGGTTGCTTCGGTTGATTATGTTCCTATTAGAGACCCTTGCATCTGGTTAGGTTGCGTGTCTATCACCCTCAATGCTTAGCCATATATAGAGCAGAGTATCAGACTCACCGCCAGAGGGTTCTTGAGAGCATTCAAATCCACGTTGTTTTTGAAGCTATGCAAGAGGTTCTTTGTCAAGGCAAAGGCGGTGCTTCGGTTGATTCTGTTCCTGTTAGTGACCCTTGCATCTGCTTTGGGGGCTCGGGTTGCTGGGTCTATCATCCCAAGTAGCAGCCACATGAGTGGCAGAGAAAGAACGATCTGCATGGGGCATGTACGGACAAATCATTGTTTTCATTTGGGCGTAGTTGTGTTGGTGGTGGTGTTGTTGGTGGTGGTGGTGCTCGTGAATTCAAGTCCGGTTTAGGGGATATAGTTGCTGAGTCTATCATCCCAAGTAGTAGATAGATGAGCGGAAGAGAAAGAACAATCTGTATGGGGCATGCATGTGCAACTAATTATTTTCATTTAGGGGTAGTTGTGGTGGTAGTGGTGGTGTTAGGTGGTGGTGGTGGTGGTGGTGGTGGACGTGAATTTACGTCCGTTTTAGGGGATCTGGTTGCTGGGTCTATCATCCCAAGTAGCAGCTAGATGAATGGCAGAGAAAGAACGATCTGCATGGGGCATGTATGTACAAATCATTATTCTCATGGATTTGGCGTAGTTGTGGTTGTGGTGGTGGTGACGGTGGTGATCGTGGTCGTGGTGCTGGTGCTGTTGCTGGTGGTGGTGGTGGTGGTGGTGGCGGTGGTGATCGTGGTCGTGGTGCTGGTGCTGGTGCTGGTGGTAGTTGTGGTGCTGGTGCTGGTGGTGCTGGTGCTGGTGGAGGTATGGGTAAGCTGAACTTAAGTACAGATCAGAGGCCCTTGTTAGAAGTCAACCACCAAATGCAGCATCTTGAAATTCAGGTCCCCAGTCCCAGAAACCGACTCACCAATCCAGCAAGGAGGAAGGCCAAGCCACTAAAATTCGGGTTCTCAGTCCCCTCACTGCAGCTGGTTAGGGGGAAGCACTTCACGGGGGATTGATCTTGCCCTTTGAGGGTAGTAACCATTGGGGCAGGGGTGGGGGGGAGTTAGTACTAGGGTGGGGGTGGGGTGTGGGGATGGGGTGTGGGGGTGTGGAGGTGAGGGGTGGGCGGGTGGAAGGGGTTTTAGAGTGAGAACTAGGTAGGGTGGTGGTGGTGGTGTGGGGGGGGAGAACAGTACTAGGTGGGGGTGGGTGGAAGGGGGGAGGGAGTAGTACTAGGGTGGGTGTGGGGTGTGTGTGTGGGGTGTGTGGGGGGGGGGGTGTGGAGGTGTGTGTGGTATGGGGGGGGGGGGGGGGGGGGGTGAGAAAGGGGGGGGGAATTAGTACTAGGGCAGGGGGGGTGGAGGGTGTGGGGAGTGGGTGGAAGGGGGGGGAATAGTACTGGCAGGGGGGTGGAGGTGGGGGTGGGGTGGAGGGGGGGGGAAATTAGTACTAGGGCAGGGGGGTGGAGTGTGGGGGTGGGGTGGAAGGGGGGGGAATTAGTACTAGGGCAGGAGGGTTGAAGGTGGGGGTGGGTGGGAAGGGGGGGGAATGTACTAGGGGCAGGGGGTGGAGGTGGGGGTGGGGTGGAAGGGGGGGGAATATACTAGGGCAGGGGGGGGAGTGTGGGGGGGGGGTGGAGGTGGGGGCGGGGTGGAAGGGGGGGGAATTGTTATAGGGCAGGGGGGGGTGGAGGTGGGGGTGGGGTGGGAAGGGGGGGAATGGGGGGGAATTAGTACGAGGGAGGGGGGTGGGGTGGGGGGGTGGGGGGGACGGGGTGGGGATTAGTAATAGGTCGGGGGTTGGAGGTGGGGTGGGGGGTGGAAGGGGGGAAAAATCAGTCCTAGGGCAGGGGGTGGGGGGGTGGGGGGGAGGGGGGAGTGAGCACTAGGGGGGGGGGGAGGTGGGGGGGGGTGGGGGTGGAGTGTGTGTGTGGGGGGGGGGGGGGGGAATTAGACTAGGGGGGGGGAGTGGAAGGGGGGGGAGTGAGATAGAAATTGTGTAATATCCATTGGGGCCGGGTGGGTGGGGAATTAAGCTACTAGGGTGGGGGGGGGGGGAGGAAGTACTGGGGGGGGGGGGGGGGGGAGGGGGAATGAGTACTTAGGGATGTAAGTAGTACCCGTTAAGGCAGGAGGTGTGTGTGTGGAAGAGGAAGGGGGGGGCAAAAGTGAGTATTAGAGGTCTAAGTTTTAAAACTTGAGAAGAGAAATGAGCAGTAAGAGGAGGTGAGAGAAAGAGACAATTAATTTCAAAAAGCAGCGACTACTTCCGTTAAATGAACATCATCAGGCGGCAGTAATACAGTTTGACTCTATCTCTTGACTAAGAGGACATGGTTGCAGGGTCACGCCAATGCTTTTTCTTATTAGACCTTCCTGTCACGGTTGGGCAAGTCCGTTAAGCCTATTTAGCCTACCCCTAGACTGCCCCATACACACATACATGCATACAAACATGCATGCCCCTTTCAGTGATATACATTGGTCTAGTGGTAGACCAAATCAATGTGAGGCAAAGAGTCGGGGGTTCGAGTCCCCCTTTGGTCGCTCTTGGCATTGCAGGTCATTGTCAACCGCGATAGTAGCTTCTCCAGTTGAGGTAGAAGACCGCTCCCTACCCACGTTCGACAGGTTCCCTTGACACCATGCCCCACCAGGCATTATCATTACAAACATACATACAGGGTCACGCAAGCTAGGATTACCTTTGCAGTAATATCCGTTTGGGCAAATGATTTGCTCACTGGGGGAAGGGCAGTAGAAGCCAGCAGGACAGATAGTGTTGGGCTTGGTGGCACCAGGTGGACAGATGTTTCCTTTCATTGGATCTTTTTCGTTCCGGATGCGATAGATGACTGTCTTGGCAGGAAGGGGAAGATCTGGAAGAGGGCAGCAAGATGATGGTGGTGGTGATGGTGGGGGTGAGGGTGAGGGTGAGGGTGATGGTGAGGGTGAGGGTGAGGGTGAGGGTGAGGGTGAGGGTGAGGGGGTGAGGGTTGGGGGGAGGGTGAGGGTGAGGGTGAGGGGAGGTGAGGGTGAGGGTGAGGGTGAGGGTGAGGGTGAGGGTGAGGGTGAGGGTGAGGGTGAGGGTGAGGGTGAGGGTGAGGGTGAGGGTGAGGGTGAGGGTGAGGGTGAGGGTGAGGGTGAGGGTGATGGTGATGGTGATGGTGATGGTGATGGTGATGGTGATGGTGATGGTGATGGTGATGGTGATGGTGAGGTGATGGTGATGGTGATGGTGATGTGATGGTGATGGTGATGGTGATGGTGATGGTGATGGTGATGGTGATGGTGATGGTGATGGTGATGGTGATGGTGATGGTGATGGTGATGGTGATGGTGATGGTGATGGCGATTGATGGATGGATGGACGGACGGATGGATGGATGCATGTTACAGGCCAGAGGTAGGCAGATAGCAAAAGGGATGGATGTGGGATGGGTTATTTGAGGTTGGGGGTCTCCTTGTAATATATGTTTTCACTTATAGATCGCTATGTAGATAACTTAGCTTCAACGTTTTCAGCACTAATGGGGTATATATTTGTCACACAAACTCTCTCAGGTTAGGGGCCTCATTGACAAGTAGCTCATAATCACAGCTTATGGGTTTTTAAACTTCTTCATCGCTACGGATATGGCTTAGCTTTAACGTTATCAGCACTCCTTAGGTATCACACAAACTGCTTAGACGTTCTCAGCACTCCTTGGATATCACACGGACTGCTTCAACGTTCTCAGCACTCCTTGGGTATCACATTATAATAACTCACCCAAGTAAGGGGTCTCATTCAGGGGGAGAGTGATCGCGAGGGAGCGACAGGTGGCAACGGAAGCGAGTAAGTTAAGAGACCGTTGTCTGACGTGTCAGGCTTCAGAGCGTTTAGGCGGTCGCCGGTCGCGGTCGGTCGGTCGGTCGCACGGACGCGGACGGACAAATGGGTAAACATGGGGGCTCCCGCCCCCTTGAAGAGGGGGCTCCGCTAAAAACACTGACACGAACTCACCCAGGTAAGGGGTCTCATTCAGAAGCAGCTCATAATCACAGCTAATGGGCTGCGCCATACCCTCAAGGCAGTAGCTGCCAGCTGGGCATGGAAGCTTCTCAGCAGGAGTTGGGCAGTAGTTGCCTGGTGGACAAATCAGCTTAGACAGGTCAGTCTCATTCTGCAAGCATTGGAAGGAGGGTGGGGTGGGATGGGGGGGTGGGGGGGTGGATGGGTTGTGGTGTATGTGTGGTGGGGTGGGGTTGGGGGAGGGCCTTGTGGGGGGGTGGAATTGGGGGGGGGGGGGGGAAAGGGCAAGGGTGTGTGTGGATGGGTGGTGGTGGTGTGTGTGTAGGCAGGGGTTGGAGGTGTGTGTGTGTGTGTGGGGGGGGGGGGGGGGGGGGGGGGGGGGGGGAGGGATGGGTTGTGGTGTGTGTTTGTTTGTGGTGCTGCTGCTGCTGGTTACTCAGTTGCTAGCTGCGTCAGCTTACTGGTAGCCAACCCATGGTATGCATATGGGGCTCATGCCTATATTGTGATGTCACACAAGCCACAGAGACACACAGACACACACACACAGGTTTATAGACGTGGCCACAAACCTTTGCAAATGACCCCTGTGGGAAGTATTATAATGTCACACAAGTCACACACACAGACATACACACACAGGTTTATAGACGTGGGCACAAACCTTTGCAAATGACCCCTGTGGGAAGTGTTATAATGCCACACAAGCCACACACACAGACATACAGACACAGGGGTATAGACATGAGCACAAACCTTTGCAAATGACCCCTGTGGAAAGTGTTATAATGTCACACAAGCCACACACACAGGCATACACACTCAGGTGTATAGACGTGGGCACAAACCTTTGCAAATGACCCCTGTGGGAAGTGTTATAATGTCACACAAGCCACACACACAGACATACAGACACAGGGGTATAGACATGAGCACAAACCTTTGCAAATGACCCCTGTGGAAAGTGTTATAATGTCACACAAGCCACACACACAGGCATACACACTCAGGTGTATAGACGTGGCCACAAACCTTTGCAAATGACCCCTGTGGGAAGTATTATAATGTCACACAAGTCACACACACAGACATACACACACAGGTTTATAGACGTGGGCACAAACCTTTGCAAATGACCCCTGTGGGAAGTGTTATAATGTCACACAAGCCACACACACAGACATACAGACACAGGGGTATAGACATGAGCACAAACCTTTGCAAATGACCCCTGTGGGAAGTGTTATAATGTCACACAAGCCCACACACACAGGCATACACACTCAGGTGTATAGACGTGGGCACAAACCTTTGCAAATGACCCCTGTGGGAAGTGTTATAATGTCACACAAGCCACACACACAGACATACAGACACAGGGGTATAGACATGAGCACAAACCTTTGCAAATGACCCCTGTGGAAAGTGTTATAATGTCACACAAGCCACACACACAGGCATACACACTCAGGTGTATAGACGTGGGCACAAACCTTTGCAAATGACCCCTGTGGGAAGTGTTATAATGTCACACAAGCCACACACACAGACATACAGACACAGGGGTATAGACATGAGCACAAACCTTTGCAAATGACCCCTGTGGAAAGTGTTATAATGTCACACAAGCCACACACACAGGCATACACACTCAGGTGTATAGACGTGGGCACAAACCTTTGCAAATGACCCCTGTGGGAAGTGTTATAATGTCACACAAGCCACACACACAGACATACAGACACAGGGGTATAGACATGAGCACAAACCTTTGCAAATGACCCCTGTGGAAAGTGTTATAATGTCACACAAGCCACACACACAGGCATACACACTCAGGTGTATAGACGTGGGCACAAACCTTTGCAAATGACCCCTGTGGGAAGTATTATAATGACACACAAGCTACACAAACAGCCATACACAGACACAGACAGACACAGGGGTATAGACATGAGCACAAACCTTGGCGAATGACCCCTGTGGGCAGTATTGGGATGACACACAAGCCACACGAACAGCCTTCAGCTCCACAGTTGTTAGCTGCTTCAGTTTACTGGTAGCCAACCCAAGGTAGGCAGATGGGGCTCACGTCTAGACTATTGTGATGCCACGCAAGCCACAGAGACACACAGTAGCAGACACACACTGTTGTATAGATATGGGCACAAACCTTGGCAAACGACCCCTGGCGGCAGTATTGTGATGACACACAAGCCACACAAACAGGCTTCAGCTCCACAGTTGTTAGCTGCTTCAGTTTACTGGTAGCCAACCCATGGTAGGCAGACAGGGCTCACATCTATAATATCACAATTTCACACAAGCCACAGAGACACACAGAAACAGCCACACAAGCCACACAGACACACTCAGGTTTATAGATGTGGGTACAAACCTTGGCAAATGACCCCTGGGGGCAGTATTGGGATGACACACAAGCCACACAAACAGCCTTCAGCTCCACAGTTGTTAGCTGCTTTAGTTTACTGGTAGCCAGCCCATGGTAGGCTTGGGGTGAGCAGCGATGCCCCGCAGGGCACTGGAATGAGGCAGCATTGGTGGTCGCATTACATGGACAGCCTGCATGGGGGTAGTGTGCATGGCAGTGGGTGGATGGGTGGGTGGGTGGGGAAGGAGGTGAGTGGGAGGTGTGTGGGTGGGTGGGTGGATGGGTGGTGTGGGGTAGAAATGTGTGTGTGTAGGCATTATCTGAGCAGCGATGACCGGCAGGGCACTGGAACGAGGCAGCATTGGTGGTCGCATTTCATGGACAGCTTTCATGAGGGTGGAGTGCATGACAGTGGGTGGGGAAAATGGTGAGTGGGTGGATGAGTGGGAGGTGGGTGGGTGGGTGGTGAGGAGTAGGAATGTGGGTATGTGGGCTTGGGGTGAGCAGCGATGGCCAGCAGGGCACTGGAACGAGGCAGCATTGGTGGTCGCATTACATGGGCAACCTGCATGGGAGTAGTGTGCATGACAGTGGGTGGGGAAGGAGGTGAGTGGGTGGATGAGTGGGAGGTGGGTAGTGAGGAGTAGGTATGTGTGTGTGTAGGCATTATCTGAGCAGCAATGACCAGCAGGGCACTGGAACGAGGCAGCATTGGTGGTCGCATTGCATGGACAGCCTGCATGAGGGTGGAGTGCATGACAGTGGGTGGGGAAGGAGGTGAGTAGGTGGATGAGTGGGAGTTAGGTGGGTGGTGAGGAGTAGGAATGTGGGTATGTAGGCATCAGCTGAGCAGCAATGACCTGCCAGGCACTGTATCGAGGCAGCATTGGTGGTCACATTACATGGACAGCCTGCATGAGGGTGGAGTGCATGACAGTGGGTGGGGAAGGAGGTGAGTAGGTGGATGAATGTGAGGTGGGTGGGAAGGTGGTGAGGAGTAGGTATGTGGGTATGAGGGCATCAGCTGAGCAGCGATGACCAGCAAGGCACTGGAACGAGGTAGCATTGGTGGTCGCATTACATGGACAGCCTGCATGAGAGTGGAGTGCATGACAGTGGGTGGGGAAAAGGTGAGTGGGTGGATGAGTGGGAGGTGGGTGGGTGGTGATGACTTAGAATGTGGGTATGAAGGTATCAGCTGAGCAACTAGGTATGTAACTGAGCAACTGGGTATGTAGGCATCAGCTGAGCAGCTGACCAGCAGGGCACTGGAACGAGGCAGCATTGGTGGTCGCATTACATGGACAGCCTGCACGTGGGTGGAGTGCATGACGGTGGTGGTTGGGTGGGAGCGTGGGAGGGTGAGAAGGTGAGTGGACACACAACACAACACAACACAACACAACACAACACAACACGACACAACCACAACACAACACAACACAACACAACACAACACAACACAACACAACACACATCCACAACACAACACAACACACAACCACAACACAACAGAACACAACAGAACACAACAGAACACAACAGAACACAACACAACACAACACACAACCACAACACAACACAACACAACACAACACAACACAACACAACCACAACCACAACACAACACAACACAACACAACACAACACAACACAACACAACCACAACCAACACAACCACAACCGCAACCGCAACCACAACCACAACCACAATCAAAACCACAACCACAACCATAACCATAACCACTGCCACAATCTGCTTCAGCTGGTTGGATATCTGTGGAAGGAAGGACTCACCTCACTCTCCACCCACCCACCTAACACGCCACCCAACCACCCAACACACACATTCATGCTAGCATGACCCCCCCCCCCCCCCCCCACCCCACCCCTCCAACACACACATACACCCAGAAGACCAAACAGCCAATGTGTGTCCCCCCCCCCCCCCCCCCCCTCCCCCCCCCCCACCCCCCACCCCCCACACACACATACTCAAATCCACACCACCCCAACACACAACTACTACATGAATAGGTAGTTAGTCTCAGTACAAGCAAATGGGCTGGGCCCCTCAACCTCATGCCTTGTAATAAGGCATGTTGTTTAACGGTATTTATCTATTTGATTATTTATTTATTTATTTATTTACTCTATGAAACAATGCGGGAAATGTATTAATTCTTACATACCAATTAACCGGTATTTAATTATTTATCTATTCATTATTTATTTAATTACTCTACGAAGAACTGGTGGAAATGTATTAATTATTTAATATTTTTTGAAAGGTATTTATTTGTTTGTTTATTTGTTTATTTGTTTATATATTTATGTATTTATTTAATTACACTATGAAACACTTGTGGAAATACGCACCCGGGAAAACAACTGCAGCTGGCTTGACCCCACCGCCCCTTGGGGGTAACACTGGGCAGATGAGGGACAGCGAGGAGGTGCCGGCCAGAGAATTCACAAAGGATGAAACAGGAATCGGATCCCGACCGCTGTTGTCTAGTGCCTGAGAAAAGGAGAGGAGTCAGGGTAGATGGGTGACAGAAATGAGTAACTGGCTACAGAATATATAGGGGATCTAACAGCCTAGAGATCCCACTACCATTTGTCAAGTGCCTGAGAAAAGGAGAGGAGACAGGGTTGGGATCCTGATCACTTTTGTTGTAGCAATTCAGGGGATGAACTGGACTAAGGTTTCGTACTTTGTCCAGAATTGTCGAGAATTCCAGGCCAAATTGTCGAGAGTTTTCGGATTTCCAGGCCAAACTTCTCAACGAAGTACAAAGTACAAGTTATCTCGGAAATGTTTGTCCAGTTCATCCCCTGAATTGCTATAAGTGCCAGAGATAAAGAGAAGAGGCAGGGGAGATGGTTGATGGTAATGAGTTACTGGCGATAGAATGTATACGGGATTTAATAGACTATGGATCCTGCCCACTTTTGCCAAGTGCCTTAGACAAGGAGAATAGACAGGAGATGAGTGCCAGCAATGAGTTACTGGATGAAGAATATATAGGGAATCTGACGGGCTATGGATCCTACTAGCTTTTGTAAAGTGCCTTAGACAAGGCGAAGAGACAGAAGATGAGTGCCAGCAATGAGTTACTGGATGAAGAATATTTAGGGGATCTGACGGGCTATGGATCTTACTAGCTTTTGTAAAGTGCCTGAGACAAGGAGAAGAGACAGGAGACAGTTGACTGGAACAGAGTACTACTTCTTGCCAAATTGGTCAGCGTTTAAAGCGCACAAACGTCAAATTGGTCAGCGCTTTTTAGTGCAAAAAGCGCAAAAACTGCGCGCTGCGCCCACAGGGGGTTGAAAACAATGCGTGAAACGCGCTGAGGGGCTCAAAAAGGCAGCGCGGCACCGCGCTGCCACGCGCGCTTAGTAGTACCCTGGACTGCAATGGTTTACTGGTTCAAGAGTTTCCAAAGGATTTAGCAGGGTTGGGATCCTGCCCATTTTTGTGAAGTGCCTGAGACAAGGAGAGATGAGTGACTTTGACAGATGAGATGAGTGACAGTGACAGATGAGATGAGTGACAATGACAAACCACTGACCTGTATGATGTTCTACACTTATTAAGACCTATTAAAGCCTTGCACCCGCACGAGTAAATGAGTAGAGCAAACCACTGACCTGTATGATATTTTGCACTTGACTCCCATTGAAACCTTGCACCCGAGCCCATCTGGAGAGATCGTCTAGCTCCAGAGTACCAGAGGTTGGGCTGTAGGCATGACTGCTTATTTCAGCTGCATAGGGGGCAGAGCCATGGGTGAGATTTAGTCATCAAAAATATTGAAAGTGCGTGTAGTTATGCAGTTGTTAGTAGTGACTGCTTATTTCAGCTGCACTGGGGGCAGAGCCATGGATGAGGTTTAGTGAGCCAAAATATTGTAAGTGCACATAGTAGTGCATGCAGTAGTACATGCAGTAGTGACTGCTTATTTCAGCTGTATAGGGGGCAGAGCCACGGATGAGATTTAGTCATCAAAACAATGTTGAAAGTGCATTTATAAGTGCGTGCAGTAGTGCACGTAGGCATGAGAATACAAGGAAGACAAACTGTAGGATGCCCCCATAAAAAAACATGTTGTCTAGCTCACAAGAGGGACATGAGCAGTCACAAGAACCTGCTAGTAGGATAACATTCAACGTCAGTTGGTGGTTGGCCCCAGTGCAAGGAAACGGGCTGGCCCTCTCAACCTCATGCCTTGTAATAAGGCATACTGTTTATTTATTCGACAACAAGTTGACCTACCGGCTGAGAATGTTAGGAAGACAAACTCAAGGATGACCCCATTGAAAAAACGTGTTGTCCAGATCTCCACAGGGACATGAGCCGTCATAAGAACGTGTTAGTGGGATGATCTTCAACAACAAGCAGACCTACCAGCTGAGAATGTAAGGAAGACAAACTGTAGGATGCCCCCATAAAAAAACATGTTGTCTAGCTCACAAGAGGGACATGAGCCGTCACAAGAACATGCTAGTAGGATAACATTCAACGCCAGTTGGTGGTTGGCCCCAGTGCAAGGAAATGGGCTGGCCCCCTCAACCTCATGCCTTGTAATAAGGCATACTGTTTATTCATTCGACAACAAGCAGACCTACCGGCTGAGAATGTAAGGAAGATGAACTCATGGATGCCCCCATCGAAAACCATGTTGTCTAGATCACCAGAGGGGCATGAGCCATCATAAGAACGTGTTAGTGGGATGATCTTCAACAACAAGCAGACCTACCGGCTGAGAATGTTAGGAAGATGAACTCATGGATGCCCCCTTCAAAGACCATGTTGTCTAGATCACCAGAGGGGCATGAGCCGTCACAAGAATCCGTGATGGACTGTGAATTTTTCTTGCAAGATGAGCATTTCTGTACAGAAGATAGGTGGGGAGGGGGGGGGGGGGGTTTGGTTGGGGATAGGTTGGATTAGGGTGGGGGTAGGTGGGGAGGGGGCAGAGGGGGGGAGAGGGGGTTAGGGGGGGGATATGTGGGAAGAGGGGATTAGGGGGGGAATAGGTGGGAAGAGGGGGTTAAGGGGGGGACTGGACAAGCTACCATCGCGGTTGACAACGACCTGCAACGCTAAGAGCGACCGTAGGGGGAATCGACCCCCCCGACTCTTTGTCCTCAGAGTGATTCGGTCTACCACTAGACCAATGTATATCACTGAAAGGGGCCAGAGGCAAGTAAAATATCATATGATTTCATACAAATTGTATCATATATTCATACGATATTGCATATAAATGGTAACTTAAGCATAGTCAGACTGCCAGCATCGCATGATATCATATGATGAATTTATATACTATCATATCATATTGCTGTTCCCTACTGATGTACCATATATGTATGTGTGTTACAGTCCAGGGGTAGCTTAAATCAAGGGGTTTTATGATCAAAATTATATCGCTTGATATAAGGTAATTTGGATGGGATGTTACCATTTTTTTACTTATGTGTCCACCCTTTGCTACTAATGTGACCTTTTGTTACTAATGTGTCCTACTCAAGTACTAATGTGTCCTACTCAAGTACTAATGTGTCCTACTCAAGTACTAATGTGTCCTACTCAAGTACTAATGTGTCCTACTCAAGTACTAATGTGTCCTACTCAAGTACTAATGTGTCCTACTCAAGTACTAATGTGTCCTACTCAAGTACTAATGTGTCCTACTCAAGTACTAATGTGTCCTACTCAAGTACCAATGTGTCCTACTCAAGTACTAATGTGTCCTACTCAAGTACTAATGTGTCCTACTCAAGTACTAATGTGTCCTACTCAAGTACTAATGTGTCCTACTCAAGTACTAATGTGTCCTACTCAAGTACTAATGTGTCCTACTAAAGTACAAATGTGTCCTACTCAAGTACTTATGTGTCCTACTCAAGTACTAATGTGTCCTACTCAAGTACTAATGTGTCCTACTCAAGTACTAATGTGTCCTACTCAAGTACTAATGTGTCCTACTCAAGTACTAATGTGTCCTACTCAAGTACTAATGTGTCCTACTCAAGTACTAATGTGTCCTACTCAAGTACTAATGTGTCCTACTCAAGTACTAATGTGTCCTACTCAAGTACTAATGTGTCCTACTCAAGTACTTATGTGTCCTACTCAAGTACTCATGTGTCCTACTCAAGTACTAATGTGTCCTACTCAAGTACTAATGTGTCCTACTCAAGTACTAATGTGTCCTACTCAAGTACTAATGTGTCCTACTCAAGTACTAATGTGTCCTACTCAAGTACTAATGTGTCCTACTCAAGTACTAATGTGTCCTACTCAAGTACTAATGTGTCCTACTCAAGTACTAATGTGTCCTACTCAAGTACTAATGTGTCCTACTCAAGTACTAATGTGTCCTGTAATTTGGATGGAATGTTCAGTTAATTGTGACTAATTATTCCTATAACTGCGCCAGATTTATTAAGCATAGGCCTTTTGTGACCTGCAAAGACAATTTGTTCTTTTAAAAGGCATGAATAAATATGATAAGACCTTTTGCTACTAATGTGTCCACACCGTGTATATTACAATCCAGGGGTAGGCTAAATAGGCTGAAGGGACATGACCAACCATGACAGGAAGGGCAAAAAAGAAAAAGCATACTACACGGTTGTTACCTTGCACATGGGCACTGCTAAAAAATTCTCAGCATTGCAGTACAGCCCTTGTCCGCAGTCTCTAGGGTGGAAGCATGGGGATCCTGCATTGCACAAGCAGCTGCAGAAAAGGACAGGGGGAGGGAGTAAAACATGGATGTGTTTGTGAGTGTGTGTGTGTGCAGGTGTGTGGGTGGGTGGGTGGTTTGGAGCATGTGGATCCTGCATTGCACAGACAGCTGCAGAAAAGGAGAGGGAGAGGGAGTAAAACAGGGGTGTGTGTGGTGTGTGTGTGTGTATAGGGGGGGGCAGGGGGGGGGGAGCATGGGGATCCTGCGTTGCAAAAGCAACTGCAGAAAAGGACAGGGAGAGGGAGTCAAACATGGGTGTGTTTGTGAGTGTGTGTGTCCGTGTGTGTGTAGGTGTGTGTGTGTGTGGTGTGTGTGTGTGTGTGTGTGTGTGTTGTGTGGGGTGGGTGGGGGGGTGCATGTAGATCCTGCTTTGCACAGACAGCTGCAGAAAAGGAGAGGGAGAGGAAGTAAAACAGGGGTGTGTTTATGTGTGTGTGAGTGTTTGTTCGTGTGTGTGTGTGGGGGGGGGGTGCATGTAGATCCTGCTTTGCACATACAGCTGCAGAAAAGGAGAGGGAGAGGGAGTAAAACAGGGGTGTGTTTGTGTGTGTGTGAGTGTTTGTTCGTGTGCGTGGGTGTGTGGGTGGGTGCATATAGATCATGGTTTGCACAGGCATCTACCAAGAAGATTCAGGAGATTGTGCAAAACAAGGGTTGAAAGGTAATGTGCTTGTTTATGTGCCCAACCTGGAGTATTCAAGATAACCTTTAAAATAGCCTCGAACCCGGCCTCGAATATTAAAAAAAACAAAACCTCGAATATTCAAGGTAACCTTTTAAATAACCTCCAACGGTCTCCATCATTAAAAATAAAAACCTTGAATATTCAAGACAACCTTTCTAATAGCCTCTAATATTAAAAAATCAAAATCTCGAATATTCAAGAGAACCTTTAAAACAACCTCGAATGTTAAAAATAATAACCTCGAATATTCAAGATAACCTTCAAAATAACCTCGAATTTTAAAAATAATACACTTGAATATTCAGGATAACCTTAAAAATAACCTCGGATATTTAAAATATTAACCTTCAATACTCAAGATAACTTTAAGCTATCTTGAGGGTGTAGATAAACAAACACTTGGTGTCCTGGTTCCCAACGAATCATGTGCACACAACTATGCTGACAAGGAGCAAAGCTTATATTTTCAGCTATAACCAGCAGCTTCTAGGCAGCTCCCCTGGCCTGCTACCCAGCCCAAACTGTAGCAACATAGTTCATATGGAAGTGGTAAATCATATGACAGTGGGGGTTGAAATATGATGCTCTTTCCCAGGGAAATACAATGGGCTACCTAGAAGCTGCTGCTCATAGCTTGAGAGAAAATCACTGGTCAGGAGCATGTTATTATAGCCCCTCCAGGCGGTATTATAGACCCTTTTGGCTGAAGGGAGCTACCTAGAAGCTGCTGCCTCATAGCGTGAGAGAAAATCACTGGTCAGGAGCATGTTATTATAGCCCCTCCAGGCGGTATTATAGACCCTTTTGGCTGAAGGGAGCTACCTAGAAGCTGCTGCTCATAGCTTGAGAGAAAATCACTGGTCAGGAGCATGTTATTATAGCCCCTCCAGGCGGTATTATAGACCCTTTTGGCTGAAGGGAGCTACCTAGAAGCTGCTGCTCATAGCTTGAGAGAAAATCACTGGTCAGGAGCATGTTATTATAGCCCCTCCAGGCGGTATTATAGACCCTTTTGGCTGAAGGGAGCTACCTAGAAGCTGCTGCTCATAGCTTGAGAGAAAATCACTGGTCAGGAGCATGTTATTATAGCCCCTCCTGGCTGTCTAGATTTACCTTGGTTACTCAAGTTTGGGCAAGTCCCTCTACTGCTTGATAATTAAATAAATTAATTATTCATTATTAATGATTAATTTTTAATAATAATTAAATTAATCGCATATCTCAGAGATATATCAGATATCTTGATTACTCAAGGCTGGGAAATTCCCTTTAATTATTAATCATGTAATTAATTGTTTATAATTAATCATAATTAAATTAATCATGTATCGGTTACCTTGATTAATCAAGGCTGGGTAATTCCCTTTAGCCTAACCAGCTAACCCTGGACCGGAACAACATGCATCCATACATGGGGATCACAATTAATAGCACAAAAAACGATCAAAGTTTTGCCATGTTGAATCTAAATTCGCATGCTGTCTAGAATATTTTTTGTTACCACCTGTCGCTCCGTCGCCAACTCTCTCCGCCATTATTTAGCGTTGCATGAGACACTGTATAGAACTGTCTTTACCTGTATAGAACTGTCTTTACCTGTATAGAACTGTCTTTACCTGTATAGAACTGTCTTTACCTGTATAGAACTGTCTTTACCTGTATAGAATTGTCTTTACACTGTATAGAACTGTCTTTACCTGTATAGAACTGTCTTTACCTGTATAGAATTGTCTTTACACTGTATAGAACTGTCTTTACCTGTATAGAACTGTCTTTACCTGTATAGAACTGTCTTTACCTGTATAGAACTGTCTTTACCTGTATAGAATTGTCTTTACACTGTATAGAATTGTCTTTACCTGTCTGGGCACTCCTTGTACAGTTGAGGGAACAGGCAGCATCTCCAGCACTGTGCGCAGGATCCCCTCAGAGATCCCAAGGAGGGTCGGTCACAAAACCTGTGGCCACGTGCGTATGTAGGTGTGTATGCATGTTACAGTCCAAGGGTAGGCCAAATAGGCTAAAGGGACTTGCCAAACCGTGACAGGCCATGCAATGCAATGGCCATGCAGCGTTTCAGCTTTGTGTGTGTGTAAATTGTGTGTGTTTGTGTGTGTGTGTGTGTGTGTGTGTGTGTGTGTGTTTTTCGTTTATGTGTGTTTGTGCATTTATGTGTGTTCCAATTTTGTGTGTTTTGTGTGTTTCAGGTGTGTGTGTTTTATGTGTGTTATTTTGTGCATTTCTATGTGTGTCTCATTTATGTTTGTTTCTGCATGCGTTTCAATTGTGTGTGTTGTGAGTGTGTGTGTGTGTTGTGTGTGTTGTTTGTTCGTTGTGTGCGCATTGTGTGTGTTGTGTTTTTCAGGTGTATCTTTGCATGTGTGTCTGTCGTTTTTTTATGTTTCTATGTGTACCACAGTTGTTTATGTGTTGTGTGTGTGTGTGTGTGTGTGTGTGTGCGTAAGTGCGTGCGTGCGTGTGTGTATGTGTGTGTGTGTTTCCTTTAGTTATGAGCTTTTAAAGGACTGTAGCTGCGCGTCGCTTGGTGCTATTGTTCCTGGCTTGTTGAGATTGGGGTTGTGGTTTGCAGTTGTGGTTGTGGTGGTTGAGGTTGTGGTGGTGGTTGGGGCCGGGGGAGGGGGGGGAGGGTCAAGAGGGGAGGGGGGGGGGGGGGGGGGGTCTGCAAGGGGAGAGGGAGGGTCTGCTAGGGGAAGGGGAGGGGGGGGAGGAGGGTCTGCAGGGGGGGGGGGGGGGGGGGGGGGGCAAGGGGGAGGGAAGGAGAGGGGGGGGGGGGGGGGGGTAGATAGGGGGAGGACTAAAGGACTTACCTGTCCAACTGGCAGTCACTATCATACAAGCATTGGACCTCAGTCTCATTGGAGTAGAATGCTGAGGTATCCTATACAGGCATTGGGGTGATAACAGTTTGTTGTATAGTGGTTGAATTGTGGTTGTATGGTGGTTGTGTGGTGGTTGTATGGTATAGCGGTTGTATGGTGGTTGTGTGGTGGTTGTATGGTATAACGGTTGTATGGTGGTTGTGTGGTGGTTGTATGGTATAACAGTTGTATGGTGGTTGTGATACATACACACACATGCTCGTACACACGTGTACACACACAAACTCAGGTAATGATAACGCCTGATGGGGCGTGGTGTTAAGGGAACCCGTCGTATGCGGGTAGGGAGCGGTCTTCTACCTCAACTGGACAAGCTACCATCGCTGTTGACAACACGCAAACTCACACACATGGTTATAAACACACAAGCTCACACACATGGTCATACACACACATGCATACACACATATGGTCATGCACACACACATGGTCATACACACACATGCATACACACATATGGTCATGCACACACACACATGGTCATACACACACATGCATACACACATATGGTCATGCACACACACACATGGTCATACACACACATGCATACACTCATATGGTCATGCACACACACATGGTCATACACACACATACACACACATGGTCGTACACACGTGTACACACACACAAAGTCACACACATGGTTATAAACACACAAACACACACATGCATACACACATATGGTCATGCACACATGCGTACACACACAAACTCACACACATGGTCATACACACACATACACACATGCATACATGCACAAACACACGTACACACACACATGCATACACACACAGCCATACACCACAAGCACACACATGTAAATACACACACACAAACAAACACATGGTACTACACAAACACAAACACAAACACAAACACAAACAAACACATGTCCATGCACACACATACACACACAATTTTTGGATTTTCTTCCCAGGAGGTGGGACCCCGTACATAAACTGGAGCCCCCGAGTATTCAGAATGAACAGCAGCGCTTGAACAGAGTAATGATAATGCCTGGTGGGGCACGGTATTAAGGGAGCCCCATATTACGGCGGTAGGGAACGGGCTGCTCCTTTACCTGGGCAAAGCTACCATGGCGGTTGACAGCAACCGCGAAAACCAAAGCGTACCCATGGGGATTTGAACCTGGCGCTGGAACAGAATGAAACAAAGTACATGCAAAAACAACGGCATACAAATATAAACTCAACAAGCAGTGTGACAGGTTCATCCCATTTTGCCAGACCCACCCACCCACCTACCCACCAAACCAACCAACCACTATCCAACCACCCGACCACACACATGCACGGTGCCAGCATCCCATTTTGCCAGACCCACCCACCTACCCACTAAACCAACCAACCACTATCCAACCACCCGATCACACACATGCACGGTGCCAGCATCCCATTTTGCCAGACCCACCCACCTACCCACCAAACCAACCAACCACTATCCAACCTCACGATCACACACATGCACGGTGCCAGCATCCCATTTTGCCAGACCCACCCACCTACCCACCAAACCAACCAACCACTATCCAACCACCCGATCACACACATGCACGGTGCCAGCATCCCATTTTGCCAGACCCACCAACACACCAAACAAAACCAACCAACCACTATCCAACCACCCGACCACACACATGCGCGGTGCCGGCTTCATCCCGTCCCCCCAGACCACCCCACCCACCCCACAAACCTAAGCGCCCACCCACATGCAGGGCACATGCTCCATTCCGTTACCCCAGACCAACCCAGGCACCCAACCAACCCACCCACCCACCAAAATGACCCACCCACCCATCCACGTGCACGGCACATGCTCAATCCCATTACCCCAGATCAACCCAAGCGAGCACCCACCCACCCACCCATCCACATGAACGGCATATGCTTCATCCCATTACCCCTGGCACAACCACCCACCCACCCACCCACCCACCCACCCACCCGCCCGCCCACATGCACAGCGTCAGTTTCATCCCGTTTTGTCAGACCCACCCACCCTCCCACCCTCTCTTGCTTACCTGCCCTGGGGTTGCAGTACAGGTGAAAGACAGAAGAGTAACAGCGATCAGTACCGCCCTCCAAACAAAGTGTAACATACGCGTCGGGTGAACACGCCCGTGGAGCTGATTCACGTCCGGCATGGCTGGGTTACCTGCAGCCCGCAGAGAAACGCCTGATGACGGTGGTGTGATGATCGGTGAGATGATCGGGAGGAGGGTGTGCTGATCGGTGTGCTGACCTGAAGGAGGGCCAACTGCTTTCGGCTAACCAAGGGGGTGTAATAAATTTAGCTACACAGCCACCCCTGTTTAAAGGCCGCTATTTGAAAATTGGTTCCCGATGGATAGCCTGCAGGCCGTGGGTTACTTGAACCAGTTGATCGATGCCGGTGGTGTGAGGATGGGTGTGCTGGTGACTGGTGAGGTTCGGATGCCTGTCCGGGAAAGGCCAGATACGCTGATTTGGGCCCCGACCTGGGCTGGCCTGGGATTTGAAGAGAGGTAAGCCTGAAATCGGAAAGAAGGAATGGGGGCGATGATTGGGGGAGCGAAAGAAAGGGGGGGAGGCGCGTGGAGGCATGGTTTGAAGAACGGCAAGGGACCGATTGTCGGACTTGTCCGCACGTCCGGTGGTTAACTCCCTGGTTTCCGTGGGTATCGCTTGGGGGGTAGAATTGTATAATGCAAGTGGTTAGACGCTTAGAGGCGTGTAGAAGCATGTGACATTTGTCTTCTTCCTTATATGTGGCACCGGTGGTCTGCATGCCCGCCAGTCGATGGGAGATGGCATGGGATGGGATGAGGAGCTTACCGAGTAGTTGCAGGCGGATGCACAGGCTTCGAGACTTCCTATTGTCTGCTGTTTTGTTGTTTAGAACCGGGCTAGTCGATGGTCGGGCATGGTAGCAGGTGGTGGGGGTCTTCAATGAGAAATCGCGCGGGTTGGGGAGTTGGGGGGGCGGGGGGTGAAAGAGGCGTAATGGGGATTGAGCACGCGCAGTTGGACGCTGCTCGCGCACGCGAATAAATAGGAGGGTCGATGTGAGTAGGAGTGGGGGCAAGCTAGGCTGTGCAGACGCACACGGATCAATAGCGGAATTGCGAGGGACGGTATGTCTGTCCATATCAGTCCGTCGTTAGGGTTCTCTGCCAAGCGGCATTGGGGTGTAGGGAGTTGGGGAGTTGGCTCGCTGAAATTCTGTGGTGTCGGCCATGCAGCCAGGCTGTTGCCTCGCGGTGAAAAAATAGGCGCAAGCACAAGTAGCATAGAAGATGGCAGGTAGCTTGGCGTTAACGACGAGAAATGGGTGATTGAGCGTTCGACTGCTCTCGTATCTTTCACTCTTTTGAATTTCGATCGTGAGAATTCGTCTGGTCGAATTCGTTCGCTCGCTCGCAAATAACATAAAGAGGGCGATCTCCGGGCAATCTCGTTGCATTAATGCCTGTTTCTGCGCATGGGAGGTTAGCTTGAGCAACTGAGAAGGGGAGGCCAGTGCGAATGAGTCGGCACTCGGCAGGTCACACTAGCCCCCCGGTGACACCCATGCCACAGGGTGAACTCTGCCATCTACCCAGGAGTCTCCTCACGTGGCGTGACCTGGCACGGTCTGAGTTTGGGAGTATGAGACATGTTGGTTGGGCCTGGACCTGGAGGTTGGACTGGGCACGTCTAAAACTGTATATGGCCTAGTGACTAAGTTCTGTATTTAGGGGTGGGCTGTTTGTATGTATGAATGTTTCACTCCAGGGGTAGGCCGAATAGGCTCAAGGGTATCAGCATACAAAAACTATAATAGACCAGGGCTAGACCACGCGGTCAATGGGAAGCTGTCACTGTACATCAGAGATCGTTCTAAGGATGTACAGATGTAGTCAGCAAGGCATAATGTATTTGGTGTTACGCAATAGATGCTGATCAAGGGCCTTGCCCAACCGTGATAGGAAGGGCTTAAAAAGTAAAGGCATAATGGTCTGAACCCCAAACAATCGTGTTACTGACGGGGGCCCTGAGTTCGTGCTACAGCGATCGTTTAATTATACAATATAATTAAATCATCATCTCATATTGGATTGCAAAATTGCCTGTGTAAGCTACCCATGTTCACTCCGCCCACAGATGGTGAGCAGCTTGAAGGCTGATAGAGTGATAGACCATGTCATCAAACAGAGTTGGAACAGCTATCAACTATCAACTATCAACTATCAGCTATCAAATATCAACTCGTATGAGATATGAAGTGAACTAGTGATGGACAACCTGCCCCAGCCCTTCATAAAACAGTCCCAGCCCTTCATAAAACATTATAGACTGTACAAATTTTGAATTACTATCTTGTTAACCATGGAATACTGAGGGCTGTTGCCTTAGCTGATCTCGACATGGCTAGGGCCCGCAAAGACTGTTGGAGCAAGGATGTGTCTGATTCCCTGGAGATGCTGTACTCCTTGTAATGTTCCTAGGATGAGTGTCTGGCCCACCAATTTACAAGGAGTTTTGGTACATTTGAAATTTGAACCAGTTAACTGGAACAAAGTGGAGAAGGTCCTTTTCTCCAACCATATTATCTCTTTTACAGGACCAAGTCATCAGATATGCGCCTTATTGATACGGTAGGGACCGGCAAATCATATGAATATATGATACTGACCGAAGGCGAGTATGATATCCTACCAATATATAACGGGTTTGATAAGTTACAGCTACCGTATTCAACTAAAGTTTCAAGTTTTAAAATTATCTAACTGTAAAACCAATTAAGACTTCGAAAATAGTCAAAATCAAAAAATTAGAAAATGTCGAATTCGAGGATTCGAGCAATCGAGCATCTCCAACTAATATATAACGATATCATATGAAATTATACAAATTGCATCATTTGATATTGTATTTAAACGGGAACTTTAGCCTAGGCAGACTGCCGGCAGGGATTTTTATTTGCCCGAAGTATTTGACTATGTGTCAGCGATAAAACCCATCGCTTTCGAGATCGGCATGTAGACCAAAGCGATGCAGCTAGATCTGGCCAGCCCAGGAAATTGTTGAGCATGGCAAGATGCAGGTGTAAACGGCTGCAAGCAAGTTCCCCTTAATTCCACGCCCCTCTAGGTGCTTTTTTTTTAACAGAGGCTTGACAAACTTCTTCCAAACGTGTGTAATATTACTAATATACCGGTGTGTCATCTACTTGTAAAATGCCCCCCCCCCCCCCCCCCCCCCCCAAATGAGGCCAAATGGATTTAGCTATTAATAGCTATGAATCTTCCCGGCCCAGATGGCTCCGGAACCAGATTAGCTATGGGATGGGAGGGCTCAAACACGAAAAATAAACCCTTCATATTGCCGTTACCTACTTATAGATCAAGGAGGAAAGAATGATGTACAATACTAGGATGTCCTCATTAAAGGATGAGTGTGGTTAACCTGGGATGTCTATGTACGTATACGAGAACGCCTGGTGGGGCGTAGTATTTAGGAAGCCCCGTTTTACGACGGTAAAGAATGGGCTGCTACCATACCTGGACAAAGCTACCATGGCGGTTGACAGCGACAACAAACATTGAAGTACACCCGTTGGGATTCGTCCCCAGCATTGTTTCAACTATGTTACAATTCTAACATTGCTGGTGACACGGAGATAGGGCTGATCGACCATGCAAAGCTCCCTCGCGACTGCTTCTGCAAGGATTTACCACCTGTATAGGATGTGTGTCAATAAGTGAAGAGGGATAGTAATCTAATACACGGTAGTTTAATCTAATCTTCTGCTAGGGGGTGGACGTAAACTTCGTCTGGGTGGGTCGGCGGGTCGCCAAATTACTGGTAGGGTCCATAGCATGTAACCAGGTAAGTTGACGACGTTTGGGGACCTAAGACGAGTCGAGAAAAGGTACTTCAATTTGGTTTGTTTATGTAATACCAACGGCGAGCATGCTAAACTCCGCATATCTGGCATTTAGCATGTAACCAAGTTCAAATTCTTCTCATTGAGCACAATCCTGAAGGTAAAAATATAGAAGAAACAGGAACTTCTCGCTTGTATCTGACGATTGTTTACATTGGGACTTCCTGGCTGCTAGTTCGAAAGGTATGGGTGGTCAACAAAAACACCCAGAAAATATTTGGTTATTCACCAACCTAGCAAACCAGCACACAGTCAAGTCCTTGTTCGGGGAGGTTGTATGTACTGGCAGACAGCAGAAGAATCAGACTGCCGTGGTTGCAAGAGCCCTTTCCAGGCTCGAGCTGTTATGCTACACATGACATTGCTGTCAATAGTTTAGTGGACCCACTTCTTGGCACAGATCTCGGCCAAGTCAACAACACGCTGGGAGTAGCCCCACTCGTTGTCGTACCAGGCAACAACCTTGACCATGTCGTCACCCATGACCATGGTCAAGGCGGCGTCAATGGTGGTGGAAACATCAGTCATACGGTAGTCGCAAGACACCAGGGGCTTGTCCTCAATGGCGAGGACACCCTTCTGGGCACCGGCAGCTGCCTCCCTGAATGCATTGTTGACCTCCTCAGCGAAAGTCTTCTTCTCGGTCTGGACGACCAGGTCAACGCATGACACGTTGGGGGTGGGCACACGCAGGGCGAAGCCGTTCAACTTGCCCTTAAGCTGGGGCAGGACAAGGGCAACAGCCTTGGCGGCACCAGTGGTGGTGGGGACGATGTTGAGGGCGGCGGCGCGGGCACGGCGCAGGTCACGGTGAGAGGCATCCAGCAGGCGCTGGTCACCAGTGTAGGAGTGGGTGGTGGTCATGAGACCCCTGACAATGCCGAACTTCTCGTCCAGGACCTGCTCGTACAATACATGTGCCAGTCAGTTATCACATCAGAACTGAATAGCAGAACACATGTGCCAGCCAGATATCACATCAGGGCGGATTGGTACAACACATGTGCCAGTCAGTCATCACATCAGAACTGAATAATACAACACGTGTCAGCCAGACATCACATCAAGACTGATTGGTACAACACATGTGGCAGTCAGAATGATAAGTACAACACATGTGGCAGTCGGACATCGTGAGACTGATTGGTAGTACAACACAAGTGCTAGTTAGATCACATCTGGGCTGATTAGAGGGCAGACGAGAGAGTGTCTTCTGCTACCATGATACAGGAGATAATGATGACATGCAAGGTGATAAATGATGCAGCAGACAATTGAGGCGGTTAGTCAGACAATCAGAAATACGCATAGTTCTAAACATCGAGGACTTTTTTGTCCCCTAATTAGGTGTCCTAAAATATGGTTGTGATTCATCACGTACCGCCTCAATGTCACTGATATGCAGAAGATGGATGTCAGGCACAGAACCACCACACGTGCAAGAACAGCAAAATGATTGATGGAATCAAACTGACAGGTGATCATTCCTAGCAGAAAGCCTTTCCATGTCCAATGATGATGCATGCTTTGCTTTAAAGTCATATACACATGCACAAGACATAATGCACGGGATATAATGAGATAATGCACATGCATAAGGTATGCTGAACTCATAATGCACATGCACAAGGTATGATGAATTCGTAATGCACCAGGTGTGAAGACGTCGTAACACACTTGCACAAGATATAATGAAGTCATAATGCTCGAGGTATGATGAGGACGCAATGCACATGCACAAGGATGATGAAGTCATGATGCACACGCACAAGGTATGATAAAGTCATGGTGCACTCGCACAAGGTATGCACATGCACTAGATGAGATGACTTCTTAATGCACATGCACAAGGTATGATGAAATCATAATGCACATGCACCAGGTATGTATGCCCGATCAAATATGCTGCACCACAAAATCACAAGCACACGTCCATTAGAGACACAATGGGGTGCAGAGCACGCTTAAACAATTAGAGTTCAACTTCATCTGCGCAAAATGGGACAGGAAAAAAAGGGACTTCATCAGAAAAACAACTAATGCAATGATGGGACAGGGAAAACAGGGACATATGAAGAAAAACAGGGATATACAACAGAAAAGCTAAGATGCGCTGACCAACCCACCTTGACGAAGGGAGCCAAGCAGTTGGTGGTGCAAGAAGCGTTGGAGATGATGGGGTACTCGTGCTTGTAGTCACCATCGTTGACACCAACAACAAAGGTAGGGATGTCGCTGCCCTTAGCAGGGGCGGTGATAATCACCTTCTTGGCACCAGCCTGCACAATAACACAAGGATCAAGATATTACGACCTAGAAGGTTGAGTTTGAGGACGGGGTAGATGATGTGCACCATGCACAAAGGGGTAGATGATGTGTAACATTCACAAAGGGGTAGATGATGGGTACCATGCACAAAAGGGTCTTCCCCTCAATAGTCAACCAAAAGGGCATGATACAGGTTATGGAACAGAACACGATCAAAATATTTCCCCACGATGGAAGGTTGAGTTTGAGGGAGGGGTAGATGACGCGCACAATGCACTAAGCACGTGTCTCCCCTCCATGGTCCATCGACAGGGCATGGTTCTGGTAGTTGAACACAAAACAGGCACATAAACTTTTGCCACTATGTATAAGCAGCTGCATGCTGCAGGAGGGCTACTTCAGGAATGTGCACAGTACATGGATGCAGAGGAAATGGAGAGACTGGCGGCAGCCAGTCATGTAGCATGCAGGTGTGGGGTGGGGTAGGGGGAGCCGACATCAACGGTGGGTGATAGCAGCTGCAAGCTGCCATGCACACACAGATTCATTCATTTACAGTCCACGCTCCCATCGGCCTGGGAAATAACGTAGCAGCTACATTATATGACGTGCCATCCATGCACATCCTTAATCAGTTGCTCACCTCAATGTGCTTGCCGGCTCCGACGCTGTCAATGAAGACACCGGTACCCTCGATGACGAGGTCGACGCCCATCTCCTTCCAGGGGAGGTCCAGGGGGTTGCGGCTGGAGACGATCTTGATGTGCTTGCCGTTGACGGAGAGGGTCTCGTTGTCGATGGTCTCGACAGTGGCGCTGAAGGTACCCAGGGTAGAGTCGTACTTCAGCAAGTGAGAGGCCTGCTTGACTCCTCCGGAGTCGTTGATGGCAACGATCTCCAGGAGAGAGTCGGTGCGACCCTCCCAGCAGCGGAGGAAGTTGCGGCCAATGCGGCCGAAACCGTTGATGGCAACCTTGATCTTCTTCTGCTCGGCGGTAACCTCGACGTTACGGGCCACGGCCTGCGAAGGGAAAAGCCGAGAGTGGTGAGCGTATATTATCGAGGTTGGGACCCAGTGCCATGGTCAGTACTAGAGGTGAGAAAGAGCAAGTGTGGGTGTGGGGGATGGATGCCGATTCCCAGGGTAACAGCTCGCCGGTTAGTTATCATCTTTGTAGACGGATCATCAACGGAAAGCGGGGTACAAGGCGTCGTGGATCCGCATGCACGCAGAGTCACTGGGGATAAGCTGCCAGTAGTGGAGTCAGGTAGATCGTGGCCAAGAAGTCATAACTACAGTCTACAGAGCCAGGTCACGATCACAAGACAACATCTGAATCACAGATAAATCCCATGCATGCTCAAGAACTTCAGGGAGGGCCAGTAGGCTGCAGCGTGCAGATTGGGGCTAAGGAATCGATACCCTCACACAACCGACCCAGGGCAACGTGACCTAGTAAACAAGCATACTCCCTTGCTACCCCTTGGTGGATCCCGTAGCTATACCGGCAAATTACAAGACAACGACGAACAGCACTGCTTGCGAATTGTGCGAATCCGAGGGACTTTGATGGATAAGGTGGATAAGATACCCACACCACCATGATCGCGAGCGAGCTGAGACAAGAAGCTCTACTTGCTGAACGGATATGACAAGGAAGGCTTAAAATCCACAGATGCTCGAGCTAGAGCAGTCGAGATGAAGGACTCAACAAAACATGCCTCGGGTGGATATCAACGCAAGCCCAGTCGGTCCTCGGATCTTCCCCCGTTCATCAAAGAAGTCATATCTTACCCTGGTGGACCTGGTGGCCATCTTAGTGGAGACCTTGCTTCCGGTAAAGGCAGTCTGCATGCAGGGGGGGCGGGGGTGGGGAAGGGGTGGGAAGGAGATGTATCGGGCATGATTCGGGAGGACTACACCCAGGCCAGCCGAGACTCAGCCGGCAATCAAGGGCGGGTGGGGCGCAGTGGCAGGTTGGCAGCGGGCAGAGTGGAAGCGCACCATTGAGGACATCTTGGCGTTAGAGAGTGCTGTCACGATCGATGGAACCACCTTAATTGTGATTGAGGATTAGGGGTTTGGGGGTTTGATTTTAGTGGCACGGGATGAAGTGAAGTACGCGAAGTGGCATTTGTACCCCGCTCACGAAGCCACGCCACAGCTGGCAACAGCTTGCTTGCTTCAGCATCCTTGCCCCGCCCATTCCATAAGGACTGATGAGCCCCACATGCCCCCCATCCCCGCAACGAGCGCACACCAGTGTACGGTCACTTAAGCTCAGTCGTTACTGCAAGCCTGCCCCTCCCCCACTTACTACATGCAGTGGCTGGCTCAGTGGCTTGCACACCCCGCGCGTAGTCCCCCTTGGCATATCGGCTAACTCCGTGCGGTAGCATGAGATAGTTTCAGGCATGTTGCACTGGGCAAGTTCTTCCTTGCAAAGAAGTTGGGAGTGGCACACAGCCCACGGGTGAGTAAGCGGGGAGGTGGGTGGGTTGGGTTGGGTTGGGCGGTGAGGGCATGGTCGAGTTGGCCCACGCTGTTGGGCGGTGTTGGTAATGCATGGGCATTCGCGTTCGAATAGATGCACTAGACCCGTACATGTTCCTTGACTGCGCTAGACAGTGGAAATGTCCACCATGCGCGCGCGTACGATTGCGTTAGCCGCGCTGGAAGAGGTGGCAGAAACCAACCGCCGACTCCTGAGATCAGAAGGATCAGAAGGACGTGATAGCTGCCTTGGGCTGACTGGACTCCCACTCGGACGCACCACCACGAAATATCATGGCAGTGGATTAGATCAGGGAACCCCCACTAGATAAGATAGATCATTCGTGCTAGAGCCCCAATCGAATGTGCAGTGCTCGCTCGCATGCTCACGGCGCATGCTCGCATGCGAATGCTGATGTTACCGCCGAAAACAGCGGACAGCTTCAAAGGCACGAGCCATGTCATCTCGTTCACATGCGTTGCTGGTTGATGTTACGTTGCTGGTTGATGTGACGTTGCAGGTTGATGCCACGACCAGTTTTCATGGATAGAGCCATGTACTCAAGTTCGAGTTCAAGTGCACGATGGCTGTCACCATCATCGATCGTATCGTGATGTCGCCAGCATCCCGATCAGGAGCCAGCACGAGCCCTCGCCACTGAAAAATCTGACAGGGAATGCCTTGGGGAATGCCTGCCAGGCTGGGTATACATGTATAATTTTTGGAAGGCGCCAGTGTAAGCTAACAGGCTGGCCCCCTTTACCCCGCACCTCGTCTTCAGTGGTGGAACAAATACCCCAAGGAATATATAAATCAAATAAACCAACAGTACGCCTTGTTAAATACCCCAAGGAATAAAGAAGTAAACATAAATCAACAGTACGCCTTAGTGTAAAGGTATACTATTTATTTTGTCCACCGCTGAGGACGAGGTCTTGCTCATCATCACCACCATGAAACACACATAACACTTAAAACACACGCAGGACATCAAACAAAGCAAGCACATAAAACACATCACATACTTCACACACTTCAATCACGTCGGACATGTAAAGCTCATCAAACGAAGAAAAATTATATCATAAAGCACTTCAAGCAAATCAAACATGTCGAACACGTAAATCGCATCAAATGAAGAAAATCAAACGAAGAAAAACGTCAAATAAGTTGAACACATCAAGCACATAAAACACGCGGAACACTGAACTCACATTCAACACATCGAACACAACGAACATGTAGAATACTTCACTAACATCAAATACATCGAACATGTTCAACGCTTCACACACATTCAACACATCGAGCACATCAAACACGTAGAATACTTCACTGACATCAAGCACATTGAACATGTTAAACACCTCACATACATTTAACACATCAAGCACATAAAACACGTTGAACACTGAACACACATCAAACACATCGAACACATCAAACACGTCGAATACTTCACAAACATCAAACACATCGAACAAGTTGAACACTGAACATACATTCAACACATCAAACACAACGAACACGTCGAATACTTCACTAACATCAAACACATCGAACAAGTTAAACACTTAACACACATTCAACACATCAAACACAACGAACACGTCGAATACTT
Source organism: Chlamydomonas sp. ICE-L (assembly GCA_013435795.1). Classification (NCBI taxonomy): domain Eukaryota; kingdom Viridiplantae; phylum Chlorophyta; class Chlorophyceae; order Chlamydomonadales; family Chlamydomonadaceae; genus Chlamydomonas; species Chlamydomonas sp. ICE-L. The sequence goes on from JACBWV010000472.1 coordinate 9,516,795, forward strand.
CACTAACATCAAACACATCGAACAAGTTAAACACTTAACACACATTCAACACATCAAACACAAGGAACACGTCGAATACTTCACTAACATCAAACACATCGAACAAGTTAAACACTGAACACACATTCAACACATCGAACACCTAAACCGCGTCGAATACGTCACTAACATCAAACACATCGTATACGTGGAAGACTTCAAGCACTCAAAGCACATCAAACACATTGAACATATCAAACAAGTGGAACACTTCAAACACATAAAGCATATCAAACACAAAAAACACATGGAATACTTCACACATATCAGACACATTGAACATGTTGAACACTTCACACACATTAAACAAACACATGAAGCACATACAACACATCAAACACATGGAATACTTCACACACATCAAACAAATTGAACATGTTGAACACTTCACACACCTAAAGCACATTAAGCACATCAAACAATTCACACGCATCGAACACATCAAACACGTGGAGCACTCCACACATGCAAAACACTTCAAACACATAAAGCACTTTACACACATCAACCACGCCAAACACTTCAAACACATCATACACTTCAATAAACCAAACACATCAAACTTGTCAAGCACGTCAAGCACATCACACACATCAAAAGCATAAAACACTTCAAACAATTAACAGAAATCAAAAGCATTAAAAGTCGGATATTAACAGTGAGAGCGATGAGAATCACAGAAATAAGCTCAGCCGGCAAAACGATTGTTTGGGGTTCAATTCTCCACCTTCCTTTCTATACTATCGGGATTCAGGAGGGGGGCAGGGTTGTTCAAAATTTACATTTCACGAAACACAGAATATGATTGGTCTGCTGGTTTTCAACTGTAGATTTTGGGTTATGCGACGTGTATTTTGAAACTAGTTACGTCCCCAAACGTAGATTTAAAAGTATATTTGAACAACCCTGGAAGGGAGGCATAGTGGGTGGAGCTCATTGAGCTTGCATTTTAATTGTAATATGATTCTTCAGCCAGCTCTGGGCTGCTCACAGTCTTCCAGTTACAAGCTCCCCGTCCGATACCTACGGAAACCAGGGATCACACTAAGCGGATTCGACAGTTCTAGTGGAACTCATTGCAGGCAGTTTCAAAGCTGAGTCGGAGACTGGAAACCCAGATCGGATTCCGGTCGGTCTAACCGGATCTCGCCCTCAGAACTGGTCGGTGCATACCAGAAGGGACTCGCAGAAAGTTCTGGCAAAACCGATGGTAGGATTTTTGGGCCCCGGTATACCGACCTGAAAATACCCCAATATCGGAACACCGACCGGTACGTTCTACCCTGATTTACAAGCCCCCCCCCCCCGTCTGATACTCATGGAAACCAGAGATCACATTAAGCGGGTTCGACAGTTTAAAGACTTGAGTGGAACTCATTGCAAGCATGGAAAATCCAATGCATGTATTTGGGTGTTTGTCTCCACAAAGAACCGCTCCATTAAATTATGATGCCATTTGGGATGTTGATTTAATTATAATCGTACAAACAAAAAATCACTGTAGCACGAAGTCAGGTCCCCCATTGGTTCAATTGTTTGGGGCTCAGTTCATTGTTTTTCATTCTAGCCCCTCCTTTCACGGTTGGGCAAGTCCCTTTAGTGTAGTTGGCCTACCCCTGGACTGTAACAACAACAATAATCAATGTATTAGGTCAACACTGACCTGCCTACAATGTAATATATATGTAAGCAAACCAACCAACTTAAAACCTAAACACTGAAGCATATTGGAGCCTATTTGGACTATTACATGCGTACATGGAGCCTGTTTTGACTGTGACATATGTACGCGGAGCCTGTTTTGTCTGTAACATACGTACATGGAGCCTATTTTGACTGTAACACATGTACATGGAGCCTATTTTTACTGCAACATATGTACATGGAGCCTGTTTTGACTGGAACATACGAACACGGAGTTATTTTTACTGTAACGTACGTACATGCAGCCTGTTTTGATGTTGTACGCACTCAGCCTCACGTTAGCGTTCCCCAATGCAAGACCTATGGTAATTAAGTGGATGATTTGGATTTGGGTTTTCAGTTCGTAGTTAGTACCTCGAGTTTGAGAATTTGGCCTGAGAATTCTGAAATTCTGGCCTGAGAATCGAGAATTCTGAGAATTTCTGATAATTGTTGTTTTTTTGCTGAAAAAGTGGAGGTACGAACAACTAACTGCGAGACCCAAATCAAAATCATCCGCTGAATCGCTATAATTCTACGCCCTGTTGCAAGGCATAAGAATTTTTGATTCTTAGGCCAAAATGTCAGAATTCTCAATTCAAATTCTCAAATTCGAGGCACGATTTTCACTCAGCCTTCCAGTGTCGGCCGGACATGTGCTGATGAACTGTTGGTGACGTAGAAGAGGGAGGACGGGGGGGGGGGGGGGGGGGGGGGGGGGGAGGAATAGGGGTGTGGCGGGGCTGTAGGTCCGAATGCTTATGCTTGGGCAAGTCCCATTAGCCAAAGTGGCTTTCGCTGAATTGTAACAACCGTAGGGACCCGCAGATCATATGATGTTGACCATGCTGTTTCTTGGGCAAGTACCATTGGCCTAAGTAGCTTCTGCTGAACTGTAACAACCATAGGGACCCGCAGATCATATAATGTTGGCCATGCTGTTGCTTGGGCAAGTCCCATTAGCCAAAGTAGCTTCTGCTGAACTGTAACAACCATAGGGACCCGCAGATCATATGATGCTGACCATGCTGTTTCTTGGGCAAGTCCCATTAGACAAAGTGGCTTCTGCTGAACTGTAACAACCATAGGGACAGGCAGATCATATGATGTTGACCATGCTGTTTCTTGGGCAAGTCCCACTAGCCAAATAGCTTCTGCTGAACTGTAACAACCATAGGGACCGGCAGATCATATGATGTTGACCATGCTGTTTCTTGGGCAAGTCCCATTAGCCAATGTAGCTTCTGCTGAACTGTAACAACCATAGGGACCGGCAGATCATATGATGTTGACCATGCTGTTTCTTGGGCAAGTCCCATTAGCTGAAGTAGCTTCTGCTGAACTGTAACAACCATAGGGACCCGCAGATCATATGATGCTGACCATGCTGTTTCTTGGGCAAGTACCATTAGACAAAGTGGCTTCTGCTGAACTGTAACAACCATAGGGACAGGCAGATCATATGATGTTGACCATGCTGTTTCTTGGGCAAGTCCCACTAGCCAAAGTAGCTTCTGCTGAACTGTAACAACCATAGGGACCGGCAGATCATATGATGTTGACCATGCTGTTTCTTGGGCAAGTCCCATTAGCCAATGTAGCTTCTGCTGAACTGTAACAACCATAGGGACCGGCAGATCATATGATGTTGACCATGCTGTTTCTTGGGCAAGTCCCATTAGCTGAAGTAGCTTCTGCTGAACTGTAACAACCATAGGGACCGGCAGATCATATGATATTGACCATGCTGTTTCTTAGGCAAGTACCATTAGCCGAAGTAGCTTCTGCTGAACTGTAACAACCATAGGGACAGGCAGATCATATGATGTTGACCATGCTGTTTCTTGGGCAAGTCCCATTAGCTGAAGTAGCTTCTGCTGAACTGTAACAACCATAGGGACCGGCAGATCATATAATGTTGGCCATGCTGTTGCTTGGGCAAGTCCCATTAGCCAAAGTAGCTTCTGCTGAACTGTAACAACCATAGGGACCGGCAGATCATATGATGTTGACCATGCTGTTTCTTGGGCAAGTCCCATTAGACAAAGTGGCTCCCGCTGGTCTGTGACAAACGTAGGGACCGTGTTGCGCTCACTCAGTCTCCCTGTGTTGGCCAGACATGTCCTGAAGAGCTGTTGGCGACGTAGAAGAGAGAGGACGGGGGGGAAGGAGGGTTGGGAGGAAGTGGGGTGCCCCGGGGCAGCAGGTCTGTCAACATGCTGTTGGCTGGGCAAGTCCCATTAGCCAAAGTGGCTCCCGCTGGTCTGTGACAAACGTTGGGACCGTATTGCGCTCACTCAGCCTTCCTGTGTTGGCCAGACATGCCCTGAAGAGCTGTTGGTGACGTAGAAGAGGGAGGACGGGGGGGAAGGAGGGTTGGGAGGTAGTGGGGTGCCCCGGGGCAGCAGGTCTGTCAACATGCTGTTGGTCGGGCAGCAATTGAGCTCAGGGTTGAAAACCGAGTACCTACGAAAGAACAGAGAAAGGAGGTAAGGTGGTGGTGGTGGTGGTGGTTGGGCAGCAAGTGAGTTCTAGGTTAAAAAACTAGTACCTACAAAAGAACAGAGAAAGGAATTAAGGTGGTGCTGGGTGGTCAGGTGGTGGTGGTGGTGGAGGTAAGGTTCGGTTTTATTACACAGTCTATCCATGGTCTGGCCACCGCCTGAGGGGGGTGGCACCAATACTAAATGCTGCTAACTCAATCAATATTGGATTCATCATAATGGATTATTGGATTATATTGGATTATTGGATATTGGATTATTATTATTATTATTATTATTATTATTATTATTATTATAATATTGGATATTGGATCAATATTGTATTCATCAATATTGGATTATTATTATTATTATATTGGATTATTGGATATTGGATAATTGGATCAATATTGGATTCATCAATATTGGATTATTATTATTATACTGGATTATTGGATACGGTATTGGATTATTGGATCAATATTGAATTCATCAGTATTGGATGTTACTTAGTCAGCTAAAATAAAAGCTGCCTAAGAATTGCGGGGACCACCCATAAACAGAGGATTGGCCATCAAGGTACTTGGAGTACTGCCCTCCCATATATAGAGGCATTTAGTACCAGTCTAGATCATTTGCTTCGGCTAATCATTGGGCGGAATTTTGACGGAAAAGACTGCTAAAAAACCTCAACCCAATAAAATCTGGCGTTCCAAATCCTGGTAGGAGGTGGTTGAAGTGTGTTAGCATAGGTTTGGTTTTATGGTCAATGCTTAATTACTGGATATCAAAGTGAAAAATCAAGAATTACTCACTGGCATATTCCCCCCCCCCCCCCCCCCCCCCCCCCACACACACACACCACACACAGGACTAAGTGAACAATCAATAATTATGCACAGGTTCCCCCAAGTCTAAAGCCCCCCACCCCCACCCCCCACCCCCACCCCACCACCTACGGAACAAAGGGAATACTCAAGAATGACTCACCGACATCTCTTAGATCCTCCATAGCAGAAGTCGTCAATTGCAGGGCAAGTTCCCCCAAGTCTGAAGCACACCACACCACACCACCACCCACCACCCACGGAGCACACAAACTCAGGACCCCGGTCGGTAAAACGATTGTTTGGGGTTCAGTTCAGCCAAAGAAAAGGGAACAATCAATAATGACTCACTGGCATCTCTTAGATCCTCCATAGAAGAAGTCGTCAATTGCAGAGCAGGTTCCCCCAAGTCTAAAGCCCCCCCCCCACCCCCACCCCACCCCACCCAACACCTACGGAACTAAGGGAATACTCAAGAATGACTCACTGGCATCTCTTAGATCCTCCATAGCAGAAGTCGTCAATTGCAGGGCAGGTTCCCCCAAGTCTAAAGCACCCCACCCCACCCCACCCACTGACCTCCCCACCCCCACCCCCCACCCAGGAAACATAGGGAACAATCAATAATGACTCACTGGCATCTCTTAGATACTCCATAGCAGAAGTCGTCAATTGCAGGGCAGGTTCCCCCAAGTCTAAAGCACCCCACCCCACCCCACCCACTGACCTCCCCACCCCCACCCCCCACCCAGGAAACATAGGGAACAATCAATAATGACTCACTGGCATCTCTTAGATCCTCCATAGCAGAAGTCGTCAATTGCAGGGCAGGTTCCCCCAAGTCTAAAGCACCCCACCCCACCCCACCCACTGGCCTCCCCACCCCCACCCCCCACCCAGGAAACACAGGGAACAATCAATAATGACTCACTGGCATCTCTTAGATCCTCCAAAGCAGAAGTCGTCAAGCTTAGGGCAGCTTCCCCCAAGTCTAAAGCACCCCACCCCACCCCAACACCCACCACCAACCCCTCCACCCACCACCCACGGAACACACAAACTCAGGACCCCGGTCGGTAAAACGATTGTTTGGGGTTCAGTTCAGCCAAAGCAAAGGAAACAATCAAGAATGACTCACTGGCATCTCTTAGATCCTCCATAGCAGAAGTCGTTAAGCGTAGGGCAGCTTCCCCCAAGTCTGAAGCACCCCACCCACCCCACCCCACCCACTGACCTCCCCACCCGCACCCCCCACCCAGGGAATACAGGGAACAATGAATAATGACTCACTGGCATCTCTTAGATCCTCCATAGCAGAAGTCGTCAAGCGTAGGGCAGCTTCCCCCAAGTCTGAAGCACACCACCCCACCCCAACACCCCCCACCAACCCCTCCACCCACCACCCACGGAACACACAAACTCAGGACCCCAGACGATTGTTTGGAGTTCAGTTCAGCCAAAGCAAAGGGAACAATCAATAATGACTCACTGGCATCTCTTAGATCCTCCATAGCAGAAGTCGTTAAGCGTAGGGCAGCTTCCCCCAAGTCTGAAGCACACCACCAAGCCATCTGCTTCGCTCTGCTTGACATCTAATGGTGTCGCCTTGAGAGTGCTGTATGTTTTTCCTTGCCAAATGTATCTTGAAAAGGATGGAGATATTTCAACACTGGAGAGAAGGGTATACGAGTAGGAGAGAGGATTATAATTGGATTGGATTGGATTGGATTGGATTGGATTGGATTGGATTGGATTGGGTTGGATCGGATCGGATTGGATTGGATTGGATTGGATTGGGTTGGGTTGGGTTGGATTGGATTGGATTGGATTGGATTGTTACATGGTCTTTTGAGCCACCCACCTCTCTCTGCTTAATGTCTAATCGTGTCGTTGCTGCTGAGCCTTCGTACTGATTATTTGAATGACTGTAAGTACAACAAGAAGAGTGACTAACCCTCCTTTGATGCTGAGCATTATGTTAAGCTGAGTAATATCGCAATTTCACAATTTAAGTTCACGTCCTCATTCAAGTTCTGATTCAAGTTCAAGTTCAAGTTCAAGTTCAAGTGCTGATTGTTTGAATGACTGTCAGTACATTAAGAAGATTGACACGGTGACTATAGCCAGCTCCGACTTATGCTGTGGTGTCCTTAACATCACGTCCTGTGAGTAACTGTATTACACGGACGTAACAATTTCAATTTCAATTTCAATTAAGAAGATTGACCCGCCCATTGATGTCGAGTATGTCTACTGGTTGTTTTCAAATGTTGATGTAACTACCGGAGCTGGATGTTGATGTAACTACCGAAAGCAAGCATACTGGAAGGCAAGAGCCGTGTAACCAATTTAAATTTAAAATTAAATTACTGATTCTTTGAATGAATGCAAGTTCATCAAGAAGAGGTGGACACCCATTGATGCCGAGTATGTCTACTGGATGTTTTCAAATGTTGATGAAGTAATGAGAATGCCTGGTTGGGGCATGGTATTAAGGGAGCCCCATCTTACGGTGGCAGAGAACAGGATGCTACTTGACCTGGACAAAGCTACCATGGCGGCTGACAGCAACCGCGAACACTAAAGCGCACCCGTAGGGATTCGAACCCAGCACCTTCTTCGGTCCAACAAATGCTGATGTAACTATCAGAGAAAACAAACATGCTTCACGGCAAAAGCCATGTAACCGATTACTAATTAAATCAATTAATTAAATTAATTAATTAATTAATTTTAATTATGTTACAAAGTACTGATTGTTTGAATGACTGCAAGTACATCAACAAGATCGATGCAGCGTCGCCTGCGACGCTCACATTTGGCAGAGAGTGATCGCGACGGAGCAACAGGTGGCAAGGGAAGCGAGTTACTTACGAGACCATTGGCTGACGTGTCGGGCTTCATCACGGTCAGACGGATGGACGGACAAATGGGTAACACTGGGGGCTCCTGCCCCCCAGAAGGGGGGGCTCCGCCGAAAAAGTGTGACTCACCCATTGACGCTGAGCATTTGAACTGATTGCTGGCATTTCGCATTGATGAAAAGCTCCACTTTGCCCATGTCCATGTTACAGCAGGGGCCTCCATCACACCCTTGGTTCACGTTTTGCATACAGTACATGTTGCCCTCAGCCACAAACGATGCTTGTGCGAGAAACAGGTTGAGCCTGGTGAGGGGAGAGGTGATGTGGGGAGAGAAGGTTTGTATGATGATGATGATGATGATGATGAGGATGAGGATGATGATGATGATGATGATGATGACAATGACGATGATGACAACGATGCAATGAGGATGAGGATGAGGATGAGGATGAGGAGGAGGAGGAGGAGGATGAGGATGAGGATGAGGATGAGGATGAGGATGAGGATGAGGATGAGGACGAGGATGAGGATGAGGATGAGGATGAGGATGAGGATGAGGATGAGGATGAGGATGATGATGATGATGATGATGATGATGATGATGATGATGATGATGATGACATTTTTTCTGATGACCTACTGGAATCTAAATGTGCCCTTGGCTTGACGGAGTCAAGAGGGAATTGCGAACATCATTCTCAAAGAAGAAAAGAAAAAGAGAAGAAAAGCAAGTTTGTTTTTACCTGTACGGAGTGTTGTAGGATGACTTGTAGCAGTTGCAGAAAGGGAATGGAGGTTCCAGAGGTGGTGGGGGGCCGGGTGGCGGTGGTGGTGGTGGTGGAGTAGGTGGTGGAGGTGGTGGTGGCGAAGGAGGTGGTGGTGGTGGACTGGGAGGAGGTGGTGGTGGTGGAGGTGGTGGTGGTGGTGGACTGGGAGGAGGTGGTGGTGGTGGAGGTGGTGGATTAGGTGGTGGAGGTGGTGGTGGGGGAGTGGGAGGTGGTGGACTGGGAGGAGGTGGTGGTGATGGAGGTGGTGGAGTAGGTGGTGGAGGTGTATCTGGCTGATCTGGAAGGTTTGGGGGTCTAAATGGGGGACTTGTGGGGAGGGTGGGGGGTGGGGTGGGAGGTGGGGAAGGGGGGGGCGATTCTGGGGTGGCTGGAGGAGGAGGAGGGGGAGGGAGGGGGGTGTTCAGGAGGAAAGCTAGGAGATGGAGGACTTGGATAAGTGGGAGGGCTGGGAGAGGGAGGCTGGGGTGTGGGTGGATATGCGGGTATTGGCATCCTGGGCGGCGGAGGAGGGTATGTTGGGGGATAAGGTGGAGACGGAGGAGCAGGAGGTGTGATCGGGGGAGGAGGGGGAGTTGGTGGAGGTGGAGGGGTGTACGGGGGAGCAGCTGGTTGGGGAGGAGTGGGAGTGGGAGGAGGAGGAGTGGGAGGTGGCGGAGGGGGAGTAGGAGGTGGCGGAGTAGGAGGTGGTGGAGGTGGGGGGGTAGGAGGGGGAGGGGGTGGACTTGGTGGTGGAGGGGGGTGGACTTGGTGGAGGTGAAGGTGGTGGAGTAGGAGGTGGCGGAGGTGGACTGGGTGAAGGTGGTGGTGATGGTGGTGGAATATTAAATGGAGGAGGTGGATTTGGTGGTGGAGGGGGAGGACTGGGAGGAGGTGATGGTGGTGGGGTAGGTGGTGGAGGTAGTGGTGGTGGTGGAGGGTTGAGGACTTGGGAGGAGGGGATGGTGGTGGAGGTAGTGGTGGTGGTGGAGGGGGAGGACTGGGTGGCGGTGGTGGTGGCGGTGGTGGAGGACTAGGTGGCAGAGGTGGTGTTGGAGGAGGGGGAGGGGGTGGGCTGGAGGGAGGTGGTGGGGGGCTGGGTGGGGGTGGTGGACTAGGGGAAGGTGGTGGTGGAGAGGGGAAGGGGACACTGGGTGGTGGTGGAGATAGGTTGGAAGGTGAAGAAGGTGGAGGGAAATAGAGTGAGGGAAATAGACCGCTGGGTTCTCTTGGATTATAAGGGGGTGGAAGAGGTGGTGGTGGTGGAGGGGAAGGTGGTGGTCTGGGTGGTGGTGGTGGTGGTGAAGTGGGTGGTGGAGGTGGTGGTGGCGGAGGTGTGGGTGGTGGGACTGGGAGGAGGGGGGTGGTGGTGGAGGTGGTGGATTAGGTGGTGGAGGTGGGGGTGGGGGAGGGGGAGGAGGATGGCTATGGACTGGGAGGACGGTGGTGGTGGGGGAGGTGGGGGAGGAGATGGATGGGAGGAGGTGGTGTGGTGGTAGTGGCCCGGGTGATGGTGGGGGGACGGGCGGGGTTGGTGGTGGTGGAGGTGGTGGATTAGGTGGTGGATCGGTGGTGGATTAGGGGGAGGTGGTGTAGGGGGAGGGGGGGATATGGACTGGGAGGAGGTGGGGGTGGGGAGGGTGGTGGAGTAGGTGATGGAGGTGGTGGGGGGCGGAGGTGGTGGGGGCGGGGTGGGAGGAGGTGGTGTGGGGAGGTGGGGATTAGGTGGGTGGAGGTTGGCTGTGGGGGAGGGGGAGGATATGGACTGGGAGGGAGGTTAGGGGGGGTGGAGGTGGTGAGTAGTGATGATGGAGAGTGGTCGTGGAGGAGGCTGGTGGTGGGGGGATGGGAGGGGGGGGTTGGCGGTGGTGGAGTAGTGGGTGGAGGTGGTGGTGGTGGTGGTGGGTTAGGTTGGTGGAGGTTCTGTGGGTGGGGAGGTTTGGTGGTGGACTGGGGGAGGTCCGGTGGCAGGTGTCGGTGGAGGTGGGTGGGAAGTAGGTGGAGGAGGTGGTGGTGGTGGTGGTGGTGGTGGTGGGGGCTGGGTGTTGGTGGTGGTGGTTGGAGGTGGTGGAGTAGGGGGTGGAGGGGGTCGGTGGTGGTGGTGGGTTAGGTGGGGTGGAGGTTGGTGGTGGTGCGCGGTTGTGGTGGTTGGACAGGGAGGTGGTGGCGGTGGGCGAGTGGGGGGAGTAGGTGGTGGAGGGGGTGGTGGTCGGTATGGTGGGTGGGGGTGGTGGGGGAGGTGGTGGGAGGTTGAGGTGGCGGAGTTTGGGGGGGTGGGACTGGGAGGTGGGGTTGGTTTAGGTGGTGGGGTGAAAAACAGGTGGTGGAGGTGGTGGTGGCGGGGTGGTGGTGGGTGGCTGGGTGGTGGTGGTGGTGGTCGGAGGGGGAGAAGGTGGGGGAGGTGGAAGGCGGGAGGAGGGGGAGGGGGTGGAATGTGGTGGAGGGAGGGGGTGGTGGGGGGGGGTGGAGGAGGTGGTGCGAGGTGGTGGGGGAAGGTGGTGGTGGCAGAGGGGGGAATCGGGAAGGAGGTGGTGGTGGTGGATTGGATGAGTGGTGGGGAGGGGGAGGATTGTGGGATGGGAGGAGGAGGGGGTGGTGGAGGTGTGGAGTAGGTGATGGAGGGGGTAGTGAGGAGGTGGTGTGCGGGGAGGGGTGGACGGCGGTGGTGGTGAGTGCTGGTGGAGTAGGTGGTGGAGGTGTGTGGAGGAGGGGGTGGTGGTGGACGGGAGGAAGGTGGTGATGGGGGAGGTGGGTGGTGGTGGTGGAGTAGTGATGGTAGGTGGTGGTGGATGGGCGGGAGGTGGTGGTGGTGGTGGTGGTTTTGGTGGAGTAGGTGGTGGAGGTGGCACCGCCCGGGGGAGGACGGGGGCTCATTGCGGTGGGGGGGGGGGGATGTGGTTAGGACGGTGGGGGCGGGTGGATGCGGACAGGGCGGGGGAGTAGGGGGTGGAGGTGGTAGGTGGTTGGTGGGTTAGGTGGAGGAGGTGGGGGTGGGGAGGTGGGGGTGGGGGGTGGGACGGGGGGGGGCGCCGGTGGTGGTGGGGGACGTGGGTTTGGGGGGAGGGGCGGTGGGGGGGTAGGGGTGGAGTGGTGGTGGAGTAGGTGGGGGGTGGGGGTGGTGGCACTGGACAGGAGGTGGTGGTGGAAGGGGGGGGTGGTGATGGGGTTAGGTGGCGGAGGGGTGGCAGGGGTGGAGGTGGGGGGGTGGTGGACCGGGGGGAGGGTGTGGTGGACTAGGGGTGGGGATGGTGGTGGTGGTGTAGGAGGTGGAGGGGGTGGTGGAGGTGGGCTGGTGGAGGACTGTGGGTGGGGGGGGGATGGGGTGGAGATGATGGGGGGGGTAGAGGAGATGGTGGTGGGGGTGGTGGGCGTGGGAAGGAGGAGGAAAGGGGGAGGGGATGGTGGTGGAGGGGGTGGGCTGGGAGGAGGTGGTGGTGGTGAGGGTGGTGGTGAGGGTGGAGGAGAGGGTGGTGGAGGAGGTGGACTGGGAGGAGGGAATGGTGGAGGAAAGGTGGTGGAGGAGGTGGATTGGGTGGTGGGGGTGGGGGGGTTGGAGGTGGGCTAGGTGGTGGTGGAGGTGGATTTTGCGGAGGAGATGGTGGAGGAGAAGGTGGTGGAGGTGGTGGATTGGGTGGTGGGGGTGGTGGGGATGGAGGTGGATTGGGAGGTGGAGGAGGTGGGCTAGGGGGAGGGGATGGTGGAGGGGAGGGTGGGGGGCTTGGAGGAAGACTGGGAGGAGGGGAGGGGGGAGGGCTAGGAGGAGGATCTGGAGGGGGTGGCGGTGGAGGCGGAGGAGGTGGGGGTGGTGGATCGTATGGTGGCAGTGGAGTAGGGGGCGGGCAAGGCGGATCTTGTGTCTTGTTATCCTCTTGCCCATAGCAGCTGCAAAACGAATTCATGTCTCCCTGACACTCGACCTTGAAGACTGTGAAAATGAGCTCACTGGATGTCTCATTGTCAAAGAGTTCAAAGAACATGTCCTTGTCTGACTCCCTAACAAAGTGTACTTGAGTAGATATGTTGTACAGGACATGTTGTACTGCTTGCGCTGTACTGGGTGGAAGGCAGCACAGTGACTGCATATGCGTACTGCCAGGACTTGAGGGCCCGGATTCACACAGATACCTAGAAACTATCTTGTCTCCTGGGGAGTCAAGGTCCTTGAGGGACCCTGTCAGTCCTCGAGTGGAGATAGAGATGGATGAGCCACACGTCACGTGAGCCTGTAGGGACAGAGGGAGGAATCAAGTAGAAATCAGAAGGAGGGATCAGGACAAAAGTGAATAGCATAATACGGGGGGTGAGTGTGGGTGGGGGGTGGGGGGTGGGGAATAGCGTAATAGGGGTGAAATAGCGTAAATGGGGGGGGGGGGGGGGAATAGGCAGTCCTCAAAAATAAATGAGCAAACAAATGTGAAAACAGAGATGGATGAGCCACAAGTCACGTGAGCCTGGAGGGACAGGAGGAGGGATCATGACAAAAGGGAATAACATAATACGGAGGGGGGGGGGGGGGGGGGGGGGGTAGGGGGGAAATAGGGGCGGAAGGAAATAGGGGGGGGGGGGGGGGGGGATATAATAATAGGGGAGAGAATAGCATAAATATGGGGGGGGGGAGATAGTCGGTCCTTGAGTGGAGATAGAAATGGATGAGCCACAAGTCACCTGAGCCTGTAGGGACAGGAGGAGGGATCAGAAGTAGGGATCAGAAGTAGGGATCAGAAGTAGGGATCAGAAGGAGGGATCAGAAGTAGGGATCAGAAGGAGGGATCAGGACAAAAAGGAATAGCATAATACGGGGGGTGGGGTGGTGGGGGGGGGGGGAGGAAATTGTGTAAATAGGGGTGGAATAGCGGAAATGGGGGGGGGTAGATAGGCAGTCCTCAAGTGGAAGTATAGATGGATGAGCCACAAGTCACCTGAGCCTGTAGGGACAGGAAGAGGAATCAGAAGTAGGGATCAGAAGTAGGGATCAGGACAAAAAGGAATAGCATAATACGGGGGGTGGGGGTGGGGGGGGAAATAGTGTAAATAGGGGTGGAATAGCGGAAATGGGGGGGGGAGATAGGCAGTCCTCAAGTGGAAATATATATGGATGAGCCACAAGTCACGTGGAGGGAGTGCCCCATCTGAAAGATCGCTGGACCTCTCGGGCAGTGACTCAATGTCCAGCAAGCAGGCCCCCAACTTTTGCAAATATAAGTACTGACAATGATGAAGCCTGCATGTGCTTATTTCCTTAACCCTGAAGGGTAAATTATATGTATTTGGAAAAATGAAAAGCAACTGTAAAGGAATCTGAGTCAACCATCTGAATAGCATAATAGGGTGGGAAGTAGGGTGGGAAATGGGGGAGGAAATAGGGGGTGAAATAGCATAAAAGAGTGGGAAGTAGGGGGGGGAAATGGGGGGGGGGGGGGGGGGGGGGAAGGAATAGGGGGTGAAATAGCATAATAGGGTGGGAAGTAGGGGGGGAAATGGGGGGTGAAATAGCATAATAGGGTGGGAAGTAGAGGGGGGAAATGGGGGAGGAAATAGGGGGTGAAATAGCATAATAGACTGGGAAGTAGGGGGGGGGAAATGGGGGGGGGGAAATAGGGGGTGAAATAGCATAGTAGGGTGGGAAGTAGGGGGGGGAAATGGGGGAGGAAATAGGGGGTGAAATAGCGTAATAGTGGTGGGAAATAGGGGGGGATAGCATTATACATATAAATATCCACACTATCGTACTTGACAACCCTAAACACTAATATGCCAAGGCAAAAGCGATCAGTACCAAGCAGTAAAAAAATCATGTTGTGCTGGTAAGTATATTTTACACACCTGAAGCACCAGGGACTACTATGGCAAGGAAAAAGCGAGCAGTAGCAAGCAGTAGCAAGCAGTACCAAGCGGTTACAAAAATCTTGTTATGCTGGTGAGTTACATTAACACACCTGAAGCGCCAGAGACTGAACAGTTTCTGAGCTGTTGAGATATGAGTAGAGGTGTGAGACAGCCTTTTCCCCTCCTGCCACCACAAGCTCCAACACTGCCTTCCTCCCTGAAATTTGGTGGAACATAAGTAAGATATATGATACAAGCAAAAAATAAAATAGCTGAGTGTGATTGGAACTCCGACAATGTCTTCCTCCCCAGGGTACTACTTCTTGCCAAATAAGTCAGCGCTTAAAGCGCACAAACGTCAAATTGGTCAGCGCTTTTTAGTGCAATTGGCGCAAAAACTGTGCGCTGTGCCCACAGGGGGTTGAAAAACTGCGCGAAACGCACAGTGGGGCTCAAAAAGGCAGCGCGGTACCGCGCAGCCGCGCGCGCTTAGTAGTACCCTGATCCTCCCAGAAGGTCGGCCGGGCATTTATGACATGTGTGATACAAGCAAAAAATAACATATCTGTGTGCGATTGGATCTCCAACGTCCTGCCACCACAAGCTCCACCACTGTCTTCCTCCCTAAAAGTTAGTGGAACAGAAATGAGACATTAGATACGAGCGGAAAATCATCGTAGCTTGTATGCAGAACTCCTCAGCGCACCGCTATCAGCAGGCAATCCACCGCCACTACCAGCATGCAAGGCACACCGCCAACCTCCCCCCCCCCCCCCCCCCCACCACCACACACACACACACACCTCCCACTTCCCCCACCTCCATCCACCTATATCCTCCACCTACCAGCTTAATCCTCCCACCACCCTCATCCATCCACCCACCTCCATCCTCCCACCTCCATCCACCCACCTCCCACCTCCACCCACCCACTCACAGACAACCTACCTGCATACGTCTGAACCCTAGGGAACTCGGCAAGTGGAGTGCCTTGTAGGAGTGCTAGCTTGTATGCAGCGCTCCTCAGCACAATGCTATCAGCAGGCAATCCACCGCCACTACCAGCATGCATGACACACCTCCAACCTCCCATCTCCCACCGCCAACCTCCCATCACCCACCTCCATCCACCCACATCCACCCACATCCACCCACCCACTCACAGACAACCTACCTGCATATGTCTGAACCCTAGGGAACTCGGCAAGCGGAGTGCCTTGTAGGAGTGCTAGCTTGTATGCAGCGCTCCTTAGCGCAATGCTATCAGCAGGCAGTCCACCGCCACTACCAGCCAGGATCTCCACAGTGACTAGAGTCGTGGTTTCCACCCCGTCTGGCCCTAGCTGGGGGTCTAGGTCAGAGGGGGGGCCAGGCCGGAAGCAGCAGAGTATGGAAAGCGCTACGACTCCTGGTGTGTGGGACTCACATGCAAACTGTGCTGGGGCTGAGTCTGGGGCAGCTGGCAGAGTGGGTGTGCAGAAAGTCAGTGGTGGGGTTCTGTGAGAATATTTTTGACAGCAGTTTTTGACAGCAGTCATTGATAGTAGATTTTGATAGCAATTTCTGGCAGCAGGTTTTTGACAGAAGTTTTTGACAGCCATTTCTGACAGCCATTTCTGACAGTAGGCTTTGAAAGCAATTTCTGGCAGCAGTTTTTGACAGCAATTTCTGACAGCAGTTTTCGACGGCAGTTTTTGACAGCAATTTGTGGCAGCAATGTGTGGCACAGCAGTCTCTGACAGCAGTTTTACATAAGTTGTTGAAATCAGTATTTGACAGCAGTTTCTGACACTAGTTTTTGACAGCAATTTCTGACAGCAGTTTCTGACAGCAATTTCTGACAGCAGTTTCTCACAGCAGTTTCTGACAGCAGTTGTACAGAAGTTGTTGAAAGCAGTATTTAAAAGCAGTAATTTGAAAGCAGTATTTAAAAGCAGTAATTTGAAAGCAGTATTTGAAAGCAGTATTTGAAAGCAGTATTTGAAAGCAGTATTTGAAAGCAGTATTTGAAAGCAGTATTTGAAAGCAGTATTTGAAAGCAGTATTTGAAAGCAGTATTTGAAAGCAGTATTTGAAAGCAGTATTTGAAAGCAGCAATTTCTGACAGTAGTTTTTGGCAGCAGTTTCTGACAGCAGTATCTGGCAGCAGTTTTCGACAGCAGGTTGGTCGGGCCGAAGGCAGCCAGACCTAAGCAGTGACACCACAATACAATTGGTCCAATTCGCCGGTAGTTGGCAAAATTGCGGGTAGTTAGCAAAATCGCCGGTCGTTGGCAAAATAGCCGGTAGTTGGCAACAGGGTAATTCAAAGCGCGCGCTTTTGCGCTTTTGAGCGCTGACTTTTTGACCCCCTCTGCGCTTTAAGCGCAGTTTCTTGCAACCCCTTGTGGGCGCTGCAAGCAATGTTTGCGCTTTTTGCACTGCAAAGCGCAGTTTTTTTGTTTTCAAGTGCGCTAAAGCGCTGGCCAATTCGGCCATTTGAAGTACCCTGAACCACATCAGTTCAACATATAAATACTCAGAGTTGAGTTATTTCAGGTTGTGGGAAGCAGGCAAAGCAGAACATGTGATTGTTTTCACTATGGGGCTCCCCAAGTCGGTACGGATTTTACCTAGAAGTGGAACGGAGCCTACCGCTATCAAAAACAAGTTTTCGTAATTTTGGCCATTTGAAGTACCCTGGTTGTCAAAATCACCGGTCGTTGGCAAAAGTCAGTGGTGAGGTCTTGAGAGCAGTTTTTGACATCGGTTTTTGATATTCTGACAGCAATTTTTGACAGCAGTTTCTGACAGCAGTTTCTGACAGCAGTATCTGGCAGCTATTTCTGGCAGCAGTTTCTGACAGCAGGTTAGTCGGCCCGAAGGCAGCCAGCCCTAAGCAGTGACACCACAATACGGTTGGTCAGTGGTGAGGTTTAGAGAGGAGGTCTTTGACAGCAGTTTTGACAGCAGATTTTCATAGCAGTTGTTGACCGCAGTTTTTGACAGCAATTTCTGACAGCAATTTCTGCCAGCAATTTCTGACAGCACTTTTTGACAGCAGGTTGGTCGGCCCGAGGGCAGCCAGCCCGAAGCAGTGACACCACAATACGGTTGGTCAAATTCGCCGGTCGTTGGCTAAATCGCTGGTAGTTGGCAAAAATCAGTGGTGGGGTTCTGTGAGAATATTTTTGACTGCAGTTTTTGACAGCAGTCGTTGATAGTAGATTTTGATAGCAATTTCTGGCAGCAATTTCATACAGCAATTTCTGGCAGCAGTTTCTGACAGCAGTTTTACAGAAGCTGTTGAAATCAGTATTTGACAGCAGTTTCTGACACTACTTTTTGACAGCAATTTCTAGCAGCAATTTCTAGCAGCAATTTCTGACAGCACTTTTTGACAGCAGGTTGGTCTGTCCGAAGGCAGCCAAACCTAAGCAGTGACACCACGATACGATCGGTTTAAACCGCCGGTCGTTGTCAAAAACACCGGGAGTTGGCAAGATCGTGGTAGTTGGCAAAATTGCCGGTCGTTGGCGAAATCGCCGGTCGTTGGTAAAATAGCCGGTAGTAGGCGAAATCGCCGGTAGTTGGCAAAATTGCCGGTCGTTGGCAAATTCACCGGTCGTTGGCAAAATCGCCGGTAGTTGGCGAAATCGCCGGTCGTTGGCAAATTCACCGGTCATTGGCAAAATCGCCGGTAGTTGGCAAAATCGCCGGTCGTTGGCAAAATTGCCGGTTGTTGGCAAAATCGCTGGTGGTTGGCAAAATTGCCGGTCGTTGGCAAAATCGCCGGTCGTTGGCGAAAGTCAGTGGTGAGGTTTTGAGAGCAGTCTTAAACAGTGGTTTTTGAGAGACATTTCTGACAGCAGATTTGACAGCAGTTTTTTACTGCAGTTTTTGACAGCAATTTCTGACTGCAGGATTTGACAGCGGGTTTAGACAGCAATTTTTGACAGCAGGTATTGACAGCAATTTCTGACAGCAATTTCTGACAGCAATTTCTGGCAGCAGTTTAGACAGCAATTTCTAACAGCAGTTTTTGACAGCAGTTTTCGACAGCAATTTCTGTCAGCAAGTTTTGACAGCAATTTCTGACTGCAGTTTCTGACAGCAAATTAGACAGCAATTTCTGACAGCAGTATTTGGTTTGCAATTTCTAACAGCAGTTTTTGACAGCAGTTTAGACAGCAATTTCTGACAGCAGTTTTTGACAGCAGTTTTAACACCAATTTCTGATGGTAGTTTTAGACATGAGGTTTTGGTAGCAGATTTTGACAGTAGGTTTGACAGTAGTGGTCAGTGGTGAGGTTGAGTGATTTGTTTTCAAATCTGAAAGTGGGTTTCTTCTAGCTTTATTTATGGTTTCAAGACTCCTCCAGGGACAGCTTTTTTGTGCTATTTATAGCTTTTAAAGGCTTTTAAAGCTTTTTGAGGCCATTTAGGGCACACTATACAAACTGTTTTTTAACTTCATTTAGCGATAATTTTGCTAAAACAAGGTCAAAACTAGCAATCGCTACACATAGCCGGAAAACATCCCTGGTGAGATTATGAAAACAGTTATGACAGATTGTTTCAGGTTGGATAAATATATGCTTTTTTTTGTCACCAGGTCGTCAACACAAAAATGTTCTGTACGTGAAAACAAAAGGGCCCATACCTGATCGTGTGACTGACATCTCAATGGCGGAGTTGCAGGGCAGCTGTGCAAGCAGCACAAAGGACTCCACGTTCTGTACCATGTACCTGAGTAAAAAATAAAATAATTTTTGGTAAGGATTATTATTTCTTAATTAACTTTGTTTTAGTTTATTAATGAAGTGAGTCAATTAAATTACATTAAATTAACTTAATTTATTTACGAGGTAAATAAAATTACATTAAATAAAGTGATGTTATATTTTATGTACAATGTACCTGAGTAAACAATACGACAAATTTGAGTTTAGTAACTTTGAGTTTAGTAAGAGAGTAAATTAAATTTAAATTTAAATTAAGTTAATTGAAATTATGAGATAAATAAGTAAATACAATTAAGTGGAGTAAAATGATCTGTTACATGTTACATCTGAGTGTGAGTCAAGAAGTGGAATTAAATTAAATGAAGTCAATTTAAATATAATTAACTTATGAGATAAACTGAATTGAATTAAGTTCAGTTAAATCATCTGTTCCGTGTACCTGTGTGAGAGGCAAGAAACGTCAAGTGAAATCAAAATCAATAAATGTATTAATTAATTAATTCATCAATTTATTTATTTATAGCAATAGAGATAAATTAAGTTCAGCTAAGTTAGCTGTGCCACGTATCTGAGGGTGAAGCTAGAAACGTCAATTTAATTTAATTTAATTTAAATTACATAGAAAATACATGCCTGAGTGCGAGATGGGTAGAGTCTAGGGCTGCGAGAGGTACAGTCACAACCAAGGCAGAAGTACCCTGCTGACTGTACTCCACCGCCAGATCAGCGATCAAGTCTGCACTCAACTGAGCACTTGACAGTGCCGCTCTGGTCGCCCCTAGCAGTTGCGTTGTGTTCAACTCCCTCCCTGGGTCATGGGCACCATGATCAGTGTGAATGCTGATCAAGAGAGAGCTCTCAGGAAGAGGCGTGATGCAGTTGAAGCCCACACCCACTGTCTGGATTGAGCTGTTGAGGTAGAGTACATCCGCTAGGTGGCTGAAGAGCTTGCAATCAGAGGACCTGGTTGGTTGGTTGGTTGGTTGGTTGGTTGGTTGGTTGAGGTGCAGTACATCGGCCAGGTGGCTGAAGAGCTTGCAATCAGAGGACCTGGTTGGTTGGTTGGTTGGTTGGTTGAGGTACAGTACATCGGCCAGGTGGCTGAAGAGCTTGCAATAAGAAGACCTGGTTAGTTGGTTAGTTGATTGGTTGGTTGGTTGAGGTACAGTACATCGGCCAGGTGCCTAAAGAGCTTGCAATCAGAGGACCTGGTTGGTTGGTTGGTTGGTTGGTTGATTGGTTGAGGTACAGTACATCGGCCAGGTGGCTAAAGAGCTTGCAATCAGAGGACCTGGGTGGTTAGGGATGTGAGGGTGGAGAAGAATGTCTGGGTGTGTAGGGGGGTGGGGAGGGATGTGTGGTTGTGTAGGGGAGTGGGGAGGGATGCCTGGGTGTTTAGGGGGGTGGGGAGGGATGTGAGGGTGTGTAGGGTGTGGGGAGGGATGTGTGTGCTGGGGGGGAGAGGGCTGTGAGGGTGTGTAGGGGGTGGGGAGGGATGTGTGTGTGGGGGGGGAGAGGGGATGTGGGTGTGTAGGGGGGTGGGGAGGAATGGGGGTGTGGGGGTGAAGAGGGATGTGTGTGTGGTGGTGTGGGTAGGTGTGAGGGTGTGTAGGGATAGTGGGAGGAGTGTGTAGGGGGATGGAGAGGCTGTGTGTGTGGATGGGGGTGCGCGATGTGGGGGCGTGGGAGATATGGTGGGGTGGTGTATGGGGAAATCTTGGGTGTGTGGAGGGTAGGGATGAGGGGGTGGAGAGATGTGTTGTGTGGGGGGGTGTGGGATGGTTGTGGGGGGGAAAGGTGTGGGGGTATGGGGGTGTATGGGGGATCGTACATGTGTGGGGGTGGGTAGGGGATTGTGTGGGGGGGTAGGGAATGAAGGGGGGTGAGAGGGAAGGTGAGGGGGTAGGGGGGGGGGGGAGGGAGGGGGGGGGTAGGGGGTGGGGATGGAGAAGGGGGGGAGGGGAGGGGGAGGGGGTGGGTGGTGTGGGGAGGGGTGGTGGGGAGGGAGGGGGGGGGGGGAGAGGGGGGGGAGGATGGAAAGGAGGTGGAGGGGGGGGGGGAGCGATGGGAGGGGGTGGGTAGGGAGGGGCGGGTGGTGGGAAAGGAGGGATGGAAGGGTGGTGGAGGGGGGTGGGGATGGGGGGGGGATTTGTGTGAGGGGGGTGGAGGAGGGAGGGGGTGGGCGGGAGGGGGGGGGGGGGGGAGGGGGGGGGGCAGGCGTGAGGACACAGGGGGGGGCAGGGGCCGAGTGGTCGACCCGGGACGGGAACAAGGACAGACAGACAGTACAGGACATACAGATATACCAGACAGACATGACAGATAGCATGCCGACGACATAAGACAGGACACCGACATACATACAACAGACAACATACACAGACATACATACATACATACATACATACATACAAAACAAACGTACAAGCCTATCTTAATTAACAGGAGTGTAACATCTGCGACACATGACCAACAATCTAGGGCTAGTGCATGGAGGAGGAAACAACACTGTGCTTTGTGATTTTGTTCCTGTAAAAAAAGGCTTTCGGGATTCGGGAACACAAATTCTGAGGAATTTACGTGAATGGTCATAGTTTTGGCACTACTGGCACTACTGCTACAGGGTACACTCATGTGAATGGTCGTAGTTTGGGCACTACTGGCACTACTGACACTACTGCTAGAAGGTAGTTTGGGCACTACTGGCACTATGGACACTTCTACTAGAAGGTAGTTTTGGCACTACTGGTACTACCGCTAGGGGGTAGTTTCAGCACTACTGACACTACTGCTGGAGGGTAGTTTTGGCCCTACTGGCACTACTGCTAGAGGGTAGTTTTGGCACTACTAGCACTACTGGTAGAGGGTAGTTTTGGCACTACTGACAATACTGCTAGAGTGCAGTTTTGGCCCTACTGGCACTTCTGCTAGAGGGTAGACTCACGTAAATGGTCATAGTTTTGTTGCTAATGGCACAACTGCCAATACTGCTAGAGGGTAGACTCACGTAAATGGTCATAGTTTTGTTGCTACTGGCACAACTGCCAATACTGCTAGAGGGTAGACTCACGTAAATGGTCATAGTTTTGTTGCTACTGGCACAACTGCCAATACTGCTAGAGGGTAGACTCACGTAAATGGTCATAGTTTTGTTGCTACTGGCACAACTGCCAATACTGCTAGAGGGTAGACTCACGTAAATGGTCATAGTTTTGTTGCTACTGGCACAACTACCAATACTGTTAGAGGGTAGACTCACGTAAATGGTCATAGTTGTGTTGCTACTGGCACAACTGCCAATACTGCTAGAGGGTAGACTCACGTAAATGGTCATAGTTGTGTTGCTATTGGCACAACTGCCAATACTGCTAGAGGGTAGACACACGTGAATGGTCATACATGTGTTGCTACTGGCACAACTGCCAATACTGATAGAGGGTAGACTCACGTGAATGGTAGTAGTTTGGGCACTACTGGCACTACTGCTAGAGCGTAGTTTGGGCACTACTGGCACTACAGGCACTAAAGCTAGAGGGTAGACTCATGTGAATGGTCGTAGTTTGGGCACTACTGGCACTACTGCTAGAGGGTAGACTCATGTGAATGGTCGTAGTTTTGGCACTACTGGCACTACTGCTAGAGGGTAGCTTCGGCTCTACCGACACTACTGCTGTAGTGTAGTTTGGCACTACTGGCACTACTGGCACTACTGCTAGAGGGTAGCTTGGGCACTACTGACACTACTGCTAGAGTGTAGTTTTGGCACTACTAACACTACTGCTAGAGGGTAGCTTGGGCACTACTGACACAACTGCTAGAGAGTAGTTTTGGCACTACTGGCACAACTGCCAATACTGCTAGAGGGTAGACTCACGTGAATGGTCGTAGTTTTCTGGAAATGGTAACCTCAGATATGCATGGTGGTGGAGGAGGCGGCCATGGTGGTCTTGGTGAAGGCGGTGAAGGTGATGGTGGTGATGGACTGGGAGGCGGAGGCGGAGGTGGGCTGGGAGGAGGGGGTGGCGGGGGCAAGGGACTTGGTGGTGGTGGGGATGGTGGAGGGGAGGGGCTGGGTGGGAGGGGAGATGGAGGGGGGGGAGAAGGCGAGGGGGGAGGAGGGGGAGGAGGCAGGCAGGGGATAACGATCGTAGCTGGCTTGTGGCAGATACTAGTAGCAGTTTCCTCATCACCACATGTCAAGCCAAAGGCCTGCGAAAGAAGAGGCGGACATAATGAAAAGTGTCAGGGGTGCTAGTATGTGTGTATGCTATGTTGCAGGGCAGGGCAGTGCTTTTTGTGCCTGCAGAATATGTGGTGGACAGGAATTTTGTATCCGCTATATATAGCGATCGCTACTTTTTACCCCGTATTGGCCCAAATTTCTACTTTTAAATGTAAACAAAGTTGTTTTGTGTGCTCTAGATGGCCCAAAAAGTTATATAAGGCTACAAAAGCTATACAAAGCTGTCCCTAGAGGAGGCCCAAACCCACAAAGCTAAAAAAAAAAACTTCCAGATTTGAAAACAACATCTCTGGTGGTGGGCATAATGAAAAGTGTCAGGGGTGCTAGTATGTGTGTATGCTATGTTGCAGGGCAGGGCTGTGTTTTGTATTTATATTATATTACATGTTATTTTGATCTATCCCCAACACCAACATCTCCCCCCTCTCGGAGATGTTTCCCCGCTATGTATAGCGATCACTACTTCCGAATCCGTTTTAGCCCAAAATTGCCGCTATAAAGATTCCCCACCCCCCCCACCCCCACACCCACACACCCAACCCACCCACACACCCAACCCACCCCCACACCCAACCCCCCCACACCCACACCCACACACCCAACCCCCCCAATCACAAAAGGACCTAACTGTCCCTTAAAAGATATACAAAGCTGTAAAAAGCTATAAGGAGGCTGTCCCTGGAGGAGGCCTAGACCCATAAAGCTAAAAAAAAAACTTTCTGAACTGAAAAACATTCTCTGCTTCCCTCTCCTCCCTCCCCTTCTCCTCCTGAATTCAAAGGTTGTGGTTGATGACGGCTCATACGACAGGACCCCCTCAAATATACCCGATAGTTCCCCCCCACCCCCCCCACCCCGCCCCCCCATCCCCCCCACCCTCCCTCCACATCTCCTCCTGAATTCAAAGGTTGCAGTTGTTGATGACTCATACGACAGGACACCCTCAAATATATCCGATAGTTCCCCCCCCCCCGTCCCCCCCACCCTCCCTCCACATCTCCTCCTGCAATCAAAGGTTGCAGTTGTTGACAAGTTGACCATACTGCTCTACCAATGCACCTAACGGAGATCTGGAACAGGGTACTTCCATTGACCAAATTGGCCAGCGCTTTAGCGCACTTGAAAACAAAAAAAACTACGCTTTGTAATGCAAAAAAAACAAAAAATGCTTGCTGCACCCACGGGGGGTTGCAAAATACTGCGCGAAACGCGCAGTGGGGCTCAAAAAGCAGCGCGCCAGCGTGCAAAAGTTGGAAGTACCCTAATCTGGAACAGATGGCCAACCTGTAAGTTGTAGATTATGAGATCTCACCTTGGCCAGCATGTCAATGCACCCTGGCTGAAGGGAGCTACCTAGAAGCTGCTGCTTATAGCTGAAAAGAAAAGCTATGGTTAGGACCTCTCACCTTGGCCAGCATGTCAATACACTCAGGCTGGAGGAAGTTATAGAAGAACTCTTGCACATCCTCATATCCCGACAGAACTCCGCCAACGTGCAGTTGATTGGCATCAAAGTACGTGCATGTGAGAGGTACAATGGGTACAATGCCTTGGAGGTACAATGCGTCTGCCAGCTGGACAAAGTTGGTGCAGTCTTCAAAATAGAAGATGCCTCTGCTACGGCGGGATAGTGTGATGTTGATGGGGCAAGCTGGGGGTGGTGGTGGATGGGGCGAAGGGGGGGGGAGGTGCGGGGGCTGCGGTGGTGGAGGGAAGGGCATGCCTGGTGGTGGCGGGGGGTGGTGGTGGTGTAGGAGGAGATGGGGAGGGAGGAGAGGGGAGCAGAGGGGGAGGGGGGGGGAGGGGGGCTGGGCGGGGGAGGCACGGATGGTGGTGGTGGGGATTGCAGATCTGGGGATGGGGGAGTGTGCGGTGGTGGTGGAGGGGGAGGGGGAGGGGAAGGCGGAGGGGGAGGCGGAGGAGAAGGAGGGGGGGGGAGACAAGGCACTACGTGCTTTATGCAGGACTCCAAGTCACCGCAAATGCATGCGGAGATGAAGTCGTTGCAAGTCAGCAGGAAGGTGTCGAAGACAATCTGTTTCAGTCAGAAAGGAGGAAGAGGAGGTACTGTGGATGGGGGATTGGATTATAAATAATGTGAATGGGAGATAGGAGTGAAAATACATGATGAATATATGATGAATATGATGAATATATGATGAATATGATGAATATATGATGAATATATGAATATATAAAAGAGTTACTCAAAGAACCTAAACAATTGTGTACTTCAAATTTTTTGTTTTGGGGATTTTTCAAAAATCTAGCATAATAGCTTCTGTTTTTTTCCAGTCTAGATCACGCCCCTGAGTAGCTCCAAATATGCTAATGGGACATGCCCAGCCAAACAGGAAAGTCAGATCACGCACCTGAGTAGCTGCAGCATTCCTGAAGGCTCCAAAGAACTGGGGAATCAGAAAGGGCTGGAGAATATAGGTAGATGCATCCATTACATCTTTGGTGCGAGCAGCACAGGAGAAGGGTACATACTGCGGCAGAAAGACAAAGGCATGATAATATTGTAAGCATGATTACATGCTTTTAAAGATAACATGGTATGCATGATTACAATGTTCTTGGTGCAAGCAGCAAAGGAGAAGGGTGCATAGTCTGGCAGAAAGACAAAGGCATGATGACAATGATCTTGGTGTGAGCAGCAAAGGAGAAGGGTGCCTAGTCTGGCAGAAAGATGAAGGCATGATAACAATGATCTTGGTGCAAGCAGCAAAGGAGAAGGGTGCCTAGTCTGGCAGAAAGATGAAGGCATGATACCAATGATCTTGGTGTGAGCAGCAAAGGAGAAGGGTGCATAGTCTGGCAGAGAGACGAAGGCATGATGACAATGATCTTGGTGCGAGCAGCACAGGAGAAGAGCACATACTCCGATGGAAAGACAAAGGCATGAACATATGGGGAACATGATTACATTTTTGTGTGCAATCAATCAATCAATCAATCAGTCAGCACAGGAGAAGGGTAGATACTGCAGCAGACAAAAGCATGATGATATCGTTAGCATGATAACATGGTGCGCATGATATGTACATTTTTGGTGGGTGCAGTACAGGAGAACTGCACATACTGCAATGGAAAGACAAAGGCATGATGATATCGTAGGCATGACTACAATGTACTTTGTGCAAGCAGCACATGAGAAGGGTGCGTACTGTGGCAGAAAGGCAAAGGCATGATGATATGTGATGCATGATTACAATGTTGTTGGTGCTTGTAGCGCATGACAAGGGTGCATACTGCGATGGAAAAGCTAAGTCATGATTACATGGTATGAATAATATCTACGTTGTTGGTGCAAGCAGCAAAGGAGGAGGGTGCATAGTGTGTCAGAAAGATAAAGGCATGATAGAAATGTGCTTGGTGCAGGTATCACAGGAGAAGGCTGCATAGTGTGGCAGAAAGACAAAGGCATGATAACAATGTTCTTGGTGCATGTATCACAGGAGAAGGCTGCATAGTGCCCCAGAAAGACAAAGGCATGATGATATCGTAAGCATGAATACATGGTATGCATGATTACAATATTCTTGGTGCAAGCAGCATAGGAGAAGGAAACATAGTGCGGCAGAAAGACAAAGGTATGGTTGCGTTGTTCTGGTGCGTGCAGCAAAGGAGAAGGGTGCACACTGCGATGGAAAGTCAAAGACATGAAGATATGGGAGGCATGATTACATGGATAGGCGATTACAAAGGATCAATGACGTGGCACACATGATTGGGGTGGATGATAGTGACACACAATAGTGGGATGCATGATAACATGTTTATTAATAGGTCTATAAGTCTCATACCGTGTTATAATCCACCTTCTGCTGCTTTCGTTCCCTTTTTTTTTATTCGGTATCTTGCTAAAGCTTCATTTAAAATAACAAATTCTATGCAGCGTCGCCTGCGACGCTAAAAGATGGCGGAGAGTGATCGCGACGGAGCGACAGGTGGCAACAGAAGCGAGTTAGTTATGAGACCGTTGGCTGACGTGTCAGGCTTCATCGCGGTCAGACGGTCGAACGGACAAATGGGTCGAACGGACAAACATGGGGGCTCCCGCCCCCTTGAAGAGGGGGCTCCGTCAAAAATATAATATAATATAACACTGATATAATACAAAATATATAAATAATAAAATTTAATAAAATACAATCACTGACCTCATCTTCAAGAAATCCGGGACCCTTGAGGTACAGGGTGGTTGACAGCTGGGACCACAGGGTACAGTCTGATGGGGTTAGGCCCCCCCCTGGGTGTGAGAGCTTGACACAAACATCAGTTGCTGGTGGAGGTGGTGGAGGTGGGGATGGAGGTGGGGGGGAGGGACTAGGGGGAGGGGGCAGGGGAGGGTTCGGAGATGGAGGGAGTGGAGAGGGAGGTAAAGGAGTCGGGGGAGGAAGCTGTGGTGGGACCGGTGGGGGTGTTTGTGGCGGCTGCAGAGGTGGGGTTGGGGTTGGGGGAGGAGGGGGTGAATGCGGAGGGGGGGACGGTGGGGGAGGATAAGGTGGAGGAGGCGGTGGGGGAGATGGTGGAGGAGGCGGAGGAAGCGGTGGAGGTGGTGGTGGGGGGGAGGGACATGGCGCGTCAAAGACAGGTGGCTTGGCTTGGCGAGGGGGTGGCAGGCATGGGCTTGTGGACCCGAATGAATCACCACATTGGAGGCCGAAGATTGAGATAACAACCGCTGCATTGCTCACGTTGTTGAAGAGTGTGTAGAACTGCTCCATAGAAGATTGATCAAATAGCAAGGTGCTGACAGTGTAGGATGTGTTTAGCTGATCAGTACAGACCACGGGTGTTAGAGGTTGGCGGTTTAGTTGGTAGAAGTACAACGGTCTAAGCACAGCAACCAAGTTAGGACACTCCTGAGGGTCTGTTATGAAGGTAGTTTTGTTGATGTACACGTACACTGGGGCAGGGAGGGGAGGCGGAGGCGGTGGGGGAGATGGA
Source organism: Chlamydomonas sp. ICE-L (assembly GCA_013435795.1). Taxonomy (NCBI): domain Eukaryota; kingdom Viridiplantae; phylum Chlorophyta; class Chlorophyceae; order Chlamydomonadales; family Chlamydomonadaceae; genus Chlamydomonas; species Chlamydomonas sp. ICE-L. The sequence goes on from JACBWV010000472.1 coordinate 9,545,205, forward strand.
GAAGGGGGTCTGGGGAGGGTGGATGGGGTGTGTGGAGGGGAGGGTGGTGGGGGGGGAGGGGGGAAGGGGGGAGCCGAGGGGGGGGGGGGCTCGCTTGGAGTGAGGGGGGAGGAGGAAGGGGGTAGTGGGGGAGGTGGAGCAGGCGTGGGAGGCCCCGGAGAGGGAGGGTGGGGCGATGGCGGGCCTGGGTTTGGTGGGTGTGGGGAGGGAGGCTCAGGGGAGGGAGGTTGAGGGGGCCTTGGGGGGCTGGGGGAGGGTGGTGGAGTGGGGGGTGGGGGCCTGCATGGGGGCTGAACAGAGGTTGTGGGTAGGCATGTAGAGATGGCCTCCAGTCTGTCACCACAATCCAGCGAGAGTACCCCAATGATCAAATTTGCAAGGAACTCGTTTTGCAGCGCGTCACTTACATACTGGGCCTCCTGAATGCTATGGAGGTTGCCAGTGACCTGCAAGGAGGAGCATGTGGGATGATAATTGTAAAAATTAAAATAAATAAATTAATTATAAAAAATAAAATAAAATAAAGGTTGAAAGCACAGTGAGCAAATACAATGCAAAAGCAGTACAGGTTGAAATTACAGTGGGAAAATACAATGCAAAATCAGTACAGGTTGAAAGCACAGTGAGCAAATACAATGCAACAGCAGTACAGGTTGAAAGCACAGTGAGCAAATACAATGCAAAAGCAGTACAGGTTGAAAGCACAGTGAGCAAATACAATGCAACAGCAGTACAGGTTGAAAGCACAGTGAGCAAATACAATGCAACAGCAGTACAGGTTGAAAGCACAGTGAGCAAATACAATGCAACAGCAGTACAGGTTGAAAGCACAGTGAGCAAATACAATGCAAAAGCAGTACAGGTTGAAAGCACAGTGAGCAAATACAATGCAAAAGCAGTACAGGTTGAAAGCACAGTGAGCAAATACAATGCAAAAGCAGTACAGGTTGAAAGCACAGTGGGCGAATACAATACAAAAGCAGTACAGGTTGAAAGCACAGTGGGCGAATACAATACAAAAGCAGTACAGGTTGAAAGCACAGTGAGCAAATACAATACAAAAGCAGTACAGGTTGAAAGAAAAGCGAGCAAATACAATGCAACAGCAGTACAGGTTGAAAGCACAGTGGGCGAATACAATGCAAAAGCAGTACAGGTTGAAAGCACAGTGAGCAAATACAATGCAAAAGCAGTACAGGTTGAAAGCACAGTGAGCAAATACAATGCAAAAGCAGTACAGGTTGAAAGCACAGTGGGAAAATACAATGTAAAAGCAGTACAGGTTGAAAGCACAGTGGGCGAATACAATGCAAAAGCAGTACAGGTTGAAAGCACAGTGGGCAAATACAATGCAAAAGCAGTACAGGTTGAAAGCACAGTGGGCGAATACAATGCAAAAGCAGTACAGGTTGAAAGCACAGTGAGGCAAATACAATGCAAAAGCAGTACAGGTTGAAAATCACAGTGGGGCGAATACAAGGCAAAAGCAGTACAGTTGAAAAGCACAGTGAGCAAATACAAATACAAAAGCAGTACAGGTTGAAAGAAAAGCGAGCAAATAAATGCAAAAAGCAGTAACAGGGTTGAAAGCACAGTGAGCAAATACATGCAAAAGCAGTACAGGTTGAAAAGCAAACAGTGAGCAAATACAATGACAAAAGCAGTACAGGTTGAAAGCACAGTAGGGCGAATACAATGCAAAAGCGTACAGGTTGAAAGCACAGTGAGCAAAATACAATGCAACAGCAGTACAGGTTGAAAGCACAGTGGAGCAATACAATGCAACAGCAGTACAGGTTGAAAGCACAGTGAGCAAAATACAATGCAACAGCAGTACAGGTTGAAAGCACAGTGAGCAAATACAATGCAAAAGCAGTACAGGTTGAAAGCACAGTGAGCAAATAAATGCAACAGCAGGAACAGTCTAACAGCAGTACAGGTTGAAAGCACAGTGAGCAAATACATGCAAAAGCAGTAAGGTTGAAAGCACAGTGAGCAAATACAATGGAACAGCAGTACAGGTTGAAAGCACAGCGAGCAAGTACAATGCAAACAGCAGAACAGGTTGAAAAGCGCAGTGGGCGAGATACAATGCAACAGCAGTACAGGTTGAAAGCACAGTGAGCAAATACAATGCAAGAGCAGTACAGGTTGAAAGCACAGTGGGCGAATACAATGCAACAGCAGTACAGGTTGAAAGCACAGTGAGCAAATACAATGCAACAGCAGTACAGGTTGAAAGCAGAGTGAGCAAATACAATGCAACAGCAGTACAGGTTGAAAGAAAAGCGAGCAAGTACAATGCAAAAGCGCAGTGAGCAAATACAATGCAACAGCAGTACAGGTTGAAAGCACAGTGGGCGAATACAATGCAAAAGCAGTACAGGTTGAAAGCACAGTGAGCAAATACAATGCAAAAGCAGTACAGGTTGAAAGCACAGTGGGCGAATACAATGCAAAAGCAGTACAGGTTGAAAGCACAGTGAGCAAATACAATACAAAAGCAGTACAGGTTGAAAGAAAAGCGAGCAAATACAATGCAAAAGCAGTACAGGTTGAAAGCACAGTGAGCAAATACAATGCAAAAGCAGTACAGGTTGAAAGCACAGTGAGCAAATACAATACAAAAGCAGTACAGGTTGAAAGCACAGTGGGCGAATACAATGCAAAAGCTGTACAGGTTGAAAGCACAGTGAGCAAATACAATGCAACAGCAGTACAGGTTGAAAGCACAGTGAGCAAATACAATGCAACAGCAGTACAGGTTGAAAGCACAGTGAGCAAATACAATGCAACAGCAGTACAGGTTGAAAGCACAGTGAGCAAATACAATGCAAAAGCAGTACAGGTTGAAAGCACAGTGAGAAATACAATGCACTGAGCAAATACAATGCAACAGCAGTACAGGTTGAAAGCACAGTGAGCAAATACAATGCAAAAGCAGTACAGGTTGAAAGCACAGTGAGCAAATACAATGGAACAGCAGTACAGGTTGAAAGCACAGCGAGCAAGTACAATGCAACAGCAGAACAGGTTGAAAGCGCAGTGGGCGAATACAATGCAACAGCAGTACAGGTTGAAAGCACAGTGAGCAAATACAATGCAAGAGCAGTACAGGTTGAAAGCACAGTGGGCGAATACAATGCAACAGCAGTACAGGTTGAAAGCACAGTGAGCAAATACAATGCAACAGCAGTACAGGTTGAAAGCACAGTGAGCAAATACAATGCAACAGCAGTACAGGTTGAAAGAAAAGCGAGCAAGTACAATGCAAAAGCGCAGTGAGCAAATACAATGCAACAGCAGTACAGGTTGAAAGCACAGTGAGCAAATACAATGCAAAAGCAGTACAGGTTGAAAGAAAAGCGAGCAAGTACAATGCAACAGCAGTACAGGTTGAAAGCGCAGTGGGCGAATACAATGCAACAGCAGTACAGGTTGAAAGCACAGTGAGCAAATACAATGCAAAAGCAGTACAGGTTGAAAGCACAGTGGGCAAATACAATGCAAAAGCAGTACAGTTTGAAAGCACAGTGAGCAAATACAATGCAAAAGCAGTACAGGTTGAAATCACAGTGAGCAAATACAATGCAAAAGCAGTACAGGTTGAAAGCACAGTGAGCAAATACAATGCAACAGCAGTACAGGTTGAAAGCACAGTGAGCAAATACAATGCAAAAGCAGTACAGGTTGAAAGCACAGTGAGCAAATACAATGCAACAGCAGTACAGGTTGAAAGCACAGTGGGCAAATACAATGCAAAAGCAGTACAGTTTGAAAGCACAGTGAGCAAATACAATGCAAAAGCAGTACAGGTTGAAAGCACAGTGAGCAAATACAATGCAACAGCAGTACAGGTTGAAAGCACAGTGAGCAAATACAATGGAACAGCAGTACAGGTTGAAAGCACAGCAAGCAAGTACAATGCAACAGCAGTACAGGTTGAAAGCGCAGTGGGCGAATACAATGCAACAGCAGTACAGGTTGAAAGCACAGTGAGCAAATACAATGCAAGAGCAGTACAGGTTGAAAGCACAGTGGGCGAATACAATGCAACAGCAGTACAGGTTGAAAGCACAGTGAGCAAATACAATGCAACAGCAGTACAGGTTGAAAGCGCAGTGGGCAAATGCAATGCAACAGCAGTACAGGTTGAAAGCACAGTGAGCAAATACAATGCAACAGCAGTATAGGTTGAAAGAAAAGCGAGCAAATACAATGCAACAGCAGTACAGGTTGAAAGCACAGTGAGCAAATACAATGCAACAGCAGTACAGGTTGAAAGCACAGTGAGCAAATACAATGCAACAGCAGTACAGGTTGAAAGCACAGTGAGCAAATACAATGCAACAGCAGTACAGTTTGAAAGCACAGTGAGCAAATACAATGCAAAAGCAGTACAGGTTGAAAGCACAGTGAGCAAATACAATGCAACAGCAGTACAGGTTGAAAGCACAGTGAGCAAATACAATGCAAAAGCAGTACAGGTTGAAAGCACAGTGAGCAAATACAATGCAAAAGCAGTAAAATTACACATTTTGATCCATACATGTATGTATGGTAGGTATGTATAGTACAGTCCAGTATGTATGGTACACATATTGATACATACATGTATGTATTGTACAGTCCAGTATGTATGGTACACATATTGGTATATACATGTATGTATGGTACACATATTGGTATATACATGTATGTATGGTACAGTACATGGGTAGGCCAACTAGGTTAAGGGACATGTCAAAACCGTGACAGGAAGGGCCAAAAACAAAAACATACATAGAATAGGAATATAGATACAATAGATTCCTTATACATTCCAATACATGGTCCTGAGAGTACATAGCACAAGAGAATGGACAAATGTACAAATTCCATAAAATCAACCAGATCTCTGATTATTGGTCACATTTTTTGCGCATCAAATTCTTAAAAATAGGCTCGATATACATGTGTAAAAAATAATTCGGGTCCAAATAATCCACGTGGTACCTCATATAAGATGGGGGCAACGATATATTACTTATACATACCAATACACGGTCCTGAGAGTACAGAGCACAAGAGAATGGATCCTCAGATTCTGATGATGGTGGTAGTAGCAGAGAGTTTGAAAGTGTGACCAAAGATGCACAGTTGAAGCTACGAAGGGTGCGGCCTGCGAGTTGGTGGGGTGAGGGGGAGAGGGGCGGGTGGTGGTGTTGGTAGGTGTTGGTAGGTGGTGGTGGTGGTGGTGATGGTGGTGGTGATGGGTGGTGGTGGGTGGTGGTAGGGGGGTTATCACTATGTTACCAGGTTTATCATCACAAATGGAGTCAGAAGCAGAGAGTTTGAAATTGTGACCAAGGATGCATATAGTTGGAGCTATAAAAAAAAGCTATAAAATGCTTGTGTTTACATCGCCGCGCTGCCTTTTTGACTAACTGTGTGAGATAATGGTAATGACAACGCCTGATGGGATGTGGTGTTAAGAGAGCCCGTTGTACGCAGGTGGGGAGCGGTCTCCTACCTCAACTGGACAAGCTACCATCACCACAAACTGTGCAGGAAGCAAAGGAGCAGTTTGAAAAATGGAAAATGAAAAATGCTTGTGTTTACATCGCCGCGCTGCCTTTTTGACCCCCTCTGCGCGTTTCGCGCAATTTTTTCAACCCCCTGTGGGCGCAGCGCACAGTTTTGGGACTAAAAAGCGCTGATCAATTTGACATTTGTGCGCTTTAAGCGCTGACCAATTTGGCTCGAAGTAGTGCCCTGGTTTACATTTTTCTTGGTAAAGCAAAATACTGCCAAAGACTAGGCGCAGCCAAATTGATGGCTGTAGCTATGTAACCAAGTTCAAGTTCAAAAGCTTCAAGTTCAAAAGAGTTCGAGTTTCAAGTTAAAAATTTCAATTGCAAGTGCAAAAGAGTTCTTGGTTCAAGTTCAAAACTTTCAATTTCAAGTGCAAAAGAGTTCAAGGTTCAAGTTCAAAAGTTTCAAGTTCGAGATCAAGTTCAAAAGAGCATTTGACGTACCTGGAGACGTTGCCAGGATAGATACTTGAGTTGGCAGGAAGGGGGAGTTTTCAGGTTATTTTAAGCTATTTAAGGCTATTTAAGGCTATTTCACCTGATAAACCTAGCACCATAACCTGGCACCATAGCCTAAAATAGGCTTAAATAGCCTTAAATAGCCTGAACTAGGCTATGGTACCAAACTGTGCAGGAAGCATGGAATGTTTTGGCGTACCTGGAGATATTGCCTGGAAAGATACTTGGCAGGAAGGGGGAGTTTTCAGGTTATTTTAAGATAATTCAGGCTATTACAGGCTATTTCGTGCAATTTCAGGTTATTTCAGGCTATTTTACCTGATAAATCTTGTACCATAACCTGAAATAGCCTTAAATAGCCTGAACTAGGCTATGGTACCAAACTGTGCAGGAAGCATGGAATGTTTTGACATACCTGGAGATATTGCCTGGATAGAAACTTGGCAGGAAGGGGGAGTTTTCAGGTTATTTCAAGATGATTCAGGCTATTACAGGCTATTTCGTGCAATTTCAGGTTATTTCAAGATAATTCAGGCTATTACAGGCTATTTCGTGCAATTTCAGGTTATTTCAAGATAATTCAGGCTATGACAGGCTATTTCATGCAATTTCATGTTATTTCAGGCTATTTTACCTGATAAATCTTGTACCATAACCTGAAATAGCCTTAAATAGGCTGAAATAGGCTAGGGTACCAAACTGTGCAGGAAGCATGGAATGTTTTGGCGTACCTGGGGATAATGCCAGGATAGATACTTGGCAGGAAGGGGGCGGTGGGAAGGGAGAGGCAGGTGTTGTGGGTGGGTGGGGGGAAGGTGGGGCAGGGGGGGAGGAGGTGAGGGTGGTGGGGGGAGAGGGCGAGGGGGGGTGACGGTGAAGGGTGGAGGCGGAGGGGGTGGAGGTGGGGGCGGGGGAGAGGGAGAAGGTGGTGATGGTGAGGGAGGTGGTGGTAAGGGTGGCTGCGGGCTTGGAGGGGGAGGTGGAGATGGTGGTAAGGGGCTGGGGGGGGGACTGGGGGGAGGAGGAGAGGGAGGGGAGGGGGGAGGAGGAAAGCAGGTACCTTTGAACAATGTGGCATCACCTCCCTGGTAGCAAGGGCTTTCAGCTGAGAGATCATCTCCACAGACAAGGGAGAAGATATTCATGACCACCTGCAGGCAGAGAGGGTGGTGGTGAGGGTAGTGAGGGTGGTGAGGGTGGTGAGGGCAGAGAGGGTGGTGGTGAGGGTAGTGAGGGCGGTGAGGGTGGTGAGGGCAGAGAGGGTGGTGGTGAGGGTAGTGAGGGTGGTGAGGATGGTGAGGGTGGTAGTGGGGATGGTAGTGGGTATGGTAATGAGGGTGGTAGTGGGTATGGTAGTGAGAGTGGTAGTGAGGGTGGTAGTGGGGGTGGTAGAGGGGGTCGAGTGTGGGTGGTAGCGAGGGTGGTGGTGGGTGAAGTAGTGAGGGTACACAGCAGAGTAAAGTGAAATGTTTACCTTGAAGCATAAGCCTGGATCTTGTATAAACCGCCACCTTGAAATTGAATTCGAATTGAGTCACAAGCCTGGATCTTGTATAAACCCCCACCTTTCATTTGAATTTGAATTTGAATCACAAACCTTGCTAATGCATAAATTGCCACCTTGGAATTGAAATTGTAATTGAAATTGAATTCAAATTGAATCACAAGCCTTGATCATGTATAAACTGCTACCTTGAATTTGAATTTGAATGACAAGCCTGGATCATGTATAACCGCCACCTGATTTGTGTGCCTGAATCAGGACGAACCAGTCAACTTTTTTGTTTACATTTTCGATATCTAACAACATACACAGGTAAAGGATATTTTGATATCTAACCAGGTAAATTATATTTTGATATCTAACCAGGATGTTTTGATATCTAACAACATACACAGGTAAATTATCTGCACAGCACAAATTCTGGGCCTCAATCGTTTACAAATTGTTGGGGGTCCAGTTCATCAGTTTTTGTTCTTTTTATTGTTACTGCCTTTCCTGTTTTGAAGGTTGGGCAACTCCTTTTTCGGCTACACTTGGACTTTAAAAATACACACCACACATTTTATATATAGGTATCTAACAACTTACGTACCTCTGCCATGTTGGGGTCTTGAAACCGTCCAAAGAAACTTTCAGTGGCAGCAAAATCAAAGAGCGTTGCTGATACAGTCATGGATTCATTGTGAATCCCAAGGCAAGCCCATGGGGAAGCAATCTGTTGGATGTCAGTGGGATCTGAAAAATAGACGGTGGTGATCACCTTTGCAAGAGTGATGCATAGGGTGGGGTCCATGGTGAGGGGGGCGACAGAAGGTTGATTGACGGTGACTGAGATATGGCAAGCAGGAGGTGGTGGAGAAGGTGGGGATGGCGATGGTGGGGATGGGGGAGAAGGAGAAGGTGGGTTGGGGGATGGAGGGGGAGGGCGCGGGGGGGATGGGGTGGGGGGTGGCGGAGAGGGGGGTGAAGGGTGTGGAGGGGGAGGAGAGGGAGGGGGTGGGCTTGGGCGAGGGGGTGAGGGGGAGGGGGGAGGGGGTGGGGATGGAGAGGGGGGTTGTGGGGGGGGAGGGGAGGGGGAGGGGGGAGCGGGAGAGGGGGGAGAGGGGGGAGGGGGGCTGGGGTGGGGAGGACTTGGGGGGGCTGGTCTGCAGGCTGCGGGTATCCTCACAGTAGGCTTGCAGATGCTAGAGGCTCGTGTGTAGTCACCACAAGCTAGACCAAGCACATCAGTAAAGAACCCGATGGTGGTGGGATCAGTGATGTTCTGAAGCACCGCCTGGACCTCGGATTCTATGAGCGTGCTTGAGGCAGCCTGGGGAAGGGTGGTGGTGAAAATGGTCAGGTGGCAATGGTGGAAAAACAAAATGGTCAGGTGGCACAGGTGAATAAGAATACAATTAAAAATAAACATAAAAATGGTCAGGTGGCAATGGTGAATAAAAAGAAAATACAAATTGTCCTGTGGCAATGGTAAATACAAATACAAATACAAATACAAATACAAATACAATTAAATTGTCTAGTGGCAATGGTGAATAATATAAAATAAGAATGGTCAGGTGGAAATGATAATAAAAATCAAAATGGTCAGGTGGCAGCCTGGGTGGCAGTAAGGAAAATAAAAACAAAAAAATACAAATGGCCAGGTGGCAATTGTGAATCAGCATTGAAGATGCAAAGAATCAATTTACACTCACGGAATTCACTATCAATAAACAATATGCTATCTATTATGCTCAATAAGCTATCTATAATACTAAATATTTTATCTATTATGCATAATAAGGGTAAATAATACTAAATATCTTATCTACCGTATTATGCATAATAAGGGTAAATAATACTAAATGTCTTATCTATTATGCTTAATAAGGGTAAATAATACTAAATATCTTATCTATTATGCATAATAAGGGTAAATAATACTAAATGTCTTATCTATTATGCTTAATAAGGGTAAATAATACTAAATATCTTATCTATTATGCATAATAAGGGTAAATAATACTAAATATCTTATCTATTATGCATAATAAGGGTAAATAATACTAAATATCTTATCTATTATGCATAATAAGGGTAAATAATACTAAATATCTTATCTATTATGCATAATAAGGGTAAATAATACTAAATATCTGATCTATTATGCATAATAAGGGTAAATAATACTAAATATCTGATCTATTATGCATAATAAGGGTAAATAATACTAAATATCTGATCTATTATGCATAATAAGGGTAAATAATACTAAACATCTTATCTATTATGCATAATAAGGGTAAATAATACTAAATATCTTATATATTTTGCTTAATAAGCTATTAATAATACTAAATGCCTTATCTATTATGCTTAATTAACTATTAATAATACTAAATATCTTATCTATTATGCTTATTAAGCTTTTAATAATTAGGGATCGGCATCTAATATAAGTCTGTACAAAACCCTATGTTAACTAATATTAACTAATATTAACTAATATTATAATGTTAGATTTCAGTTTTAGTTTTGCCCAAATCAACTTTTGAAAATGGAATCAAATATTGCATTGAATAACTAAGCTATCAATGGAGCCGGATTTTTATGGGAGCCAATCTGGATGGTTACAAAAATGAAACAAAGCATTTATAACGCGGAACGCGGAACTAGCGGAACACGGAATTGGCCCGTGGCCTAATGCCCAATCAAAATTGTGCCCAATCAGTGTGGGCTTAGCCAGCAGAGGTAGTGTGGTAACACTATGCTTAATTTATTAATAATAATAATAAATGTCTTATCTATTATGCTTAATAAGCTATTAATATTACTAAATGTCTTATCTATTATGCTTACTAAGCTATTAATATTACTAAATGTCTTATCTATTATGCTTAATAAGCTATTAATAATACTAAATGTCTGATCTATTTTGCTTAATAAGCTATTAATAATACTAAATGTCTGATCTATTTTGCTTAATAAGCTATTAATAATACTAAATGTCTTATCTATTATGCTTAATAAGCTATTAATATTACTAAATGTCTTATCTATTATGCTTAATAAGCTATTAATATTACTAAATGTCTTATCTATTATGCTTAATAAGCTATTAATAATACTAAATGTCTGATCTATTTTGCTTAATAAGCTATTAATAATACTAAATGTCTGATCTATTTTGCTTAATAAGCTATTAATAATACTAAATGTCTTATCTATTATGCTTAATAAGCTATTAATATTACTAAATGTCTTATCTATTATGCTTAATAAGCTATTAATATTACTAAATGTCTGATCTATTATGCTTAATAAGCTATTAATAATACTAAATGTCTGATCTATTTTGCTTAATAAGCTATTAATAATACTAAATGTCTTATCTATTTTGCTTAATAAGCTATTAATAATACTAAATGTCTTATCTATTATGCTTAATAAGCTATTAATAATACTAAATGTCTGATCTATTATGCTTAATAAGCTATTAATAATACTAAATGTCTGATCTATTATGCTTAATAAGCTAGTAATAATACTAAATATCTTATCTAGAATACAAAAGATGTAACCGGCGAGGGGGGGGCAAGAAAAAAGCTGCCGTACCGCACCTTCGCTTTGGATAGAGCCTATCCTCAAACTATAGAAGAAAAAAAAATTGAGCCAAAAATAAAGTTGTACATAAGTAAGAGGGGTCCAAAGTTGTTTTCAACCAAAGCGGCCCAAATCTTAACTTCGCGATAAATCACGTTTGGGTAACCCCATGAAAGATGTAAGAGCATAACTGAAATGGGCTTTAAAAGGTCTTTCGAATGACCCCCATTTTAGGGGGGTTAGGGTGAGGTAATTGGGTTTAAGGGGGGGGGGGGGGGGGGGTAAAAAAGCTTTTAGCCAACTTTATTTCCCCCCTCTTTTTGTATGAAACGTCCACAATTCCAACTCCCATCTGAATCGGACACCATATCGAAGGTGCGGTCCAAAATCTGTCTTCCTGCCCCCCCCCCCTGGTAACCGGTATGTATAATGCTAAATATGCTACATATAATACTAAACATATACAGTCCAGGGGTAGGCCAAATAGGCTGAAGGTACTTTCCCAACCGTTAGGAAGAGCTTAAAAAGAAAAAGCACTAATATATAAATATGCTATTTATACTTCTAAGTATGCTAACTACGATCTTCAAACTTACCAGGATGATAACGCCTGGTGGGGCGTGGGTTTAGGGAGCCCCGTCTTACGGCGGTAGAAACGGGACAAAGCTACCATGGCGGTTAACAGCGACCATGAACACTACAGCGCACCCGTAGGGATTCGAACCCCGCACTCTCTGCCTGATTTCAAGGTGCTCAGCCATTGAGCCTATTGTAGAAACGGGAGATATCTCCAAGCTTACCTGTATGATGGACTTAGACTTATGCTACCTATAATGCTAAATATACTATCTATACAAAGTATACTATCTATACATACTAAGTATACTATCTATACATACTAAGTATGCTATCTATACATACTAAGTATGCTATCTATACATACTAAGTATGCTATCTATACATACTAAGTATGCTATCTATACATACTAAGTATGCTATCTATACATACTAAGTATGCTATCTATACATACTAAGTATGCTATCTATACATACTAAGTATGCTATCTATACATACTAAGTATGCTATCTATACATACTAAGTATACTACCTATACATACTAAGTATGCTATCTATACATACTAAGTATGCTATCTATACATACTAAGTATGCTATCTATACATACTAAGTATGCTAAATATGATGAAGCATGCTATCTATACATACTAAGTATGCTATCTATACATACTAAGTATGCTATCTATACATACTAAGTATGCTATCTATACATGCTAAGTATGCTAAATATGATGAAGCATGCTATCTATACATACTAAGTATACTATCTATACATACTAAGTATGCTAAATATGATGAAGCATGCTATCTATAATGCTAAATAGACTATATATTCATACTAAATATGCATAATAGATATACTACTAAGTATGCTTAATACGATATCCAAGCTTACTTGGATGATGGACTTGGAATACACTTGACAATGGAATGCAGGAGAGGATGCTGAGGAGGAGGTCACCAATGCATTCAGCAACCTAGTAAGTGCACTGCAGTCTTGATCGGCAAAGGAGTTGAAGCGTGAGATAACCATTATGTCCATCCTGCAGGATGGAGGAGGGGGAGGTGGTGGGGAGGGCGGGGGTGGAGATGGTGGGGGGGGGCTTGGTGGGAGGGGAGAGGGGGGAGTTGGGGAGGGGGGGCTGGGGGAGGGAGGTGGAGGGAAGGGGGGAAGCGGGCTTGGGGGAGGGGGGGATGGAGGAGGGGAGGGGGGCGGGAGTGGTGGAGGGGGACTTGGACTGGGAGGTGGGGGAGGTGGGAGAGGGGGGAGAGGGCTTGGAGGGGCTGGTGGTGCTGGGCTAGGGGGGCTGGGAGACTGGGGAGGCGATGGAGAGGGCGGGGGAGGGCATAGCGGTGTGTGGTCTGGTGGAGAGGCTGCACAGCTGCTGTAGGAGCGAAGGGTATCACCACATGACAATTGCAGGGAGTGCATTAGGATGGAGGCTCTGATAGGGTCCTGAAATAATTTGTTGAATAGAGTGGCATCGTCCTGCACGATAGAGTCAGGGTTTAGGGTTTAGGGTTTAGGGTTTATTGTTTAGGGTTTATGATGTTATCAAAAATGTCCTGCACAATAGATTCAGTCGTTTTAAGAAAGATTAAGCTTGGCAAAATATAGTTGGTTGTATGTTACAAGGTGGTCATGGATCTTGTCACCACAGGACATTTGTAGGGATTGAATCAGGATGAAGGCTCTGAAAAACTTTGTTGAATAGAGTGGCATCGTCCTGCACAATGAAGGCAGGGTTCAGAGTTCAGGGTTTAGGGATTAGGTTTTTAAACACAATTGTCCTGCACAACAGAGCCAGTTGTTGTAGGAAAGATTAAGCCTGGTACAATAGCGTTGGTTGCATGTTACAAGGTGGTCATGGATCTTGTCACCACAGGACATTTGCAGGAAGTGAATCAGGACGGAGGCTCTGATAGGGTTCTGAAATACTTTGTTGAATAGAGTGGCATCATCCTGCACAATACAGTCAGAGTTCAGGGATTAGGTTTTTAAACACAATTGTCCTGCACAACAGAGCCAGTTGTTGTAGGAAAGATTAAGCTCGGCACAATAGCGTTGGTTGTATGTTACAAGGTGGGCATGGATCTTGTCACCACAGGACATTTGCAGGAAGTGAATCAGGACGGAGGCTCTGATAGGGTCCTGAAATACTTAGTTGAAAAGATTGGCATCATCCTGAACAAAAGAGTCAGGGTTCAGGTTTTAGGGTTCAGGGTTTAGGTTTTTTTTAAATCGTCCTGCTCAATAGATCCAGTTGTTTTAAGAAAGGTTATGCTCGGCACAATAGCGTTGGTTGTATGTTACAAGGTGGGCATGGTTCTGGTCACCACATGAAAAATGCAGGGAGATTATCGGATTGGAAGCTCTGATAGGGTCCTAAAATACTTTGCTGAATAGAGTGGCATCCTCCTGCACAATAAAGGCAGGGTTCAGGGCTCAGGATTTAGGGTTCAGGGTTTAGGGTTCAGGGTTTAGGGTTCAGGGTTTAGGTTTTTAATTTTAAACCAAATTGTCCTGCACAGCAGAGCCAGCTGTTGTAGGAAAGATTAAGCTTGGTACAAAAGCGTTGGTTGTATGTTACAAGGCATGGGCATGGTGGGCATGGTTCTTGTCACAGCATGAAAATTGCAGGGAGTGTATCGGATTGGAAGCTCTAGGAGGGTCCTGAAATACTTTGTTAAATAGAGTAACATTGTCCCGCACAAAAGAGTCAGGGTTTAGGGTTTAGGTTCAAAACAATTGTCCTGCTTAAAAGAGCCGCTGGGGGGAAGTTAGTCCCCACTTAAGTTTAGGGGGGTTAGGTTTTAGGGTATAGGGTTGAGTGGTTCAGTTTTTGATGATTCCAAGGTTTGGGGTTTAGGTGGTTTTAGAGTATATGGTTTAGGGTCTAGATGTGTTTAGGTTTTAGGGAAGTGGGGGCTAACTTACGTGGGGGCTAACTTCCCCCTACCTGTTCAACCCAGGTTCAGGGTTTAGGTAAGTGGGGGCTAACTTCCCCCTACCTGTTCGACCCAGGTTCAGGGTTTAGGTAAGTGGGGGCTAACTCACCCCCACAAATAGAGTCAGTTTTTTTAAGAATCACACACAAGCATACACAAGCACATGTATATCTCAGACTTACTGTGCTGAACAGCTCCTGCACACTGGTGTTTCTGGTGACATACACTGGACTAAATCACACACAAGCATACACATGCACACACACTACACACACAACCATACATAAATTGCAGATACCTTGGACTGCATCACTCACACACATACATACACACACACTACACACACAACCATACAGAAATTGCAGATACCTTGGACTGCATCACACACACACACACTACACACACACACATACATACACACACATACATACACACACAAACACACACACATACACACACACTACACACACAACCATACAGAAATTGCAGATACCTTGGACTGCATCACACACACACACACACACACTACACACACACACACATACATACACACACATACATACACACACACATACACACACACACCCATACAGAAATTGCAGATACCTTGGACTGCATCACACACACATACACACACACATACTTATACACACATACATACACACACACAACACACACACATACATACACACTACACACACAACCATACAGAAATTGCAGATACCTTGGACTGCATCACACACACACACACATACACACACACGAACCTACATACACACACACACAAACACAAACACACACATACATACACAACATACATACACACAACTACAAAACAACCATACAGAAATTGCAAGATTAACTTGGAATGCATACACACACCCCCCACTAATACATAATTTACACACACAACACAAACACACAACATACACACACCATTACACACACATACCCACACAACCATACATAAATTGCAGATACCTTGGACTGCATCACACACACACACACACACATACATACACACACAAACACACACACACATACATACACACACACTACACACACAACCATACAGAAATTGCAGATACCTTGGACTGTATCACACACACACACATACATACACACACACAAACACACACATACATACACACACATACACACACACTACACGCACAACCATACAGAAATTGCAGATACCTCGGACTGCATCACACACATATACACACACACAAACACACATACACACACAAGCATACATGCAAACACAAACATATATACCCCGGACTGCATTACACACACACAAACACACATCTATCCCAGACTTACTGTGCTAAACAGCTCCTGCACAATGGTGTTGCTGTTGCCATTTACACTGGATTGCATCACACACAAGCAAACACAAACACACACAAGCATACACAAACACAAGCATATACACACACAAGCATACGCAAATACACACACAAACACACACACAAGCATATACACACACAAGCATACAAAAATGCACACACACATCTATCCCAGACTTACTGTGCTAAACAGCTCCTGCACAATGGTGTTACTGGTGCCAGCTACACTGACACAGGAGAAAGGTGTCAGGACTCGGATGTCATCTGATTTCATGTACAGACTGTTCGAGAGCTGCAAGAGTTGAGGGAGTGTGAAAGGATTTAGGCATTGGGTCTTTCCTTTTTTTTTTTTAGGAATCAGGCATTGATTGTTTTAGGTTTCCGAAGGTTTTTTTTTTTTTTTTTTAATTTAGGCACAGGCATTTTACGTTTTTGTTTTTTTTGGGGGGGGGGGGGGGGGGGGGGGGGGGGGGGGTAGGATTCAAGCACTGGGGTTTCACAGCCCATGTCTTCTGGGAGTGTGAAAGGGTTCATGTACTGGGCAGGGTACTTCCATTGAATTAATTGGCCAGCGCTTAAGTGCACTTGAAACAAACAAAATTGCGCTTCGTAGTGCAAAAAGCGCACTTGCTGCGCCCACAGGGGGTTGCAAAAAACTGCGCAAAACGCGCAGTGGGGCTCAAAAAGGCAGCTCGCCTGCACGCAAAAGCGCGCGCTTGGAAGAACCCTGGTGCTGGGAATGATAAGTGTAAGTAAAGACAGTTATTAATTTTACTAAGGCATTTTTAAACTTAACAACGCATTTTAAAGCTTCAATTAGGCGAGTTTTAACTTTATCAAGGGATTTTGTAATCTTTATTTAGGCTTTTTCAACATTAATAAGGTAGTTTATACCTTATTAAAGCAGTTTCAAAATGTATTAAGTCGTTTTTAAACTTACCTTGATCAAACTCTCACAAGTGCCATAGTCAAGGCTTCCCTCTGCTTTGGTGATCTGTACTGCTAGTGAGCACATGGGTGGTGGCGGAACAGGAGGGGGAGGGGATGGAGGATGTGGGGGTGGAGGAGCAGGAGGAAAAGGGGAGGGAGGTGGAGGATGTGGTGATGGCGGGGGTTGTAGGGGGGGCATGGGAGGAGCGGACGGAGCTTCTAGGGGAAGATTGGGTGCCAGCGGGGGTGGGGGAGAGGGGGTTGGTGGGCTAGGCACTGGGGGAGAGGGAAGGGGAGGGGAAGGGAGCGGGGGAGAAGGAGGAGGGGGCGAAGGAAGCTCTGGGCTAGGGCTGGGGGGGAGCCAAAGAGGAGGGTGACAGGGAACATAGTAAACATCCAACTTGCCACACTTGCTGAGCATGGCGATGGTGTCACCACAAGCAAGGTCAAAGTAGTCGACCAGCACCTCCCTGAGGAGTAGAAAGAGGTGAGGAAAATCAAAGTAGAATACAAATCTAGGTGGAATATGAATCACGGTAGAATACAAATCTAGAATACAAATTTATATTAAAAATCTAGAATGCAAATCAAGGTAGAATACAAATCAAAAATACAAATTGATAATAAAAATCTAGAATACAAATCAAGGTAGAATACAAATCTAGAAAACAAATTTATAATAAAAATCTAGAATGCAAATCAAGGTAGAATACAAATCAAAAATTCAAATTTATAATAAAAATCTAGAATACAAATCAAGGTAGAATACAAATCTAGAATAAGACAGGAGCATAATCAGAACAAGTCCTTTGCAGCGTTGCAAGCGACGTGGAGAATTGGCGGAGAGTGTCGGCAATAGAACGACAGGTGGCAATGATGGAGCTGGCCGGAGCCAGTTAGTTATGAGACAGTTGGATGGCATTTCAGGCTTCATCTTGGTCGTCGGTCGGTCGGACAAACGGACAACGGGGTGAATCTGGGGGCTCTTGCCCCCCAGAAGGGGGTGCTCCGCCAAATACCTCTGGAGTGTATAATGCAAAGGAACAGGCATATGACATGAATATATGAAGTAGACCTAAGACAAGTATAATATCATATGATACTGCATATAAATGGTAACTTTAGCCTAGTAAGACTGCTGGTATCATATGATATCATACTACAGTTGAAGTTCTTGTAAGCAGTCCCAACGTCCGTCAGTGCAACGTTTGTTATAGCGACAATCTCTGTGTCTGACTATGTATGCCTTGAATACCCCTAGACCATAACATACATACATGCATACATAGGGATAGGCAATATGATATCATGTCATCATAACATATCATATGATATCATATGATGCCGGCAGTCTGACTCGGCAAAAGTTACCATTTATATACAGTATCATATGATGCAATTTGTATGATATGATATCAAAAGATATGATATCAAAAGTTACCATTTATATACAGTATCATATGATATCATAGTCGCCTTTGATCAACATCATATGATATGCCGATCCCTATGCATCCACACCTGCACAAGCTACAGTTGAAGTTCTTGTAAGCCATCTTAACGTCTTCTGGTGCAACGTTTGTGATAGTGATAAGCTCTGTGTCTGTCCGTGTACTGCTTTTAAAGTCCTCCTGAGTTTGGATACCTCTGAGGTACACTGCCGATGCCAGCCTGGCAAACATATCACAATCGGCTTGGTCTAAGCCCCTTGATGCCCTGCTAAGAGACACTGACAAGGAGCAGGCAGGAAGGGGTGGGCGGGGGGGCGTGGGGGGGGGGAGGAGGGGAGGGGAGGGGGCGGGGGGGGATCGGGGGAGGGGGGCTGGGGAATCCGGCACAAGAGGGGAGGCAGGGAACATGGGGATGCCCCTATCAAGGGGTGGAGGGCTTGGGAGTGATGGCGGCAGGGGCTGCGTTGGGGCTGGGGGTTCAGGGGACTGGGGTGGAAGGGGGTGAGAGGGAGGGGGACTGCATATGATGGGGATGGTCTCACCATCCGAGGAAATGGCAGAGGTGGTAATCGCTGTGATGGCGTCTCCACAGTCCAGACCCAGCACATGTGAAAACAGGTCGGTGTCACACTGTCCCAAGCTGGTGAAGAGGGCCTCTCTGGCATTTGGATTGTTGGACTCCCCTGCCACCTCCATAGAGCCTGGGCCGTAGTAGGTGCATTTCATGACCAGAGAGAGGCTGTTGCCCAAGAACGCAGAGTTGACCAGAACAGCCAGGGTAGAGCACTGCGTGGAATTGAAGGCAGCGCCCATGAGGTGGCGCCCAAAGATGGTGCCTGCTTCTGAGGAGACGATTACCTTGGCTAGGAATTCAGGTCCAGTGGAGGATGCTGGTGGGGTTGCTGGTGGGGAGAGGGGGGTAGGGGGGGAAGGGGGTGGTATAGGTGGAGGAAGAGATGGGGAAGGTCTGGGAGGGGGAGGTAGTGGAGGGGGCGGGAGAGGCAATAAGGAAGGTGTATTAGTGGGGGAGGGGGAAGGAGGTGGGTTGGGGAAGTAGGGCATGAATGGAGGTTGGGGTGGAGGAGAGGGAGGTTGTGGAGGGTGTGGAGGGCGTGAAGAGGGAGGGATGGGGTAGTTAGGGTAGTAGGGCAGCAGGGGGATGGCTGGCAGAGGTATGTGCAGAGGGGAGGGGGAAGGAGGGTCGGGAGAGTAGGGCACATATAGGAGGGGAGGTTGGGGTGGAGGAGAGGGAGGGTGTGGAGAGGGAGGGTTGGGGTAGAATGGGTAGTAGGGCAGCAGTGGTATGGCTGGCGGAGAGGAGGGTGAGGGTGAGGGTAGTGGAAAGGAGGGTGGACCACGGCTAATACGAGGTTGGGGTTGAGGAGAGGGAGGGTGTGGAGAGGGAGGGTTGGGGTAGAAGGGGTAGTAAGGCAGCAGGGGGACACCTGGTGGAGGTGGGGGTGGAGGTGAGGGTGGTGGTGGTGGAAGTGGAAAGGAGGGTGGCCCGGGGCTGGCAGGCCTAGCAGGAAACATGGGTGTGTCCCTAGAAGGGGGAGGTGGCATGTCAGGGGAGGGAGGGGATAGTGGAGTGCTTGGGTATGATGGAGGCTGGGGGGATGGTGTAGATAGTGCAAGGGGTGGTTGGGGTACATCTGGTGTGCTAGATGGTTGGGGTACATCTGGTGTGCTAGGTGGTTGGGGTACATCTGGTGTGCTAGGCAGCTGTGGGGGGGTGGGGGGAGGTAGGTTGGGGGAGGAGGGTAGGTATGCCAATGGAGGTTGGGGTGGAGGAGAGGGAGGGTTGGGTAGAAGGGGGTAGTAGGGCAGCAGGGGGGCAGCTGGTGGAGGTGAGGGGTGAGGGTGAGGGTGGTGGAAAGGAGGGTGGACCAGGCCTAGCAGGAGACATGGGTATGTCCCTAGAGGCGGGAGGAGGCATGTCAGGGGAGGGAGGGTTGGGGGTAGAAGGGGTAGTAGGGCAGCAGGGGGACAGCTGTAGGAGGTGAGGGTGGAGGTGAGGGTGAGGGTGGGGGTGGTGGAAGTGGAAAGGAGGGTGGGCCAGGGCTAATAGGAGTTTGGGGTGGAGGAGAGGGAGGGTGTGGAGAGGGAGGGTTGGGGTAGAAGGGGTGGTAGGGCAGCAGGGGGGATGCTAGTGAGGGTGAGGGTGAGGGTGGGGGTGGTGAAAGTGGAAAGTAGGGTGGACCAGGGCTGATAGGAGTTTCGGGTGGAGGAGAGGGAGGGTTGGGGTAGAAGGGGTAGTAGGGCAGCAGGGGGGATGCTGGCGAGGGTGAGGGTGAAGGTGGTGGAAAGGAGGGTGGACCACGGCTAATAAGAGGTTGGGGTGGAGGAGAGGGAGGGTGTGGAGAGGGAGGGTTGGGGTAGAAGGGGTAGTAGGGCAGCAGGGGGATGGCTGGCGGAGAGGAGGGTGAGGGTGAGGGTGGTGGAAAGGAGGGTGGACCACGGTTAATATGAGGTTGGGGTGGAGGAGAGGGAGGGTGTGGAGAGGGAGGGTTGGGGTAGAAGGGGTAGTAGGGCAGCAGGGGGGATGCTAGTGAGGGTGAGGGTGAGGGTGGTGAAAGTGGAAAGTAGGGTGGACCAGGGCTGATATGAGTTTCGGGGGGAGGAGAGGGAGGGTTGGGGTAAAAGGGGTAGTAGGGCAGCAGGGGGGATGCTGGTGAGGGTGAGGGTGAGGGTGGTGGAAAGGAGGGTGGACCACGGCTAATAAGAGGTTGGGGTGGAGGAGAGGGAGGGTTGGGGTAGAAGGAGTAGTAGGGCAGCAGGGGGATGGCTGGCAGAGAGGAGGGTAAGAATGAGGGTGGTGGACCATGGCTAATAAGAGGTTGGGGTGGAGGAGAGGGAGGGTGTGGAGAGGGAGGGTTGGGGTAGAAGGGGTAGTAGGGAAGCAGGGGGATGGCTGGCGGAGAGGAGGGTGAGGGTGGGGGTGAGGGTGGGGTGAGGTTGAGGTTGAGGGTGGTGTTGGTGGAAAGGAGAGTTTACCAGGGGAGCCAGGCCTAGTAGGAAACATTGGTATGTCCCTAGATGGGAGAGGTGGCATGTCAGGAGGTGGGGGAGGTTGTAATGATTCCGGTTCAGTAGGGGTCTTTGGCGGTGGGGGAGATGAGGCATCTGAGGAGGAGGGGGGGAGGTGGAGGCATCTCAGGTGGGGGGGAGGTGGAGGCACCTCGGGTGGGGGAGGTGGAGGCACCTTGGGTGGTGGGGGAGGTGGAGGCATCTCGGGTGGTGGGGGAGGTGGAGGCACCTGAGGAGGTGGGGGAGGTGGATGCATCTCGGGTTGTTGGGGGAGGTAGTCATCTCGGGGGTGGGGGAGTGGAGGCACTGAGGAGGTGGGAGGTGGAGCAATCTCTGTGGTTGGGGGGGTGGAGGCCCTGAGAGGTGGGGGAGTGGAGGCATCTTGGGGTGTGGGGGAGTGGAGGCATCTCGGGTGGGTGTGGGAGGTGTAGGCACCTCGTGGTGTCGGTAGGTGAGGCATCTCGGGTGTGCTGGGGGGAGGTTGGAGCAACGCTCGGGTGGGTCAGGTGGAGCTCATCTCGGGTGTGGGGAGGTTGGAGGCATCTCGGGTGGTGGGGGAGTGGAGACCGATCTGGGTGGGAGGGTGAGGCCCTGAGGATGTGGGGATAGGTGGAGGCAACCTGATAGTGGGATGTGAGGCATCTCGGGTGGTGGGGGAGTGGAGGCACCGATCGGTTGGGGGAGTTGAGGCACTGACGGAGGTGGGGGAGGTGGGAATAAAAAAAACAAAAAAAAAAAAAAAACTCCTTGGGTGTTGGGGGAGGTGAGCCCTGAGGACAGGTGGGAGGTGGAGGCACCGAGAGGTGGGGAGGTGAGGCATCTCGGTTGGTGGGGGAGGTGGAGGCATCTTTGGGTGGGGGGGGAGGTGGAGGCACCTGAGGAGGTGGGAGGTGGAGCCCATCTCGGGTGGTGGGGAGGTGGAGGCCACCTGGTAGGGTGGGGGAGGTGGGGCATCTCGTGTGGTGGGGGAGTGTAGGCACCTGAGGAGTGGGGGAGTGAGGCAACCTCGGTTGGGGAGGTGATGACTGAGGAGGTGGGGGATGTAGTAGTGGTGATTCCTTCTGGGTCAGTAGGGGTCTCTGGAGGGGGGGGAGGAGGAGGCATCTCAGGCGGTGGTGCGATGGGATCCCGGGGAGGTTGGGGAGAGATAGGGTCTGTGGGTAGCTGGGGCGCTGGTGGAGGTGGTGAAATGGGATTTGTAGGAGGTTGGGGAGAGAGGGGGTCTATTGGTAGCTGGGGTGCTGGCGGAGGTAGTGCAATGGGAGTCGAAGGAGGTTGGGTAGAGAGGGGGTACACAGGAGGCTGGGGAGGTGGTGCTATAAGATTTGTAGGGGGTTGGGGAGAGAGGGGGTATGTGGGTAGCTGGGGTGCTGGTTGAGGTGGTGCTATGGGATTTGTAGGAGGTTGGGGAGAGAGGGGGTACATAGGAGGCTGAGGAGCTGGTGGAGGAGATTTTATGGGACTAAGAGGAAGTGTAGGACCACTAAGTGGAGGTGATGGGAGTGATGGAGCGCTTTGCGACTGAGGTGGTGGTGGTGGCGTATTGGGTGGTGGGGGTGGTAGAGGAGGTGGTGATGGGTTGCAGGTTATAGCTCTAGACATTCGCTCCGTGCTTTGGGGTGATACGGTGGTAGCTGTCATAAGGTCCCCACACTCCAGGCGAAGAATTCTAGTGAAGATTGATAGGTCTAAGTCCTCAAAGTTTTTTAACAGGTCCGCTTGATCCTGTGGGTTCGAGGAGACACCAGTGACATCCATGTAGCCCCGCTGCACACTACTGCACTCCATGTCCAGGGTGGGGCTGCGCCTGAGCAAGAAACTGTTAACCAGGAAGGCCAACGTGTCACATTGGAAGGTTGTGAAGTCTGCCTGGCTTGGCGAGCGCACGTCAAACTTGGCCAGATACTCTGCAGCTGCAGGCGGCGGGGGCTGTTGTGTTTGTTGGAGAGTGCGGAAGGAAGGAATGTATGGCGAAAAAGGCACATGCGGCAATGCAGGCTGGTGTGGCCCAGTGGGCTGACCGGGTAGGTCAGGCTCAGAGGTTTGTAGAAGAGGAGCAATATTGTCCTCTGGTGATGCTGGTGATGCTGGTGATTCCACTTGAAGAATTTCACGTGATTGATGCGTCGCCCCCAAGAGATGTCTAAGGGCTCTCAGGGTTTCTGCATCAGCCAGGCCTTCAGCTGCTTGATGCCGCTGCTTAGAAGTATGTAGAGAAGGAGCAATACCATCCTCTGGTGATTCTGGTGATTCCACTTGAAGGATTTCCCATGATTGATGCATCACCCCCAAGAGACGTCTAAGGGCTTCCAGGGTGTCTGCGTCAGCCAGGCCGTCAGTTGCTTGATGCCCAGTCTCCTTTTGGTGAGGCAGAATCTGTTGGGGGCTATGCTCAGTCTGTTGTTGGCCAGGCACGGTCTTCTGTTGGCTAGGCACATGCTGATGTTGGCTCGGCATAGTCTGTCTGTTGTTAGGTATAGTCTGTTGTTGGGCAGGCACAGTCATTTGTTGGCTATGCACAGTTGGCTGCTGGCTATGCACAGTCTGCTTGTGGCTAGGTACAGTCTGTTGTTGGCTAGAGATAGTCTGCTTGTGGCTAGGTACGGTCTGTTGTTGGCTATGCACAGTTGGCTGCTGGCTATGCACAGTCTGCTTGTGGCTAGGTACAGTCTGTTGTTGGCTAGAGATAGTCTGCTTGTGGCTAGGTACGGTCTGTTGTTGGCTAGGCACAGTTGGCTGCTGGCTATGCACAGTCTGCTTGTGGCTAGGTACAGTGTGTTGCTGGCTAGAGATAGTCTGCTTGTGGCTAGGTACGGTCTGTTGTTGGCTAGGCACAGTTGGCTGTTGGCCAGGTCTAGCACGGGGGTATCCAGACACTGCCGGTCCTTTGGCACTAGTAGCTTTCTTTTTCCTGCTCAGCCTTGAAGGAAGGTCCAGGCTCTGCTGTTGCTGCTGTTGTTGTTGCTGCTGCTGCTGCTGTTGTTGTTGTTGTTGCTGCTGTTGCTGCTGCTGCTGTTGTTGTTGTTCTTGTTGTTGTTGTTGTTGCTGTTGTTGTTGTTGTTGTTGTTGTTGTTGTTGTTGTTGGTGGTGGTGGTGGTGGTGGTGCAAACTCTTGGGCAACTGAGTCGCTTGTGGTGCTACATGTGTTGCGTCTTGTGATGCTGACACACTGTGTGCTGCTCCTATATATAGTGCTTGTGCTTGTAGCTCTGCTTCATGTGCTGCTGTTGCATGTGCTGCTGCAGCAGCAACAGCCTCTGATGATTGTGGATCGGCCTCAGAGGCAAAAGCATCAGCAGCAGCTGATGCTACTGTTGCTTCATCCTTTGCATCAGCAGCAGCCGATGCTACTGTTGCTTCATCCTTTGCATCAGTAGAAGCCGATGGTACTGTTGTTTGATCATTCGCATCAGTTATCCCATGAGCATCAATAGCAGCTTGGTCTCTGTTTTTCTCTATTGCAGCAGCAACAGCAATTATGGCTTCTATTTCTTCTGTTTCATCACTTGTGGCGATCAAAGCATTTGGCATCGGTGCCTCATCATCAGCAGCAGCTTCCATTGCTTGTGCTCCAGCAGTAGCTATACCATCAGCACCAATAGCAGCTTGATCTCTGTCTTTCTCTATTGCAGCAGCAACAGCATCTATGGCTTCTATTTTTTCTACTTCATCACTTGTGGCAGTCAAAGCAGTTGGCATCCGTGCCACAGCAGCAGCAGAAGCAGCAGCAGCAGCTTCTATTGCTTTTGCTCCAGCATTAGCCATCCTATCAGCACCAGTAGCAGGTGCTTCTATTGCTTGTGCTTCTATTGCCTGTGCTCCAGCAATAGCCATCCCATGAGCACCAGTAGCAGGTGCTTCTATTGCTTGTGATCCAGCATTAGCCATCCCATCAGCACCAGTAGAAGGTGCTTCTATTGCTTGTGATCTAGCATCAGCTTTATTACCACGTACAGCTGCCACTTCTATTGCTTGCGCTTCTATTGCTTGCACCCCAGCATCAGCTATAGTAGCAAGCACATCTACCACTTCTATTGCTTGTGCCTCTTCCTCATCTATAGGCGAGGGTGCTTGTTGACGGCCATGAAATCCCTTTGTGATGTGGGCATCAAGAGCGGAAGCTTCTGGAAGGTTTTGCACCCCATCTGTGGTGCGGGCATCAAGGGCGGAAGCTTCTAGAAGGTTTTGCACCTCTTCTGTGGTGCGGGCATCAAGGGCGGAAGCTTCTGGAAGGTTTTGCACCCCCTCTGTGGTGCGGGCATCAAGGGCGGAAGCTTCTAGAAGGTTTTGCACCTCTTCTGTGGTGCGGGCATCAAGGGCGGAAGCTTCTGGAAGGTTTTGCACCCCCTCTGTGGTGCGGGCATCAAGGGCGGAAGCTTCTAGAAGGTTTTGCACCCCCTCTGTGGTGCGGGCATCAAGGGCGGAAGCTTCTAGAAGGTTGTACTTGTCATTTGATCCCAATTGCCAGTGCTTACTTGGCGAATGATCTGCAGGATAAATGAAGAGTGTGTGATCAGCAGGGATTAAGGCTGGAGCAACGTAATGATGAATGGTGGTGGATGGAGGGTGGTGGATGGTGCATGGTGCACAGTGTACCGTAATGCATGGTGCATGCTGGTGGATGGTGCAAGGTGTATCGTAATGCGTGGTGCATGGTGGTGGATGGTGGATGGTGCACAGTGTACTGTAATGCGTGGTGCATGGTGTACCGTAATGCGTGGTGCATGGTGCATGCTGGTGGATGGTGCATGGTGTACTGTAATGCGTGGTGCATGGTGGTGGATGGTACATGGTGGCACATGGTGCATTGAGGAGCATGGTGTATGATGGATGGTACATGGTGCATGGTGGTACATGGTGCATTGAGGAGCATGGTGCATGGTGCATGGTGGATGGTGCATTGAGGAGCATGGTGGTGGATGGTGCATGGTGGTACATGGTGCATTGAGGAGCATGGTGCATGGTGCATGGTGGAGGGTGCATTGAGAAGCAAGGTGGTGGATGGTGCATGGTGGTACATGGTGCATTGAGGAGCATGGTGCATGGTGCATGGTGGATGGTGCATTGAGGAGCATGGTGCATGGTGCATGGTGGATGGTGCATTGAGGAGCATGGTGCATGGTGGAGCATGGTGACCCCTCCCCCATGGTGGAGCATGGTGACCCCCCTCCCACACACACACACACACTCCACCCCCCCCCCACACACACACCACCCACACACCTACACCCTTGGCCCAGCCTAGCTGGCTGCATTGCGTACACTCTAATCACATGTTATCAGGGACCGGCATATCATATGATGTTGACAAAAGGCGAGTATGATATCATATGATATCATACAAATTGCATCATATGATACTGTGTACAAATGGTAACTTTAGCCTGGTCAGACTGCCGGCAGAGGATGATATTATATTGCCATTCCCAACATGGGGCAGGGCCAACAGGGGCCAAACTCCCAGAACCAGAGTTCATTTGCTCCCTTCTTTCAACAGCCTCAAGACTTCGCGATAATTAAGAAGGGGTATATTCTACAGCTCGTGCAAAATACCAACCACCACCCAGGGGCTTAGAAACCTGGTGAGTAACAGACCAACCGACCGATCTGGCGACAGCCATCTCGTGAAAGCGCGTGCAGTACGACTCATATTGCTTTCGCATCCTCGCATTCTCTGCTACTGTATCATCGCCTAGTATGAATCTATTGGGCGCAAATAGTATGCTCCATGCCGACACTGTGGCCCACGGCTACTGCCTGGCCCATGGCCGACTCATGCACTTATGTTCTGCTGCGTGCTGGCACTTCGTAATCACTCTTACTTCTGCCTGGGTCGTATTTTGCAGGGAGGGTGCTGACAGTCGAGAAGCAAAGCAGTAGGAGGAGCAGTACTCGGCAGTTGGGTAGTTTCAGCCGCATGGCTAGGATGCTACGCCTGCTCTGAGCGCGTCATTGTAAGATTATAGTTTAGAGCGAAGCTATTCCAACCGCAAGCACGAAGAGGAAGAAGTCGGGCCACGAGGTAATTAGCAGGGGGAGAATGAAGAAGTGACGAATACGAAAGAGTCAGGGGCACATTGTCATCGCCCGTAGATAAGGAAAGGGAGGGTGGAATACGCAGCGGATGGCTAGCCCGAGCAGTGGGTGGAATATGGGGTTAATCGGGTGGTAGTGATGAGCTGATCGGAAGTATTGGTGTGCGATAACTGACTAGGACTAGGACGGGGTTCAGAAGGCCCGCCTCGATTGGAAGTGTTGTATGGAGCGGGATGAGGGCGGTAAATAGCTCTGGACGATGCTGGGGCCTTACGAGGAGTGTATTTGAGGTTAAAGAGGGGTCTCGGAGTGTGGGAGCTGGGGCAGCATCGCGGGACGGGGACGGGGACGGGGACGGGGACGGGGACGGGGACGGGGGGGGGGGGGGGGGGGGGGGGGGCACCTCGTGAAATGTGGCATCTCGAAATACGAAATCTGTCTCATTTTGCACGGTTGGCATACTAGCTGAGACGCCAGGCTGTACGCTTCGGGCCACGCCAAAGACAGGTCGGACTCAGCATAAGAATTCAAGACCCGAGAAGATGTCAGGAAGAAAGAAGAGCGGCATCGCGTGATTCAGGAAAAACTGTAATCCTGCTATATCCATACGCGAGTGGGATGAAGGTGCCAGACGGCAACAGCTAAGTTACTCCGCATGGATCACTGGATCGGTGGTCGCTTGATCCCTTTCCCCCCTCCTCCGTGTTAATTCTCGCTATTCAAGCTCGTTCCATCACCTCTCACTGAGCCAATAGCCTCGTTAGGTTATCCCGAGGCGTATCGTCCTTCCCTGGGGTCAGCGTGTACCAGCACCCAGGCGACTGGCTTTCCCTTGAGCGTCCTCCATGAATTTGCGTCTAAAGCTTGAGTTCAGCAGCACCAGGATAGTGCACGAATCATGATCGGCATCAGTGGTAGTGGGGTCCCAGATGAACTCGTGCTAGAGTGCTTCAGGATATCGGCTTGGATGTCAGGTCCTAACACGTGGGAGATTTGATCAAGGATTTGGCCTCTCCTCAGCCAAGGACATTGAAGGTTAGTGAATGTATGTTACAGCCCAAGGGTATCCAAGTAGGCTCAAATTAATCGCCCTGACTTCAACAATCAAGGCAATGCTAGACTTCAAGTAGGAGCTGGATTAACAAGCATTGGGCATCCCTGGAGGTCTAAGCCATGGAAACTGAAGGTTACTGTACGTACGTTACAGCCCAGGGGCATCCAATTAGGCTCCAAGGTCTCGTCAAACCTCTAATACACAAGACAATTCTAGACTGTTAGTACGAGCTGGATGAACAAGCACTATCAGTAGCACCTGGTCCCCAACGAATCGCAAGTACACTTCAGATGACCTGATAGCAATTACTCTTTTGATCACAACATCTACCATTACACAGCAGGTAGAGAGTTTATGGCCATGCCCAGGTCAACACAGAGCATCAGTACTGAGGCTATTGGCTTGGCTTTGAGATCCTGCCGTGCCACCGATGTGGTCAATGCCATGTTAGCCTGCAAGGCCTTCAGCCAGCTAGGACTGTTACAGGCTTGGTCACGTGATGTATGCAGAGGGCAGGAGAGGGTTCCTATCTCTTGTGATAACACTGTAGACAATGAGCGGTGCCCATCTGACTTCATTTACCAAGCCTTTGAAACTGATGCTGTTGAGTTACACTTCCCTGGTACTGGATGCCACCATGGATCTGGATGTGGCCTTGGTACCGGATGCCACCCTGGCACTAGATGCAACCCTGTTACTGGGTACCATGAGGATGAGTGTTCCAAGCAGGCGGGTAAGGGTGAGGGGCAGAAGTGCAGCTGTAGCCAACAGGGTGGTGAGCTAAACTACACCTGCGACGGCCGCCTGAAATCTCTCGTTGAAGACTTGCCCATGCCCTTGTTCATCCAAGAGTGTGGGCCAGCTTGCTTATGCCCCCCCTGTTGTGCCAATAGAAGGACCCAAGCTGGCATCAGCTGCCCCCTGGTCCTGAAGAAGCTGCCTGGAAAAGGCTGGGCAGTATGCACGTCACAACCCACCCCCCAGGGTACTTTCATCTGCAACTACAGCGGGCAGTACATTTCGACCAGCGAAGCCCTATTTAGGCACAAAGGCTACGAGAAAGGTGGACCCATTGCGGAGGGTGGTCCTGGCAAGCACGGCCATGCCCTGTTGACCGTACGGGAGGTGTTGCCAAGTGGCTTGGCCCTGAGGGTGAATATCGACGCCACCCTGGAGGGCAATGTGAGCCGTTTCATCAACCACAGCTGCGATGGAGGGAACTTAGAACAGGTGGTGATACACCGCAGTGGCTGCATGCTGCCCTCAGTTGCTCTCTTCGCAAAGTATGACCTACCTGCTGATCATGAACTCCTCTTCAGCTATGGCCCCCCAAACCCTGGCCCTAGGTCCTCCCAGGGAGAGGCTGGCCACAAGAGGTGTGCGTGTGGAACTGACGCATGCCTTGGCTTCTTGCCAGTGGAACGATAGCTAGGGATGTCATTATTGTAATGGTCCTCAAGATTATCAGGCGATATATCGTACGATATCAATATATTGTATGATATATTGATATACCGTACATGCAGCATTAATGGGCAAGATTTAAAGGTGGCAAAAACCTTTATTTGCTATAAAAGGCCTCACGAAAATGCATGGCATTTTTGTGTGTGCAGAAGTGGTCCATGTGGCCGGACCTACTCAAGTTGAGACCCGAATACCAGATGGCAAAGGATCATTTTGCGTGTGTTTTCCTTGTTACGTGTTGTTACATATTGAAAATAACCAGCCAGGGTTTGCAGTAAAACCACGTACTGTAACAATTCAATTACAGACCAGATGCTGTGGATTGTTACATGTTATTATATAGAAGTGAAAATAACCAGGCAGGGCTTGCAGTAAATTGGTAACAAGTCGGTAACAATTCAATTCAAGACCGATGTGGTGGCTTGCAGTAAATTGGTAACAAGTCGGTAACAATTCAATTCAAGACCGATGTGGTGGCTTGCAGTAAATTGGTAACAAGTCGGTAACAATTCAATTCAAGACCGATGTGGTGGCTTGCAGTAAATTGGTAACAAGTCGGTAACAATTCAATTCAGGACCGATGTGGTGGCTTGCAGTAAATTGGTAACAAGTCGGTAACAATTCAATTCAAGACCGATGTGGTGGCTTGCTGTAAATTGGTAACAAGTCGGTAGCAATTAAATTCAAGACCGATGTGGTGGCTTGCAGTAAATTGGTAACAAGTCGGTAACAATTAAATTCAAGACCAGATGTGTGGTGGCTTGCAGTAAAACCTACACTTGTAAATGTTAAGCACAGACTACCTCATTTGCAGCTAGCAGTTGCAGTTAACCACAGGCTACATTATTTGCAGCTAGCAATTGCAGTTAACCACAGGCTACATTATTTGCAAGTAGCAACTGCAGTTACCAACAGGCTACCTCATTTGCAGCTAGCAATTGCAGTTAACCACAGGCTACATTATTAGCAAGTAGCAATTGCAGTTAACAACAGGCTACCTCATGTGCAGCTAGCTAGCTATTGCAGTTAACTACATGCTACCTCATTTGCTGCTTGCAATTGCAGTTAACCACATGCTACCCTACTTCTACAAGCTGCACTTCCTCGCCTTGAATAACGGTACTCCTGGCAACCCAGCAGGGTACTTCCATTGGCCAAATTGGCTAGCACTTTAGCGCGCTTGAAAAGAACAAAACTGCGCTTTGTAGTGCAAAAAGCGCAAAAATTGCTTGCTGCGCCCACAGGGGGTTGCAAAAAACTGCGGGAAACGCGCAGTGGGGCTCAAAAAAGCAGCGCGGCACCGCGCGCGCTTAGTAGTAGTAGTAGTGTTGGGAGTACAGCTTTTCAAACTCATTAGGAGTTTATTGTTAACCGACGTTGCTGAAGATACTTGGCAAATGCACGCCAGCTAGTGAGCGACCCAGCTGACTCAGTTTTGACTCGAAACCGCTTTGGCAAAATGTCGTTTGCTAATTAATGCTGCGCGTACGGTACCGTATGATATTGTACGATAAACCATATGATAGCTTCGATATATCTGGATGACATCGTACTTGACAGTCCTACCGATAACGCATTTTCCCCCCAATGTAACTTGAGCTTGAAGTTGGTGACATAGCTTCAGCCAGCAATTTGGCTGCTCGCTGTCTTTGGCAGTAAAAAATAATTCTCACCAGGATTTGTTTTTAATGTTAGTAGGGGGGGGCAAATGTTGTTCGGGGCCATAGCTTTTCTTTTCGGCTATGAGCAGCAGTTTCTAGGCAGCTCCTCTGGCTTGCTACCCAGGTAAAACTATGAGCAGCAGTTTCTAGGCAGCTCCTCTGGCTTGCTACCCAAGTAAAACTATGAGCGGCAGGTTCTAAACAGCTCCTCTGGCTTGCTACCCAGGTAAAACTATGAGCAGCAGGTTCTAGGCAGCTCCTGTGGCTTGCTACCCAGGTAAAATTATGAGCAGCAAGTTCTAGGCAGCTCCTCTGGCTTGCTACCCAGGTAAAACTGAAGCAACGCAGTGCATCAGAAAGCTGGCAGAACCAGCTCCAGTACTGTTGACATCTTGAGACTTGCCGGGTTGCTGGCTCAGGGGGCTGTCTAGAAGCTGCTGCTCGTAGAATTTCATTGAATTTAACTGATTATATAATATATCAGCCGTCAGGCTGCTAACCGTCTGCAGGTTGAGTATACATGGGTAGTATAAACACTACTACATCACACTCCGAAGTACAGATTATAATCAGATGCAGACAATTTAAAGCTCTGCTAGTATGCTCGTAGCCGAAACGAAAAGCTAAGGGTGATTTTCAACCTGGTCCATTTGCATGCCACTTTCGGCTTAAGAGTAGGGACCGGCATATCATATGATATCATACAAACTGCATCATATGATAATGTATATAAATGTTAACTTTAGCCTAGTCAGACTGCCGGCATCATTTATATCATGTGATATCATATTGCTGTTCCCTACTTGAGAGCAGGGATGTTCTACACGCTGTGCTCGTAGCCGAAACGAAAAGCTAAGGCAATTGTCAACCTGGCCCCTTAGCATGCCACTTCCAACTTGAACTTGAACTTGGTTACATTTCAGCCAGCAATTTGGCTGTTCCCCGTCTTTGGCAGTAAACAAATTATTACCAGGAAAATGTGAATTCGAACAAAACACTTTTTTCTTCATTTTATCCCAGCTTGCATGCCACCTCCGGCTTGGATTGGATTGTTAGTTTGTTACATGGTTTTCCAGCCAACTCTGGGCTGCTCACCGTCTTCCAATTCCAATTTCCACCCCGTGTGATACCCACGGAAACCAGGAAGCACACTTAACATATAAGACAGTTTAAAGACTTGCCCAGGTCCACTTCCGGCTTGAGAGCAGGGTTGTTCTACGCGCTGTGATGTGTCACAGATTTTGGAGGGCCCGATGCGTCAAAGACGCAGATTTTGAAACCGGTCGCGTCTCATGATGCATATTTTGGAGTCCCCTAGAAAATCCCTGCTTGGATTGAGATATGCATTTGTCTGGTCCACCTTTTTTATAAGATGCTTTGATTTGAATGTATTATATTATGCTACTATCAAAGTTGGCGAGTAGCCTTAAAGGCTGGAGCCCTGTAACCTAGGTCAAGTTCTGATCGAATTGGGTTGTTACACAGTTTGTCTGGCCCACCTTGTTTGAGTTGGAATAATTTGAATTGATATTTTACACGGTTTATAAATTGTTGGTGTTTTTTGTTTTGAGCCCAAACTTCTCAACATCATGTATGCCAAGTGTATTCAACCAATCAGATGTTTTGAGATTCACCCCAATGAACCATATATTGGGAGATAGCCCAGAAGGCAACCTATCCATTGAGCATGCCACTTTTTTAAAATTCTAAGTCAGCCAAGAGCTATTAGGCTTACAGTGGAAGTGACACTGTGAGCAGAAAAGGCCACCTTGTATGAGCCCAAATCCCAACTATAAGTTGGAATCCCATCCAGCAAAAACGTTAAAAGTAACAAAAAGTACCGGCGGTCTGACTAGGTAACTTTGGCCTGGGGCACCATATCATATGATATTAAATCATATGATTTTTGTATGATATCATACTCGTCTTTGGTCAACATCATATGATTTGCTGTTCACTACGTATGACACCTGAAACCCCAGAACTCTGGCATATCCGCTTTGGCCGCCTATCCTACACTGGCCTTAGTAGACTAGTAAATGAGGATCAAGTCACCGGCATCAACCTCAATCCAAGTGCATTGAACAAAATCAAAAGGACCCCCTGTGAGATCTGCATCCTCTCCAAGATGGACAAAAACACATACCCCACATCCTCATCCCGTGCCACACGGCCACTAGCCATCATCCACATAGACATGAGTGGGAAGATGAATGTCCCTAGCCTCACTGGCAGCCTCTACTTCCAAGGCATTCTGGACGATCACTCCAAGTACTCCATAGTGACTTTCCACAAACGCAAGCACACTGTCCCCCAAGACACCATCATAGAACTAGAAAGATATGAGGTTCTAACAGGCAACACGATTGGTAAGATTTTCTCAGACAATGCCTCAGAGTGAGCACAAGAACAAATTCACAGAATGGTGCAAGAGCAAAGGCATCACCCAAGAATTCACAGTCCCTGGAAACCCCTCCACTAATGGGACAGCTGAACGCATCAATCGCACTTTGCATGACAGAGCCACAGCACTTCTCCAATCATCCAAATTCCCAGACAGATACTGGGCTGACATGATCAGAAATTCTATCATGATCAGGAACCTCTCAGTCAGACCAGACTCCGCATGAGATGTTCCATGGCACCAAACCCAAAGTAGACCACCTCAGAACCATTGGGTGCACTGCATACGTTCACATTCGTTCGGGGGTGTAATACCTACGCCACCAAAACGGTGGTTGGGAGTTTAGTTTGTTTGTCCTCAACACCCCCCTGATGTAATGGGGTTTTTTGCTTTGTGGGTGCTTTTTCTTTTTGTTTAAAGCACAGAGTCTCATACACCCTCGCGGTGTCAAGTAGACTTTAATATTTAATGTAATGTAATGTAATGTAATGAAATGTAATGTAATGTAATGTAATGTAATGTAATGTAATGTAATGTAATGTAATGTAATGTTCACATCCCTGTCAAGTCTAGAGACTTCAAGTTCGCTCCCTCAGCCAAGATCACTAGGCTCATTGGATACTCTGACAACAGAAAGGCTCACACAACAAAGGCTCACTGGATGACAGAAACAGATACTGGATACTGGCTCACACAACTGGCTCACAGATGGATACTGGCTCACACAACTGGCTCACAGATGGATAATGGCTCACACAACTGGCTCACAGATACTGGATACTGGCTCACACCACAAAGGCTCACTGGATGACAGAAACAGATACTGGATACTCTGACAACAGAAAGGCGCACACAACAGAGGCTCACACAACAAAGGCTCACACAATAGAAAGGCTCACACAACTGAAAGGCTCACACAACAAAGGCTCACACAACAAAGGCTCACTGGATACTCTGACAACATAAAGGCATACCGTGTGGTGGACACCAACCACAAGATCTTTGATGCTAGAGACATCACTTTCAATGAGAGTGAGAACCTAGCAGGGCTGAAAGGATTCCCAAGTCCAGGTGCTCAGATCATTGGGGACCACGAAGAAGACAACCCGAATGAACCTGAACCACCTCAGCCCAACAAGCACCGCCCTAACATGCAAATACCTGGAACTGCATGGGGGGAACTCTCTATGCCACACAGCTATGACATGTCCTACACACCCAACACAGTGCAAAAATCCTCCATCCAACCCCAAAACAGTGCACCTAATCAAGAGCACCATGACCATGGGCATAACAATATCTCTGAACATGGCTCAGAGCACAACCCTGCACTGTTCCCTGAGCAAGAACACAACCCTGCACTCCTACCTGTGCATGATGGTGAACACAACCCTGGCCAGGCCACTGACCAACTCCCTGAAAACCCTATTGATCCCCCTGACCCTCTGAGAAGAAAAAGTGGCAGAGCTACCCGCTAGCCAGATTTCTTGCAATTCCTAGCAGCTGAAGATGTTCCCATCCCCATGAATGAGAAGGAAGCCCTCTCTAGTGAACACTCTTCTGAGTGGACAGCAGCCATGACTGCTGATCGGGCAGCCCTCTCTGAGATGAAGACCTGGGCACTGTCAGAGCTCCCACCAGCAGGCTCCAAGTCCATTGGAACTAAAAGGGTCTTTGATCTCAAGCGCCTTGTGTCAGGAGAGATTGACCGCTTCAAAGCAAGAATGGTGGCCAAAGGATATGCCCAACGACCAGGCATGGACTATGATGCTAGTATTTGCTCCAGTTTCCAAGCACGCCACCATCTGCTTCATCCTGTCAATGGCAGCAGATCCATCAGCCTACCAGGCACAGCTTGATGTATCCACTGCTAACCTGAATGGAATATTTGAAGAAGAGATCTACCGCTCTCAGCCACCAGGCTTTGACAAAGACCACAGAGTATTCCACATGTGGAAGTGTGTCAAGCAATGGCCTCAAGCAAGCATCACGCCAGTGGTACCTCAGAGTCAAAGAGGACAAGATCGCCATTGGATTCAAAGAAGTGGATGTTGATCAAGGACTCTTCATCCTGCCTGGACCATCCATCAGACCCCTCGTCTGGGTCCTTCTTTGGGTAGATGACTTCCTGCTGCTCTCTTTCCACAAAGACATCCTCAAGAAGTACAAGGACACCATCATGGGACTCTACAAGACCAGAGATCTTGGAGAGCCATCTGTCTTTGTGGGATATGAGATCACCAGAAATGCCTCAGCTGGCACCCTGCACATCTGCCAGTCTCGCTTCATCCAAGAACTCCTCAAGGCCAACAACATGCTACCTGTCCCTGGCAGAACAAGATTCCCCATTCCTCTGCAGCCTAAGGCATCTCTACCATACCCAGAAAAAGGAGATCCAGAGACTGGCCTGCCTTTTGCCCAAATTGTAGGATCCCTGAACTACCTGACAGTCAACACCAGGCTAGACATTGCTCAAGATGTTAACAGGCTAGCCAGGCACAGTGCACACCCCTCGCATGACCACATGGAAGCTGCAACTGGCATCCTGAAGTACCTGGCATGCACTCCAGATCATGGCATAACCTACACCCACTCCAGAAAACCCTTGACTGGATACTGTGACTCTGATCATGCAGCCTGCCCTATCACCAGGAAATCAACAACAGGCTGGGTCTTTCTCAACCAAGGAGGAGCAATCTCATGGGCGTCCAAGATTCAAGCCACTGCCACAGCTCTCCCTACCACTGAAGCAGAATACATGGCAGCTACTTCTGCAGCCCAAGAAGCCATGTGGCTAAGAAAGCTGCAACTCTGTGCCACAGGGATCCTGCCCACTACCCTCACCATCAATGGAGACAACCAAGCTGCCCTCAGTGCATGGAACCAAGAGAAGCTCTCCTCACGCCTCAGACACACGGAGACCAGGTTTCACTTCCTCAAGGAACAGTCCTAGAAGCAAGGCATCAGGCTCAACTGGATCCCAGCTGCTGCAAACTGAGGCAAATGAGATAGTATTGGAGACAAGTACAACTGAGACAAGCACAACTGAGGCAAACTCAAGCAAGGCATCAGGCTCAACTGGATCCCAGCTGCTGCAAACTGAGGCAAATGAGATAGTATTGGAGACAAGTACAACTGAGACAAGCACAACTGAGGCAAACTCAAGCAAGGCATCAGGCTCAACTGGATCCCAGCTGCTGCAAACATGGCTGACATGTTTACCAATGCCCTCTCCAGAACTAAGTTATGTGACTTCAGGGCAAAGATTGGCTGCCTAAGGAATGTTTACAAGGAATGAGCTCCCCTCAGCTGCCATCTTCAGTTCAAGATCCTCATTTGCTACTTAGATATTTAGCAAACCCTGGACTATTAATATGCTCTCATATGTCCCTCTCTACCTAGTTACCTCCCCTTAGGATGACCCTGGAAGCACCTCATAGCATGATCCTATCCTATCCTATACTCCTGCTTTGATAGTTGATGGACCTCTACCCTTTAATTTCAGTCATGAACTTTAGACTCACTAGACTGCACAGACTCTTCTCACAGCGTTTGTGACGCATTTTCTTTGCCCCTCTGATGTTTTTTTTAACTCTCTTAATCCCCGGGATTCTGGTGTTAAAAGAATACCAGGGATTGGGGGGGATGTTAAAGTACGGCTAATACGCCGTTTCTAGAGTGGCATAGAGCGCCCAGGTCTGAGCTCCTACTGGGCTCTGCGCTGCACCGGCTGCTGCCCGGTGCCGCTGCCAGCTATGGCCACGTGCCCGGCTATGCAAGTACCTGCTGTACTGCTGCCATCTCTCCTTCATCAGCGTGCTACAGCAGCGACTGATTATCATAATCTATATTCTGTTAAGAACGTAGTCTGACCCTCCGAGTATCTGCAGTCTACCGCTCCATTTATCATAGAAGTAGTGTATGGTAGTAGCGTTTATGCTACCCATGTTTACTCTGCTGGCAGAAGCTGAGCAGGCACAAGGCTGGTAGACCATGTCATCCAATCAAAACCTGCAACATGTATTGACCAACCTGACAGCCTTATCCCCTCGACTCGGGAACCAGGCTACCATTCGACCAAACTTCAGACCTCGCCTGCCAAGCTCATCTGCGTTGTGTATAGAATCAAGCAAAATACGTTCAATCTCGATGAGGCCATTCTCAGCTGCATGTACTAGTGCCGCCCCACCACGGCAGTCTGCATGGGCAGCATGCTTTGTAGCATCGAGCAACAGACGTACGATTGCACTGTGGCCATTCTCTGCCGCTTGCACTAGTGCCGCCCCATTGCGGCAGTCTGCATGGGCAGCATGTTCTTTGGCATCAAGCAACAGACGTACGATTGTACTGTGGCCACGAGATGCCGCTTGCACAAGCGCCTCTGCATCACGGCAGTCTGCATGGGCGGCATGTTTTGTAGCCTCAAGCAACAGGCGTACGATTCCACTGTGGCCATTCTCTGCCGCTTGCACTAGTGCCGCCCCATTGCGGCAGTCTGGATGGGCAGCATGTTTTGTGGCACCAAGCAACAGACATACTATTTCACTGTGGCCACGAGATGCCGCTTGCACAAGCGCCTCTGCATCACGGCAGTCTGCATGGGCGGCATGTTTTGTAGCCTCAAGCAACAGGCGTACAATCTCACTGTGACCATTCTCTGCGGCTTGCACTATCTAGTGCCGCCCCATTGCGGCAGTCCGCATGGGCAGCATGCTGTGTAGCATCATCGAGCAACATACGTACAATTGCAGTGTGGCCACGAGATGCCGCTTGCACGAGCACCTCTCCAAAGTAGCAATCTGCAAAGGCGGGATGCTGTGGGGCATCCAGCATAATGCGCACCACCTCATTGTGCCCATTCTCTGTTGCCTTCAAGAAAGCCCACCCATCTCTGCAGTCAGCATGGGCGGCGTGTTGTGGGGCATCCAGCAACATGCGCACTACCTCTGTGTGGCCATTTTCAGCCGCCATCAGTAGAGCCCACCCATTTGTAGAGTCAGCATGGGCGGCGTGCTGTGGGGCATCCAGCAACATCTGCACTATTTCTTTGTGGCCCTTCTTAGCCGCCATCATTAGAGCCCACCCATTTTCGGAGTCAGCATGGGCGGCGTGCTGTGGGGCATCCAGCAACATCCGCGCTATCTCTATGTGGCCCCCCTCTGCCGCTTTCACCAGAGCATAGCTATGTAGGGTGTCAGCATGAGCAGCATGATGAGGGGCATCCAATAACATGGAAAATATCTCACTATGGCCACAATATGCGGCATTCACTAGAGCCCACCCACCTTCCCAGTCAGCATGGGCGGCATGCTGTGGGGCATCCAGCAACATGCGGACTACCTCTCAGTGACCATTCATTGCTGCCAAGCCCAGGGCAATCCCGTTTTGACAGTCAGCATGCGCAGCATGCTGAAGAGTACCTAGCAAGATGTGCACTACTTCACTATGGCCACTCCATGCAGCATCCACCAGGGCCCGCCCATTTTGACAGTCTGCTCGGGGGGCATGGTGTGGGGCATTCAGCAACATGCGCACGATCCCAATGTGACCATTTTTCGCCGCAGTGCGGAGTATTAATCCGTCATCGTAATCTGCGTGGGCGGCATTCTGCGGGCCAGTAAGAAGAAGCTGGGCCAGCTCTGCCTGGCCTTCTGTAGCTACAGCGAACAAGGCGCGATTGGAGTCTTCCAACGAGGCAGCTCTCGAGACTAGCCACTTAGCAACGCTGAGCTTGCCGTGATAAAGGGCATGAGAGACGGCAGCGCACATGTAGCGCTTGTGGAGCAAGATATGTCCAAGGTTTTGAGTGATGATGGACTGCCACTCGCGACTGACACTGCTCACGTTGCCGATGGGCTGATCCAGTTGGAGGGCGCGCATAATGATGGCAGCCACTACATCTGACGGCAGAGGTGAAGAAGCAGACATCGTGCGGGATCCAGTCGTCAGATGGTAACAGACTGACAGCAAGTATCTGGTTTTTATTTTTGTGTCTCGAGCTGTCGCCAGACCAGCTTCTGTTCTGGTTCCTCGAACAAGTTCGATGCAGCGTCTCCTGCGACGCTAAAAAATGGCGGAGAGTGATCGCGAGGGAGCGACAGGTGGCAACGGAAGCGAGTTAGTTACGAGGCCGTTGGCTGACGTGTCGGGCTTCATCGCGGTCAGACGAATGCGGATGCGGATGCGGATGGATGGACGAACGGACAAATGGGTAACACTGGCGGGGGCGGGCATACTCGGGGCGGGGGGTGACCTCCTATGGGGGGGGCTGCACCACAGCCATGATACGGGGATGGCCGGGAGGAGGGTACATCCACTCCTCTCCACTCTGCATTTGATGTGGGATGAAAAATTATATGTATATCAAGCTCTGACTATGCTGAAAAGTTTCGAGAGGAGTGGACCAAACCCTCATCTAGGCCCCCAAACATGGTCAAAAAAGGGGGGGCACTTTTTTGCACTTTTTTGTTTTTTACTAAGTTCGGTCGACAATTCGACTCAGAATTGGAAATGGAGAAAAACAAAGTTTTTCAACTGTGGGAGGCTCAAATGGCCTAGAAATTTGCCCAATATGGGCTATGAATGCAGCTTCTGGTACGTACAGTGCCTTGAATAGTCCCTAGGCAGCTTTTTATTACATGTTACTGATCTGTGGGCCCATTGAGGTATTTCCACAATCGTCCTACGTGGCCAAAACCTGGTTTATGAGGCCTGAAGAAGGTTTTTGGCCCTAAATGCCCCCAAATGGCGTATATGGACTCACAACACAGTTGTTTTGCCTCTATGACGCACATATCAAACCTGGTACTGTTTTTACTAGATATAACTACCGTACCGTTATAATATGGCCCA
This sequence comes from Chlamydomonas sp. ICE-L, assembly GCA_013435795.1. Classification (NCBI taxonomy): domain Eukaryota; kingdom Viridiplantae; phylum Chlorophyta; class Chlorophyceae; order Chlamydomonadales; family Chlamydomonadaceae; genus Chlamydomonas; species Chlamydomonas sp. ICE-L. The sequence goes on from JACBWV010000472.1 coordinate 9,586,084, forward strand.
AATTTGGTAGATTTTTTGACGAACATTTACAAAGCTCCTCTTTGGATTTCAGGTTGAGCGGCCGTCTTTATACCTTGAAAAAACACAGCAATAAGCTATAAGCCGCATATATTTTGCGACCAGCTCCTCGGCCACTTGGAATACCAATGCCCCATACATATGTGAATACCATATGATACCTATTGGGAGTGTTTATTACAAATGGGGCGCACAGCCGGCGCACAGTACACTAATTTTATGCTTTTAGACACCCATGTTGCCCACCAAGATCAAGCTATATGGTTTGGGCCAGGTCTGTTTTTTAAAAGCTTGGATACCTCCGCTAGGTGATGACCAAAAAGCTGTCCAAAAATTAGGCCGATCGGGCCATGCAGTTTTGAGATACAACAGGCAGCCAGTACAGTCAGAAGTACGAACATATATGCTACGTGGGCTCGCGCCAAGGTCCAAGGTTGGCAGTTGTGGTACAAGGTCGGTTCCTAGCCTCCGAACTCGGCGAAACAGGTCCTGACAGTGGACCACCATGCTTTAGATAGGCCTTATGGATAGACGCAGCGTGAAATTAGGCCTCGCATCACTACGATTTCCACCGCACAATTTGGTCAATGGAAGTACCATGATCAGGAGAGGCTAAAAAGAAAACAGGCAGTGATGAACTGAGCACAAATAAATAGTTGTACCAACGGAGTCCCTGAGTTCGTGCTACAGAGATAATTAAATGTACGATTCTCACCACATGTTATACCCGTATACATTTACAAGATATTTGTAACCTTCAAAAGTTTCTGGATTCACGATCAACCTCATGCTAGAGTCTTTATCAGCCAATTCTGAACCAATTCTCGATTTCTCAAAAAGAAATTTCCTATCTTCAGAGCAGAAGGGTCTTTCTAACATAACGTGCATTTCATCTTCTACCACTCTTCTACCATCAATAAGTGCTCGCGGTCGCTGTTAACCGCCATGGTAGCTTTGTCCAGGTGAAGTAGCAGTCCGTTCCCTACCGCCGTAAGACGGGACTCCCTTAATACCACGCCCCACCAGGCGTTATCATTACTTAAAGCCACCCAATTAGAAGGATGGAGGAGTTCATACTCTAAGAGCTATATATATATATAGTAATGCTTCATTCGGCTTGACTACCAAATACCGGTAACTAGCTAGACGGACAATTGCTATGACTTGAACAAGTCATTTTTCATATGCGGTAGTGTATACTGCAGGCTCAAAGTTGTTACAGAGTGAGATAGCATTAGCCGCAGTAGCGCGAGGCATAAGAGAAGAAGGGAAGCAGTATAATCTAATTGTAAATTAATTATTATAATCATAGCTGGCTTCAGTGCTGTGCTGTAGGCGGCACAGGACCCGGAGCGGACTTATACCCGTGCGCTCTTCGCCTACTCTAGATCCGACATTATTCGGACTATAACATCATGAAACGGTATAATCCGCTTAGTATCGCACGTGGGGGACTATACATTGGAAGACGGTGTGCAGCATAGAGTTGGCTGAAAAACATGTAACAATCCAACCAATCCAACATGTAACCAATCCAACCAATTCATCTGTATCTATCTTCATTCCAGTCCAGTGGTACCCTCATAGGCTCAAGGGATTTCCCAACCTTGAACGATCAAATGAACTCTGTTGTACATCAACTCCAACTCAAGTGCGCCTACTCTTTTGTAGGACTGGCAACGCCATTCGAACTGAATCTTCGGTGTCGCTGGTAAGTGTTGAGAGACCCTTCTCCTGGGCTAAAATACCTTTCACAAATAAAGAAACTCCATTCGATATTGCTTGGCTCTTTGGCACATTTGGAGATATGTAGGGCACCAAAAACAATGTCATTACCGTATGCGCCTTAAGTATTGGCAAACGGTTTGGCAAACGACCCTTTGCCAAACCGGGTTAGGGGTCCAGCTTGAGACCACTCCAGGTAGTTGGCCTTTGCCAAGTTACGGTTACCATGGTACTATGTCTACTAAGCCCTAGCAAGTTAAATGTTTCTGATTTGAATTCCTACATGGTTTTATTTTCAGCAAGCTTGGGCAGACTACTTTGTAAACATGTACTTATCCTTGAACTTGGTTACATGGCTCCAGCCAGCAATTTGGCTGGCTGGACCCATATACCGGTCTGGCTACTAAGCCCCAGCAAGTTTAACGCTCCTGCTTTGAATTGTTACATAGTTTTACAGCAAGCTTGGGAAGATTACTTGGTGAACATGTAACAAGGAAATGTAACAATAACATAAGACCCTTTGCCAACTGGATTTCAAGTCTGAACTTGAGACAGTCAAAGCCATAGACCCCTTTGCCAAGTTAGTATTGCCATGCTTTTCTGAGACCCACTTTTAGGGGGGAAATGACATTTGCCAATACTTAATCTTGCCAATACTTAAGGCGCATACGGTATTATCATCATCATCATCACCATCATTATCATCATCATCATCATCATCATCATCAAGACTTCGATTCATTGATCTCCCATGAGATATTCTCTCCCCATACCCCACACCTGAGCCTGGCTGTGTTTCTGCTTAGAGACATGAAGGGCACCAGGAACAATATCAGCATCAGCATCAACATCGTCCTCCTCCTCCTCCTCCGCATCATCATCAAGACTTCGATTCATTTATCTCCCACGAGATATTCTCGCTCTCCCCGTACCCCACACGTGAGCCTGGCTTAGTTTCCACTTGGAGATATGAAGGGCTCCGGGGATAATCTCATCATCACCATCATCATCATCATCATCATCGTCCTCCTCCTCCTCATCCTCTTCATCATCAAGTCTTCGATTCATTTATCTCCCACGAGATATTCTCTCCCCATACCCCACATCTGAGCCCGGTTTTATTTCCACTTGGAGACAGTGGGACCCCTCCCCCCCCTGACCTTAGCCCCCCTCCTCCAATGTTGGCATTTTGCCCGGGCGTACGCAACATGTGTGCGCGTGGGAGCTTGAATGCGGTACAAGGCGAATGGCTCCCTATGCCCATGGAGTTGGAGGTGTGGACAGCAGTGACCTCCACAGAGACGCGAATGCCCTGAGTGGTATGTACAAGTTGAAGAATGTAATCATTATCATCATCATCATCATCATCTTCGAGATATTGATTCATTTATCTCCCACAATATATTCTCTCCCCATATTTCCACACCTGATTGGCATGTACAAGTTGATGGGTGTGAAACTACACACAGAATAGTAGATAGAAGCTGATGAATATAATGTCGGTTCTAGATTGAAATCATTGGATGTAGGTATGTAGCACGAACTCCGGGCCCCGCTGTTTACAATTTGTTGGGGATCACTTTACCAGTGCTTGTTTGTTTAAATCCGGGCCCCCGCCGTTTACAATTTGTTGGGGATCACTTCACCAGTGCTTGTTCGTTTAAAGTGTTTGTTTGTTTAAATCTGCCCCCCCGCCGTTTACAATTTGTTGGGGATCACTTCACCAGTGCTTGTTTGTTTTTAAGTTACTTTCCAATTTGTAAGGTTGGGCCAGTCCCTTTAGCATATTTGGCTACCCATGGACGGTACAAATAAATACACAAGCACTAATTCCATTACCCCAAATGTGCTGACTGTACAAATACATACACGAGCACCATGTATGTATGTTACAGTACAGGGGTAGGTAAGCCAAATGGGCTTAAGGGCCTTGCCCAACCGTAATAGGAGGGCTTAAAAAGAAAATGCATTGACAAACTGAACCCCAAACAATTGTTTTACCGGCGGGGGCCCTGAGTTCGTGCTACAGTGATAATTTAATTCTACAATATTATTCAATCATCATCTCATCAGGGATGATAATTTAATTGTGCGATTCTATTGGCTTGTATGAGCACTGATTACATTACACCAATCGTGCTGATTTTATTTCTGCCGAAACCATTACCTTCAGCGTTATCTTTTGTTTATTATATGTGAAAGGATTTTCACCCCAGGAGGTGGGTTTCCCAACACAAACCAGCTACACCGAGGATTCAGTTTGATTGTTGCCACTCCTACTAAGAGTCGGCGCACTTAGGGTCGGTGGGAGATACTCTCCCACTGTTCGTCTTTTCAGCTACCAGAAACAGCTTCTAGGCAGCTCCATGAGACTGCCACTCAGCCACTGGGCAAAACCCAAATATTCCATGAGCAGTGGAAAGATAAAAATATCAGCTCCCAGGTGCTGACAATAGGCAGTTTTGGAAATGTTGTACTCTAAGTGAGGTTTTCCCCTTCACCCCAGGGGGGTGAAGACAGGGGCTCGGCCCTAAGGGGCCTAGGAGAGAGCACTTAGTTTAGTGCCTTGGTACACCTTTCTTATTAGGGGGGGGGGGGGGGGGGGATATAAAGGGGTGAGGAGGGCTCTCTTTATAGCTAAAGATATAGGCTCCTTTTTTATTAAGGGGCCTTGGAGAGAGCACTTAAAAACACCAAACACTCTCCAAGGCCCCTGGGGGAATTTCGGAGGGAATGCTGTGCAAAACGTTGCCCAAGTAAAAAGTAAGGGTTTGATTCCCCCTACGGTCACCCTGAGCGTTGCAGGTCGTTGTCAACCGCGATGGTAGCTTGTCCAGTCAAGTGGTAGAACGTGGCACAGTTCGCTGGACCAATTTCGATGGTAGCTTGTCCAGTCAAGTGGTAGAACGTGGCACAGTTCGCTGGACCAATTTCGATGGTAGCTTGTCCAGTCAAGTGGTAGAACGTGGCACAGTTCGCTGGACCAGTTTCGATGGTAGCTTGTCCAGTCAAGTGGTAGAACGTGGCACAGTTCGCTGGACCAATTTCGATGGTAGCTTGTCCAGTCAAGTGGTAGAACGTGGCACAGTTCGCTGGACCAATTTCGATGGTAGCTTGTCCAGTCAAGTGTAGAACGTGGCACAGTTCGCTGGCACCAATTTCCGATGTAGCTTGTCCAGTCAAGTGGTAGAACGTGGCACAGTTCGCTGGACCAATTTCGATGGTAGCTTGTCAGTCAAGTGGTAGAACGTGGCACAGTTCGCTGGACCAATTTCGATGGTAGCTTGTCAAGTCAAGTGGTAGAACGTGGCACAGTTCGCTGGACAATTTCGATGGTAGCTTGTCCGTCAATGGTAGAACGGGGCACAGTTCGCTGCACCAGTTTCGATGGTAGCTTGTCCAGTCAAGTGGTAGAACGTGCACAGTTCGCTGGACCAATTTCGATGGTAGCTTGTCCAGTCAAGTGGTAGAACGTGCACAAGTTCGCTGGACCAGTTTTCGATGGTTAGCTTTCCAATCAAGTGTAGAACGTGGCACAGTTTCGCTGGACCATTTCGATGGTGGCTTGTCCAGTCAAGTGGTAGAACGTGGCAAAGTTCGCTGGCATTTCGATTGTAGCTTGTCCATTCAAGTGGGTAGCGTGGCACAGTTCGTGGACCATTTTTCGAGGTATCAGCTTTCCAGTCCAAGTGGTAGAACGTGCACAGTTCGCGGTGGACCAAGTTCGAATGGTGAGCTTTGTCCCAGTAAGTGTTAGAACGGGGCACAGTTCGCATGGACCAATTTCGTGGTGCTTGTCCAGTCAAGTGGTTAGAACGTGGCACATTCGCGGACAATTTCGATGGTAGCTGTCCAGTTCAAGTGGTAGAACGTGGCACAGTGCCGCTGGACCATTTCGATGTAGCTTTCCAGTCATTGTAGAACGTGCAACAGTTCGCTGTAGCCAATTTTCGATGGTAGCTTTGTCGCAGTCAGTGGTAAACGTGGCCATTCGCGCGGAACCAATTTCGATGTAGCCTTGTCCAGCAGTTGGTAGAACGTGGCCATTCGCTGACCATTTTCGATGGTAGCTTGTCCAGTCCAAGTGGGTTAGAACGTGGGCACAGTTCGCTGGACCAATTTCGATGGTTAGCTTGTTCCAGTCAAGTGGTAGAACTGTGGCACAGTTCCGCTGGACCATTTCGATGGTAGCTTTTCCAGTCCAAGTGGTAAACGTGGCACAGTTCGCAACACCAGTTTCGATGGTAGCTTGTCCAGTCAAGTGTAAACGTGGCACGTTAGCATGGACAATTTCGATGGTATCTTGTCCCAGTCAAGTGGTAGCGTGCACAGTTCGCTGGACCAATTTTCGATGGTATCTGTCCAGTCAGTGGGAAGAACGTGGCCGTTTTGCTGGACCAATTCGAGGTAGCTTGCCAGTTCAAGTGGGTAGCAACGTGGCACAGTTCGCTGGACAATTTCGATGGTGCTTGTCCAGTCAGGTTGTGGAACGTGGCACAGTTCTATGGACCAATTTCGATGGTAGCTTGTCCAGTCAAGTGTAGAAACGTGGCACAGTTTTCGCTGGACCAATTTCGTGGTAGCTTGGTCCAGTCAAGGGGTAGAGACGGGGCACAGTTTCGCTGGACAATTTCGATGGTAGCTTGTCCAGGCAGTGGTAGAACGTGGCAACAGTTCGCTGGGACCAATTTCGATGCTAGCTTGTTCCAGTCAAGTGGTAGAGTGGCACAGTTCGCGGCCAATTTCGAGGGTAGCTTGTCCATGTCAAGTGGTAGAACGTGGCCACAGTTTCCGATGGACCCTTTCTATGGTAGGCTTGTCCGGTCAGGTAGAACGTGGCACAGTTCGCTGGACCAATTTCGATGGTAGCTTGTCCAGTCAAGTGGTAGAACGTGGCACAGTTCGCTGGACCAATTTCGATGGTAGCTTGGTCCAGTCAAGTGGTAGAACGTGGCACATGGCTGGACCAGTTCGATGGTAGCTTGCATCAAGGTTGTTAGAACGTGGCACAGTTCGCTGGACCAATTTCGATGGTAGCTTGTCCAGTCAAGTGGTAGAACGTGGCACAGTTCGCTGGACCAATTTCGATGGTGCTTGTCGCGTTCACGTGTAGAACGTGGCACAGTGCCTGGACAAATTTCGAGGGTACTTGTACAGGTCAAGTGTAGAACGGGGCAACAGTTCCTTGGAAAACCAGATTCGATGGTAGCTTGTCCATCAAAGTGTAGAACGTGGCACAGTTCCGCTGGACCAATTTTCGATGGTAGCTTGTCCAGTCAAGTGGTAGAAAGTGGCACAGTTCGCTGGACCAATTTCGATGGTAGCTTGTCCAGTCAAGTGGTAGAACGTGGCACAGTTCGCTGGACCAATTTCGATGGTAGCTTGTCCAGTCAAGTGGTAGAACGTGGCCACAATTCGCGCACCAAGGTCGATGGTAGCTTGTCCATCAAGTGTGAACTGCACAGTTCGCTGGACACAATTCGATGGTAGCTTGTCCAGTCATGGTAGAACGTGGCACGTTCGCTGGACCCAGTTTTTTCGATGGTAGCTTGTCCAGTCAGTGGTAGAACGTGCACAGTTCGCTGGACCAATTTCGATGGGAGCTTGTCCGTCAAGTGGTAGAACGTGGCAAGTTCGCTTGACCAATTTCTTCGATGGTAGCTTTGCCAGTCAGTGGTAGAACTTGGCACGTTCCTGGACCAATTTCAATGGTAGCTTTCCAGTCAAGTGGTAGAACGGGCACAGGGCGCTGGAACCAGTTCCGATGGTTACTGTCCATCAAGTGGTACAACGTGGCACAGTATTCGCTGGAAACCATTGCGAGGGTAGCTTGTCCAGTCAAGTGGTAGAACGGTGCAACAGTTCGCTGGACCAATTTCGATGTTACTTGTTCCCAGTCAGTGGTAGAACTTGGCACGTTCGCTGGACCAGTTTCGAATGGGGAACTTGTCCAGTCAGTGGTAGAACGTGGCACAGGTCGCTGGAACCAATTTCGTGGTAGCTTGTCCAGTCATTGTATAAGAACTTCGGCACATTCGCTGGACCAATTTCCGATGGTAGCTTTCCAGTCAAGTGGTAGAACATGTCCAAGTGCCGCTGGACCAATTTCGATGGTAGCTTGTCCAGTCAAGTGGTAGAACGTGGCACAGTTCGCTGGACCAATTTCGATGGTAGCTTTTCCGTCAGTGGGTAGAAGTGCACAGTGCTGGACCAAGTTTCCATGGTACTTGTCCATCAATGGTAGAACGTGGCACAGTTTCGCTGGACCATTTCGAATTAAGCTTTCCATCAAGTGGTATAACGTGTGCACAGTTCGCTGGACCAGTTTTTCGATGTAAGCTTGTCCAGTCAAGTGGTAGAACGTGGCACAGTTCGCTGGACCAATTTCGATGGTAGCTTGTCCAGTCAAGTGGTAGAACGTGGCACAGTTCGCTGGACCAATTTCGATGGTAGCTTGTCCAGTCAAGTGGTAGAACGTGGCACAGTTCGCTGGACCAATTTCGATGGTAGCTTGTCCAGTCAAGTGGTAGAACGTGGCACAGTTCGCTGGACCAATTTCGATGGTAGCTTGTCCAGTCAAGTGGTAGAACGTGGCACAGTTCGCTGGACCAATTTCGATGGTAGCTTGTCCATCAGTGTAGAACGTGGCACAGTTCCGCTTGAACCCAATTTTCGATGGTAGTTGTCCAGTCCAAGTGTGAGAACTGGCACAGTGCTCTGGACCAATTTCGATGGTAGCTTGTCCAGTCAGTGGGAGACGTGGCACAGTTCGCTGGACTCAATTTCGATGGTAGCTTTGTCCATCAAGTGGGGTAGAAACGTGCACAGTTCGGCTGGAACCAATTTCGAGTGGAGCTTGTCCATTCAAGGGTTAGAAACGTGGCCCAGTTTCGCTGGCCAATTTCGATGGTAGCTTGTCCAGGTCCCCCCCCCGCCCCCCAAGTGGTAGAAACGTGCGCAGTTTCGCTGGAACCAATTTCGATGGAGCTTGTCCAGTCAGTGGTAGAACTGGCACAGTTTCGCTGGACCAATTTCGATGTAGCTTGTCCGTCAAGTGTAGAACGTGGCACAGTTCGCTGGCCAATGTCGATGGCAAGCTTGTCCAGTCAGTGTGTAGAACGTGGCACAGTTCGCCTGGACGCAATTTCGATGGTATCTTTCCGTCAAATGGTAGAACGTGGCCACAGGTTCGCTGGACCAATTTCGTGCTAGCTGTTCATCAAGGTGGTAGAACGTGCACAGTTCGCGTGGACCAATTTCGATGGTAGCTTGTCCCAGTCAAGTGGTAGAACGTGGCCACAGTTCTCTGGAACCAATTTCGATTGTGAGCTTTGTCCGTCAAGGTGGTAGAACTTTGCACAGTTCGCTGACCATTTTCGATGGAGCGTGTCCGTCATGGTAAGAACGTGGGCACATTTCGCTGGACCAAATTTCGATGGTAGCTTGTTCCAGTCCAAGTGGTAGAACGTGGCCCAGTCGCTGACCAATTTCGATGGTAGCTTTCCAGTCAAGTGTAAACGTGGCGACAGTTCGCTGAAACCAATTTCGATGGTAGGCTTGTCATCCAAGGGTAAACGTGCACAGTTTCGCATGGACACATTTCGGATGGTAGCTTGTCCAGTCCAAGTGGTAGAACGTGCACAGTTCGCTGGAGGACCAATCGATGGTAGCTTGTCCAGTCAAGTGGTAGAACGTGGCAACACGTGCGCTGGAACCAATTTCGATGGTAGCTGTCCAGTCAAGTGGTAGAACTGCACAGTTCGCTGGAACCAATTTCGATGGTAGCTTGTCAGTCAGTTGGTAGAACGTGGGCACAGTTCGCTGGACCAATTTTCGTGGTAGCTTGTCCAGGCAAGTGGTATAAACGTGGGCCCCCCCCCAAAACATTTCGCTGGACAATTTTCCGATGGTATCTTTGTGCCAGTCAAGTGTAGGGGTTGGTTGATTGTTTTTAGTAGTGTTGTTAGAGGTGTAGTAGAACCGTGGCCCACAGTTCGTTGGACAACTTTCGATGTTAGCTTGTCCAGTCAAGTGGTTTAGAATTAGAACGTGGCACAGAGTTGCTGGACCAATTTCGATGGTAGGTGTCCAGGCAAGTGGTTTGTTTTAGTTGCACGTGCAAGTTCGCTGGACCAATTTCGAGGGTGCTGTCCAGTCAAGTGGTAGACGGTGGAACAGTTTGCTGGACCAATTCGACTGGTAGCTTGTCCAGTCAGTGGTAGAACGTGGCACTAGTTCGATTGGACCAAGTTCCGATGGGAGCTTTTCCAGTCAAGGCCCTTGGTTAGTTAGAACGGTTGCACACTTCGTTGGACCAATTTCGATGGTAGCTTGTCCAGTCAAGTGGTAGAACGTTGCACACTTCGCTGGACCAATTTCGATGGGAGTAGCTGGGATCGCTGACATGTTGGGTTAAGGAGAAAAGCGGATGGAATTATATCAGCTGGTTCAGCAGTCGAATTTTTCTCACTACATGCTCAGAATATCTTGTCGAAGGTTGGTGGCAGGGCTTTTCATTTCCGCTAAATGTATTGCGATCGTTAGTTTTGACCCTATTTTTGCGAAATTATCGCTAAAATTGTAACAAAAAGCCCCCCCCCCCCCCACCCCCCCCCCCCTAAATGGGGGGGGGGGGGGGGGGGGGGGGGGGGGGGGGGGGGGTAGGGGGTAGTTGAGCTGATAGGCTTGAAGAGTTTGAGTATGATTTTCTTCTCCCAGGGGGTTGATCTAGTATTGATGGGGGAGGGGGGGGAGGGGGGGGGGGGAGCTGGATAGGCTGAGAGTTTGAGTATGATTTTCTTCTCCAGGGGGTTGATCTGTACTTTGATGGGGGAAGGAGGGGGGGGAGGGGGGGGGGGGGGGGGGGGGGGGGGGAGGGAGCTGATAGGCTTGAAGAGTTTGAGTATGATGTTTTTCCCAGGGGGTAGATCTAGTACTTGATGGGGGAGGGGCAGGGGGGGGGGGGGGGGGGGGGGTGGGGGGGGGGGGGGGGGGGGTAGTTCAGCTGATAGCTTGAGGAGTTGGAGTACGGTTCTTCTCCCAGGGGGTAGATCAAGTACTTCAGCTATTAATGGCTATAAAAGCTATAAAAAACACTGAAACGCTGTCCCTGGAGGAGGCCTAAAACCATGCAGCTAGAAAAAACCCACTTAAGGATTTGAAAAAAAAAGCTCTGGTTGATGGGTATGGTCGAATCGCACAGGAGCACTGGAAAGCTGAAGATATCAGCTCCAAGGTGCCTAGGTTGAGGCGAAATTCTTCTTGTAATAAAATAAATAAAACATGCTGTAAAGTGTTACTACCACCACCCTTACCTCCAGTGCTCTCCTCTCCCTAAAGATCCTGTCTGCTAGGATTATAAATTCAATAGGAGGGTCTTCCAACCGTCCTCCAAATCACGGAGTACAAGCAATACACATAAATACAAATGAATACAAATGAATAAATGTGAATACACACGAATAAAACATAAGTAAAATTAAATAAACACATATAAATAAAATAAAATAAATAAATACAAATAAAGTGCAATGCGTCAAACCTTACCTTCAGTGCCGTTCTTTCCCTGACGACCCTGACTGCTAGTATTCTAGTATGCTAGTATTAAGTCCTCAAAATCACAGGGTACAAGCACTACAAACATATAAATAAAAATAAATGAAAATGTAGTAAAACTACAATGTGTCAGACCTTACCTTCAGTGCTGTCCTCTCCCTGAAGCCCTGACTGCAAGGATTCTAAAGTCGATGGGAGGGTCTAACAATAGTCCTCAAAATTACAGGGTACAAGCAATACAAATAAATAAATACAAATAAATAAAAATGAGGTAAAAATATAATGTGTCAGACCTTACCTTCAGTGCTGTCCTCTCCCTGAAGCCCTGACTGCAAGGATTCTAAAGTCGATGGAAGGGTCTAACAATAGTCCTTGAAATTACAGGGTACAAGCACTAAAAACGAAAAAATAAAAATAAATACACATAAAAATGAAGTAAAAACATAATGTGTCAGACCCTACCTTCAGAGCTATCTTCTCCCTGAAGACCCTGACAGCAAGGATTATGAATCAAATAGGAGGGTCTTTCAACCATCCTCAAAATCACAGGGCACAACTGGGTACAAGAACAATAAATCAATAAATCAATCAATCAATCAATAAATAAATACAAATAAATAAAAAAAAGGAAAAAAAGTACAATGCGTCAAACCTTACCTTAAATGCTATCTTCTCCCTAAAGACCCTGACAGCAAGAATTCCACAGTCAATAGGAGCTCCTGCCCCATTTGCTAAGTGCGGCATGCCAGCAACGATCAGTTTATGGGCTTTTGAACAGGCTCCACCAGTCGAACTCACTTCTGATGAGAGGATATCCTGAATGACCTGCAAGGAGAGCCATGCGGATTTAGGGTTTAGGGTTTGGGCTTTCGAACATGGCCCACCCGTCAAACTCATTTCTGAGGAGAGAATGTCCTGAATGACCTGCAAGGAGAGCCGTGCGGATTTAGGGTTTAGGGTATAGGGTTTCTTTTAGAGGAGTTCCTTTCAGAGGGTAGGATGTCCTTAATGACCTGCAAGGAGAGCTGTGCAGGTTTAGGGTTTAGGGTTTAGGCTTTTGAACAGGGCCCACCCGTCAAACTCATTTCTGATGAGAGTATGTCCTGAATGACCTGCAAGGAGAGCTGTGCAGGTTTAGGGTTTAGAGTTTAGGGTTGAGGGTTTTGAACAGGGCCCACCCGTCAAACTCATTTCAGAGGAGAAAACGTGCTGAATGACCTGCAAGGGGAGCCGTGCGCGTTTAGGGTTCAGGGTTTAGGGTTCCTTTTGGGGGGGATATGTGTAGCAGCTTCTAGGCAGCTTCAGACAGACAAACAGACTGCAAGGGGAGAAGGTAATTGTGAAATCATATGATATTATGTCATCATATTATATCATACGATGCTGGCAGTCTGACTAGGCTAAAGTTACAATTTGTATACAATTTTACTTTTTTACATGGGGGGGGGGGGGGGGGGGGGGGGGGGGGGGGAGGGGGGGGCGAGGGGGATATGCGTAGCCCAACTTCTAGGCATCTTCTACGCAGCTTCAGACAGACAGACAGACAGACAGACAGACAGACAGACACGCAAATAGACAAACGGACGACATGGATGCTCATGCCACTTACGTAGGGACCGGCATATCATGTGATGTTCATGGTGGTGCATGGTGCATGGTGCACGGTGTACCATAATGCATGGTGCATGGTAGACTATGGTGGTGCATGGTGGTGGATAGAAGATGGTGGATGGTGCATGGTAGTGCATGGTGCATTGAGGAGCATGGTGCATGGTGGAGCATGGTGACCCCCCCCCACCCCCCACACACCCCCACCCCCCCACACCCTTGGCCCAGCCTAGCTGGCTACAAGGGGTGCACTCTCATCACGTGATGTTAGGGACCGGCAGATCATATGATGTTGACAAAAAAAGATCATACGATATCATAAAATTGCATCATCTGATATCAATGGTAATTTTGGCCTAGTCAGACTGCCAGCATCATATGCTATCATATGATGACGTGATATCATATGCTATCATATTGCCGTTCTCTACACTTTAGCCTATTTGGCTACACCTGAACTGTAAAATTACATGCATACACGCAGGGTCATGCCCACGCATAAAAGGGGCTAGTCTTGGAGCTCCCAAGATTTTTATTTATTTTTTATTCGAGTTAATAAGTAACTCGTTAAAATGCTCTGTGCTATATCAGGCGTATGTGTATGTATGTTAGAGTCCAGGGGTAGGCCAAATAGGCTAAAGGGACTTGCCCAACCGTGACAGGAAGGGCTAAAAAGAAAAGATGAACTGAACCCAATAATAATAAAAATAAATAATAATCGTAAATCTAACATTATTGTTATTACGTGAACCTCTCTCATTAATTTATGATGAGATGTAATCAGACTGACTGACTGACTAGCTGACTGACTGACTGACTGACTGACTGACTGACTGACTGACTGACTGACTGATGAGACTAAATAATTTAACTTTCTACTTATGTAGGACTTTCTATGCCTTTCTTTCTGACTCCTCAGTAGGCGCTGTTTGTGTACCGGGTCCCACTTCAATGCAATGTAATGCAAGCAAGCTAGCATCTACATACTTGTCTTGGGTCAACACTAGCTTGCCCATGTCCTGGGGTAGAGGTGCACCCACCCACCCACCCACCCACCCAACCACGCACTACCACCTCTACCCAAAGGGCTCCCTGCTAAAGGAGCAGCTTGAACTGGTGTGAGTGAAATGAGGGGATGGCACACCTAACCCACCCACCCACCACCACCACCACCCCACCCACCCTCCCTCTGCCCTTACGAACCTCCTCCCCCCCACCCCCCCACCTCTACCCAAAACTACAAAAAAAGAGAATGAGCTCCGCCCCAAACTTGCCTCGTCAGACGGCAGGTCTGCATGCTTCATCAGAGCTTGGGCAACCAGTCGTGCCAATCCAGACCTCATGATAGACTCTCCTGAGATGCATTTTTGTGTTAGTGCTTGTGTTTGTGTTAGTGTTTGTGTTTGTGTTAGTGTTGGTGTTAGTGTTAGTGTTTGTGTTTGTGTTAGTGTTGGTGTTCGTGTTTGTCTTAGTGTATGTGTTGGTGTTAGTGTTTGTGTTAGTGTTGGTGTTGGTTTGTGTTAGTGTTAGTGTTTGTGTTAGTGATTGTGTTGGTTTGTGTTTGCGTTTGTTTGGTTTGGCTTGGATGTTTGTTTGTGTTTTGGATTGCTTGATGAGGTGCTTGCAGGGGGTGGGACCTGCATGTTCAACTTTATGTACGGGTAGCTCTCGCTGACTTCCCAGCAGGGTGATGAGTTTGTGCTTGTGTTCATGTTTGTGTTGGTTTGCGTTTGGGTTGTGTTTGGGTTTGTTTGGGTTTGTTTGGCTTGGAATGTTTTGGGGGTTATTTGATGAGGTGCTTGCAGGGGGTGGGACCTGCATGTTCAACTTGATGTACGGGTAGCTCTCGCTGACCTCCCAGCAGGGTGATGAGTTTGGGCTTGTGTTCGTGTTTGTGTTGGTTTGTATTTGTTTGGGGTTGGGTTTGTTTGGTTTGGGTTTGTTTGGGGTGTTTGTTTGGTTTTGGGTTTGTTTGGGGTGTTTGAGGGGGTGCTTGGAGTAGGTGGAACCTTCAGGCTGTACTTGATTTCTGGGGAGCTCTTTCTGACCTTGGAGTAGGTGGAACCTTTTCTGGGGAGCTCTTTCTGACCCACTTGAAGGGTTTATGTATGCACGTATGTATGCATGCATGTATGTATGTTACAGTCCATGGGTAAGCCAAATAGGGACTTGCCCAACCGTGACGGGAAGGGCTAATTTTTAATATGGTCACGCCAATGTGGGGGGGAGGAGGGAGGAGAGGGGATGGCAGGCAGAGTGCTGACGTCAAAGCTAGGTCATATTGTGATGCGTTGGACTGGACTGGACTGGATTGGTATGGATTGAATTGGGTTGGGTTGGGTTAGGTTGGGTTGGGTTGGGTTGGGTTGGGTTGGGTTGGGTTGGGTTGGGTTGGGTTGGGTTGGGTTGGGTTGAACAAATACCATGCCCCGCACAACCACAACTACCAAGTCCTAACATAGCAGAGCCATCCATGAGTGATGCCAGTGTAACATACACACAAACACCATGCCCGCGAACACCATGCACCTACCCCAAACACTATGCCCACAAACACCATACACACAATCACCATGCAATTGTAACAACACACAAACACCATGCCCGCGAGAACACATGCAACTACCAAAAACACCATGACCAAAACAACACGTTTAGAACACAATCAACCTAGTTGCAATTGTAAATAACACAACAAACCCATGCCGCGAACACCATGGCACCTACCCAAAACCATGCCACACACACCATACACACAATTCACTATGCAATTGTACAACAAAAAAAAAAAACAAGACAAACGAAAAACAGGAACATAAAACAAACACCAGTGCAAACAAAAAACCAGACACACAATAACAATGAAAGTGAGAATAAAAACAAAAAAAACCATAGTACTTGTAACAACACACAAACACCATGCCCACAACTCCATACACACAAACACCATGCCCACAACACCACACACACAAACACCTACCAAGTCCAGTAACGCTAACAGCAGCACTAAAAGGCATGCAGCGTGGTAAGTCCCCTCCCTCCTCCTCCTCCTCCTCCTCCTCCTCCTCCTTCTCCTCCTTCTCCGCCTCCTCCTCCTCCTTCTCCTCTTCCTTCGCCTCATCCTCCTCCTCCTCCTCTTCCTCCTTCTCCGCCTCCTTCTCCTCCTCCTCCTCTTCCTTCTCCTCCTTCTTCTCCTTCTCCTCCTCAAAATCACTGCTACAGGGAGCTTGGCCAATAATCTGTGTATTATGATGAAGGCTGGAAGTTGAGGTGTCGCCTTGGCTTGAACATTCCTCTAGCCTCTTCCTCTTAGGCGCCACTATTCCCACACCCTGCTGTTGCTGCTGATTCTGCTGTGGGAGTGCTGTTGTTGTTGTTGTTGTTGTTGCTGTTGTTGCTGCTGTTGTTGTCGTTGTTGTTGTTGTTGTTGTTGTTGTTGTTGTTGTTGTGGTTGCTTAAATTCTGTCATCCTCTGCCTCTTTAAGGATCCAATACCACCATCCTGCTGCTGGTGCTGTGGTTGTGGCTGTTGATTTTGCTGATGCTGCTCATGCTGCTCATGCTTCTCGTCCATTCTCTGCCTCTTTGGGGGCCCCATTCCAACACTCTGCTCCTGCTGCTGATGATGATTTGGTTGCATCCTTTGTTGTTGCTGTTGCTGCTGATGCTGCTGATTTTGTTGCACCTTTTGCTGTTGCTGTTGCTGCTGTTGCTGCTGCTGCTGATTTTGTTGCACCTTCTGTTGTTGCTGTTGCTCCTCCTGCTTCTGCTGATTTTGTTGCATCTTTTGTTGTTGCTCCTGCTGCTCCTGCTGCTGCTGCTGCTGATGATGATGATGAGGATGCTGATTTTGTTGCACCTGTTGCTCCTGCTGCTGCTGATGATTTTGTTGCACCTGTTGTTGCTGCTGCTGCTGTTGTTGCCGCTGCTGCCGCTTTTGTTGTTCCTGTTGCTGCTGCTCCCAAAACAGCTCCTCCTCCCTCTCATCTAACTGCTCAGCCCAGCAACCAGCACCATAGAGTGAACGTCTCGCCGCCCTTCCCCCGTCCCGCCACATTTATCATAGGCAACTGCACCGAAGAGACCCCTGCAGCCACATAGCCCCAGGCATCTACAACAACGGCACCCACAGTGTCTGCCACCTCAGCATCCAACACAGCTACACCTGGCAGGATGGAATCTAAGGGGCCTGCCACCTCAGCATCCACAACTACAGCACCCACAGTGTCTGCCACCTCAGCATCCAACATAGCTACTCCCGCCAGCACAGAATTTAAGGGGCCTGCCACCTCTGCATTAAAAGAGCCAACCACCTCAGCATCTACAGGGCCTGCCATCTCAGCATCCACAGGGCCTGCCACCTCAGCATTTACAACAGGGCCTGCCACGGGAGCATTTACAACAGGGCCTGCCACAGCAGCATAAACAGGGGCTGCCACCTCAGCGTTGACAACATGGCCTGCCACTTCAGCATTGACAACACGAGCACTGCCCTTCGTGACTGTATCCTTAGACTCAGCGGCTGAAACCATTGCAGCATACTTCCTCCATGCTTTCAGACTGGACGGAGTTACATGGTGCTGTTTGAGAGAGAGAGGGAGAGAGAAACATTGGGGGGGGGGGGGTAAGGGACAGGAGAGACAGCACAAGGGTGTGTGTGGTGGTGGTGTGTGTGTGGTGTGTGTGGTGGTGGAGCGTGTGGTGGTGGTGTTACATGGTGCGTTTGAGATAGTAGGGAAGAGGAACATTGGGGGGGGGGGGGGGGAGGGAGAGGGTACGGAGAGGAGAGACGTCACAAGGGTGTGTGTGGTGGTGTGTGGTGGTGTGTGTGTGGTGGGGTGGTTGTGTGGTTTTGTGTGTGTGTTTTGTGTGGTGGTGGTGGTGTTGGTGTGTGGTGTGTGGGGTGTGTGTATGTGGTGTGTTTAGTGTGGTGTGTGTTTGGTGTGGTGTGTGTATGTGGTGTGTTTGGTGTGGTGTGTGTGTGTGGTGTGTTTAGTGTGGTGTGTTGGTGTGGTTCGGTGTCGTGGTGTGCTGTGTTGGTGTGGTCTGTTGTGTGGTTTCGTTGGTGTGTTTATGTGTGGTGTGTGGCGCTGTGTGTGGTGTGTTGTGTTGTGTGTGTCAGGGGTGGTGGTGGTGTGGTGTGCTGTGGTTGTCGTGGCTGTGTGTGTCGTGCTGTGTCTGTGATTCTTTGTGTGTGTGCGTTTTGGTGGCTGTGGTTGTTCGAGGAAGGTTCCCCGTCTTGTCCTCGGGCTCCCCCCCTTTTGGTCCGTGGTCCTCGCCTCCCCCCTTCCCTCCCTGCCTTCCGGCTCTCGCGCGCTCCCTGGTTCCGGTTTGTCCGCCGCCGCGGGGTCTTCCCCCCCCTTCTCCTCCCCTTTCTTTCTTCCCCACTCCCCC
>JACBWV010000472.1:9609383-9779855 GCA_013435795.1 Chlamydomonas sp. ICE-L
AGGTGTAAACTCAGTATAAAGATAAGAACATAGTTTTTTTGCTGCACTTTATTCAAACATCAAATACTGGTGGTGGTGGACTGGGAGGAGATGGTGGTGGTGGTGTAGGTGGCGGAGGTGGGGGTAGTGGACTGGGAGGAGGTGGTGGTGGTGAAGGTGGTGGTGTAGGTGGTGTAGGTGGTGGTGGTGGACCCAGGTGTAAACTCAGTATAAATATAAAACATAAACATTTATAAATATGAAAACAAAAACAAAAACATTTATAAATATAAACATAAAAACAAAAACATTTTGCTGCACTTCATTAAAACAACAAATACACCATAGGTTTCAAAGAATAAATTAAGAACAATTTATGCTGCTTATTGTGATTCTGCTACTCATGACCTGGACAAGTCTTTAAACTGTCTAATCCGCTTAATGTGCTCCCTGGTTTCCATGAGTATGGGACGGGGGGGGCTTGTAAATCAGGTAATCAGGTAAATTCTAGTCAGCGTCGCCTGCTGGTTAGCCCAAGGACAGGGAAAGGGAGCAGCCTAGAAGCTGCTACTTGTAGCCTACGAAACAAACTGTGAAGGCTGGAGCCATGTAAACCTTTCAAATTCAAATTCGAATTCATTCTATAGACTGGGATACATCTTTAAACTGTCTCATTTGCTTAATGTGCTCCCTGGTTTCCGTGAGTAACTCACAGGGGGGACTTAGAATTGGCAAGCAGTGAGCAGCCCAGAGTAGGCTGAAGGCCCATGCAACAATCCAAACATCTGCAAGCGGGGGGCCATCAAAACGCATGTGGGGAGGCGCAAGCTGTTAATCGTCTACGATTTGGTCGTAGACCCCGAAACCATTGAAAAAAGTAAAAAAAGTAAAAAAGTGCTTGGGGGCTGAGATATGGGGGGGTCCCAAAGGGGGGGGGGGGGGTCGAGGCAACAATTCAAACACCTGCAACTGAGTGTCTTTCTGCTGCTAGTTTAGTGGATAAATCTCACTCATATCTGGACGGGTGTGGGTATCTGAGTGGTATGGATGGGAGTGGTGGATATCTGGATGGGTGGAGGTATCTGTGTGGGATGGATGGGTGGGAGTTGGATGTGTGGGGGTATCCGGATGCGTGTGGTGGACATCTGGATAGGTGTGTATGTCATGCAACAATTCAAACACCTGCAACTAAGTGTCTTTCTGCTTCCCCCTTCGGTCGCTCTTGGCGTTGGTGGTCGTTGTCAACCGCGATGGTAACTTGTCCAGTTGAGGTAGAAGATCGCTCCCTACCCGCGTACGACGTGTTCCCTTAACACCCCGCCCCACCAGGCGTTATCATTACCTGCCTTTCTGCTGCTAGTTCAGTGTAGTCTAGTTCGCGAAATAATTACACACATTCGTAGTCATATATCTAGATAACACTTATTTCACGTCTGCTGCTAGTTGAGTGTAGTCTGGTTCGCGAAAAACCAAATTCGGTCATATCTTTAGCTACACCAGGCTTATTCCGTCTCAGCTGACGAATGCAGCCGGGTCCTCGGGTCGCTGATATGATTTCGTTCGTCTTGTGTTGTCTTCCTAGGCTTCAGCGTGGATCACACATCTCAGGAAAGCAGTCCGGTTAGCAATGCTGGGATGCTGGATGCGCGTCGTCGTCCTGTGTCGTGATGCCTTTCCGGGCGGCGACAGCCTGATTCGCGCAGACACTGCCTCGAGCCGGCGTCTCATGGGCACAAGAGTGGGGCTAGTAGGTCGGAAGAAGCGGCTGTAAGGTTTTCCTAGCGGGGCCTTTCTTAGGACGGTGTTTTCTGTGTTCACGTTGTCGTCTCGGATAGCTTTAACGATGCTATCCTAAGGCCCCTCGATGGTGCTGCCTACATACGCTGATAGCCTTAGTTCGCGGAGATAATAGTTCAGTTTGTTTATATTTTAGTGGTCATATATCTAGATAACACTTATTTCACGTCTGCTGCTACTTTAGTTTAGTCTTTCTGCTGCTAGTTCAGTGGATAAATCTCACCGCCAGGTCTTGTATCGCAACACGAACTGAAGTGCCACCTAATCTCTAGATATTAGGTGATTGTTTGGGGCTCAGTTCATCAGTGCTTTTTCTTGTTAAGCCCTTCCTATACGGTTGGGCAAGTCCCTTTAGCCTATTTGGCCTACCCCTGGACTGTAACATACATACATGGGTATTTGAATATATGAATATATTAGGATATTAAGATATATGGATTTATGAATATAATAATATATACGGATATTTGTGTACTTTTATGTGATATGATGATATTAGGATACAAGGATTTATGAACACATGAATATATTAGGATATTTGAAATACGATTATGATAATATTCTAATATTATAATATATGATGATGGCATCACACTCCTTTCTATCTAAAGGTTACATAACTCGTTTCATGTTTCGGCAAAGGGCTCAATGGTAAAGCTCGATGAAACAAGAAGGTGCGGGGGTCGAATCCCTACGGATGCGCTTTAGTGTTAGCGATCGCTGTCAACCGCGATGGTAGCACTGCCCAGGTTAAGTAGCAGCCCGTTCTCTACCGCCGAAAGACAGGGCTCGCTTAATACCACGCCCCACCAGGCATTATCATTATTTCATCCAGGGATTTTTTTTCCGCTATATATAGCGATCGCTAATTTTGACCCCGTTTGAGCGAAATTATCGCTATATAAAACAGAAGATTTTTTTTTTGCTTGCCCTAAATGGCCCTAAAAAGCTACAAAAAGCTTTAGAAAGCACTAAAACGCTGTCCCTGGAGGAGGCCTAAAAGCCATAAAGCTAGGAAATACCCACTTTCAGATATGAAAAAAAAAAAAACATCCATACCCTAAGGGCTCACAAACATGCAGCTGTTATACCAGTGTCACAAACCCAACGGTGACTATAGCTAGCTCCGGCTTACACTGTGGTGTCCTTAATATCACGTCCTGTGAGTAACTGTATTACACGGATGTAACAATTTCAATTTCAATTTCAATGTTACAAACCCAAGATTCATGTTGTACAGCCATTAGTATCAATGGGAAAGAAGAAGAAAACATGCTTATAGCAATTCAGGGGATGAACTGGACCAACGTTTCGTACATCGCCGAGAATTCTCGAGAAATTGTTGAAAATTCTTGGATTTCCGGGCCAAAATCCTCGATTTCAAGGGACGAAGTACGAAGGACGAGTTCTCGCGGAAACGTTTTGTCCAGTTCATCCCCTGAATTGCTGTAGTACATCCATGCCACACTGGCTCACAATCATGCAGCTGCCATACCAATGTAACAAACCTAAGACTCATGTTTTAGAGCCATCAGTATCAGTCTCCCCATGCTAACTATATCCACATCCCACGGGCTCATAATCATGCAGCTGCCATACCAGTGTCACAAACCTAAGACTCATGTTTTAGAGCCATTAATACCACACCCCACCATGCGTTATCATATTACATCAAGCTTACCTCCAGGTCCTTTATAGCAGCACAAACTGCTTGCATGGCACTGTTGCGCGCTGCCAGAGCCGCTGCAGCTGATGAACAAGATCGCTTCACCACACCCTTGTACTGCTCATCTTTCCTCACACTGTGTGATCCAGCCCCCACATGTACTGCCACGAGACCCCATGGCCTATTGCTCTGCACTATGTTGCTGCTCATGCGCAGCGGGCCCCTGTCGTTTATGATTTTTTGTTGGGGTTCAGTTCACCAGTGCTTGTCTTTTAAACTGCCTTCCCTGTTTGTAAGGTTGGCCAAGTCCTTTCAGCCTGTTTGGCTACTCCTGGACTGGACTAAACTGGACTGGAATACACCCATGAAGCATGCACTAGCTTTTCAGCTGCTAATTGCCATTCTGATGCGAAGTGCCCTGGTGGTGCTCATTGTCACCCA
Source organism: Chlamydomonas sp. ICE-L (assembly GCA_013435795.1). Classification (NCBI taxonomy): domain Eukaryota; kingdom Viridiplantae; phylum Chlorophyta; class Chlorophyceae; order Chlamydomonadales; family Chlamydomonadaceae; genus Chlamydomonas; species Chlamydomonas sp. ICE-L. The sequence goes on from JACBWV010000472.1 coordinate 9,613,267, forward strand.
GCTGCCACTTGTCTTTGTACTGCTCATCGTCCTGCTACTGCTAATTGCCATCTCGCTGCTATTTGTCTTTCTGATGCTAGTCGTGCTCCTGCTACTCCATGACATCTAGCTGCTTGTTGTCTTTGTGCTGCTAGTTGTGCTCCTGCTTCTAATTGTCAGCTAGCTGCTACTTGTCATCTTGCTGCTGTCCTTTTGCTGCTAATTGTCCTGTTCAACGTTCGGATGCTGTGGTTTAGGCTTGTCTTGGATCAGCACTCGCCCAAGCGAATAATATATTGTCTGAAACAATTTGAAAGATGGAGATATGCGCGGAAGTTTGAAGCGCTTAACTCGGCTGTCCTGGGAAAGGAAGAAATAATTCGTCGAAGGGTTTGCTCAAAGAAAAATAACAGGCCAGTTTGCGTGCGTCTCCATTACGGGCGAACCGTCTTGTTGGACGCTGGTGATCGATGTCAACCGGATGGAATCCGATCTGTTCACGTTTGAGGGACCACCAGACCGACTCAACCCGACCCAACCCAACCGACCCTGGACCGCCTTGGACCCGCCTGGAGCTCCCGTTGTAAATTACTTCAACCTGGACATCGCTGAGCGAAGTTAGATAAGCGCGAGCTAGACGCCGTTGTGCGCTTTCAGATAACTGCTACCAGGGCCTCGTTTTGCTCTTCTTCTTTCCTTCTTAGCTCCCCCCCCAGCTCCAGGGTTTACATAATTCAGTGAAGTTAGTCCGCGCATGCAGTTGATCCGCGCATGCAATTGATCCGCCCCACAGCATGGATCACTTCACGGCCTTTGCAAAGAGCAGCTAGGCTCACGCCAGTGTCAATTCCCCATAACAGGAAGCTAGTCGTGAAAGTAGTTGCTCGCAGACGGAACAGTATGGGTATCAAGAAAGCCGCCATTGTAGAGGATGGGGGAGTTCCGCCAAAGCCAGAGGACTACGTCTTCGTGGACAACCTGAGACTGGCGAGTGATGGTGATGGGTGTCCAGATGGTGGTGGTGGTGGTGGTGGTGATTGTCCTGACGACGATTCATTTACTGGTGACTCTCTCTATCTCACACATGCACATGCACACACACACACACACACACACACACACACAAACAAATACACTTAATACACACATGTGTGCTCATGCACACGCACATGCTCAAGTACACACATACACACATGCACACACACCAATACACATACACATGCGCACATACACACACTCACACACACACACAAAAATACAAAAATGCACACATGTACACACACATGCACACATACAAACACACACACACACACAAGCGCACACACACATACACAGACACAGCCGTGCACGCACATGCATATGTACAGACACAAGCAAAAACACAGTCACACACACACACCTTACATGTAGGCGCAACAACATTAGTAATTGCATAATATTTTTGACTTCAAATGCCACTTGAGGCAATGCTGAAAGGGCATGACACTGCTTGACATCTTTGTCTCTCTCTCTCTCTCTCTCTCTCTCTCTCTCTCTCTCTCTCTCTCTCTCTCTCTCTCTCTCTCTCTCTCCCCCACACACACACACATACACACACTCACATTCACACACACACTCACACTCACACTCACACTCACACATACACTCACATACCATGCATGCAGGTGCAACCATATAACTTTGACTTCAAATGCCACGTGAAGCAACGCTGGAAGGACATGTCCCTGCTAGAAATCTTTGTCAAGGTAGATAATGTTTGTTCAATCGCTGGTTGGCTCCAGTGCAAGCGAATGGGCTGCCCCCTCTACCTCATGCCTCATCATAAGGCGTAACATTGATTCATTTATTCATTCATTCATTCATTCATTCATTCATTCATTCACTCATTCACTCATTCATTCATTCATTCATTCATTCATTCATTCATTCATTCATTCATTCATTCATTCATTGATGAAGTTAGAGCAAGTCTTTTCAGTCTATAATCTTGCCACCCCACAAAATGAATGTATTGGTAGACGAGTCCTATGCAACGTTGCAAGCGACGCAGAAAATTGGTGGAGTGTGTTGGCAACATAACAACAGGTGCCAGTGATGAAGCTGACTGAAGCCAGTTAGTTATGAGACAGTTGGCTGACGTGTCAGGCTTCGTCTCAGTCGTCGGGTTACGGTCGGTCGGACAGACAAAATGGTGAATCTGGGGGCTCCCGCCTCCCAGAAGGGGGGGCTCCGCCAACAATGCCTGCAGACCACATAATCAGGTCTTCCCGATACAAAGACCTTTGGGGCATACCTGCGCTGTTCATTCCGCTCATCGTACAGCTTTGTACTGCCTTGTACTGATACCTGCCTTGTGCATACCTGCTGTGATCATTCTGCTAATTGTACAGCCAACAGGGGCCCTGACTTCGCGCTACAGTGATCATTTCATTCTACAGTAAGGGATATGCAAATACTATTGGCAATAGTGTATTGGTAATGGTATGGTATTAGTATTGGTATAGTATAGTATAGTATAGTATAGTATTGGTAATGGTATGGTATTAGTATTGGTATAGTATAGTATAGTATTGGTAATGGTATGGTATTAGTATTGGTATAGTTTAGTATAGTATTGGTAATGGTATGGTATTAGTATTGGTATAGTATAGTATAGTATAGTATTGGTAATGGTTATGGTATTGATTGCGATTATACTATAGTATAGTCTTGGTAAATTGCGTATGGTATAGTAGTGTATAGTATAGTATCGTATTGGTAATGGTATGGTTTAGTATGGGTATAGGTAGTATAGTATTGGTCAGTTATGTATTAGTAGTGGTATATCTAGTCTAGTATAGTATTGGTAATGGTATGGTTTATTAGTATTGGTATAGTATAGTAAGTATTGTAATGGATGGTATTAGTCTTGGTATAGTATAGTATTGGTGACTGGTAGGATTAGAAATAGGTTATAGAGTATAGTATAGTATTGGTAATAGTATGGTATTAGTATTGGTATAGTATAGTATAGTATTGGTAATAGTATGGTATTAGTATTGGTATAGTATAGTATAGTATTGGTAATGGTATGGTATTAGTATTGGTATAGTATAGTATAGTATTGGTAATGGTATGGTATTAGTATTGGTATAGTATAGTATAGTATTGGTAATGGTATGGTATTAGTCATCTGGTTATAGTATAGTTTATAGTATGGTACGTATGGATAGTATTGTTGTATAGTATAGTATTGGTAATTAGTATGAGTATTAGTATTGGTATGATAGCTATAGTATTGGTAATAGTATGGTATTAGTATTGCGTATAGTATGTATAGTATTGGTATATAGGTATTAGATTGGATAGTTATAGTATAGTATTGGTAATAGTATGGTATTAGTATTGGTATAGTATAGTATAGTATTGGTAATGGTATGGTATTGGTATAGTGTATAGTTATAGTATAGTATAGTATTGGTAATAGTATGGTATTAGTATTGGTATAGTATAGTATAGTATTTATAATAGTATGGTATTAGTATTGGTATAGTATAGTATAGTATTGGTAATAGTATGGTATTAGTATTGGTATAGTATTGGTCACTAGATGGTAGTAGTATTGTGTATAGTATAGGTATAGTATGGGTAATAGTATGGTTATTAGTATTTGTATGTATAGTATAGTATTGGTAATGGTATGGTATAGTATTCGTATAGTATGTATAGTATTGGTAGTATATTAGTATGGTAATAGTATGGTATTAGTATTGGTATAGTATAGTATAGTATTGGTAATAGTATGGTATTAGTATTGGTATAGTATAGTATAGTATTGGTAATAGTATGGTATTGGTATAGTATAGTATAGTATAGTATAGTATTGGTAATAGTATGGTATTAGTATTGGTATAGTATAGTATAGTATTGGTAATAGTATGGTATTAGTATTGGTATAGTATAGTATAGTATTGGTAATAGTATGGTATTAGTATTGGTATAGTATAGTATAGTATAGTATTGGTAATAGTAGTATTAGTATAGTATAGTATTGGTAATAGTATGGTATTAGTATTGGTATAGTATAGTATAGTATTGGTAATAGTAGCGTTAGTATAGTATAGTATTGGTAATAGTATGGTATTAGTATTGGTATAGTATAGTATAGTATTGGTAATAGTAGTATTAGTATAGTATAGTATTGGTAATAGTATGGTATTGGTAATAGTGTATGTGTATGTGTACCACCAGTGATCACCAACATATTAAATGTGTATGTTGTCACATTTTTCATCAAATGTTTCGTCCATTTTTCTGGGGGTTTTACTTCTGAAGACAGTGATCATTTAATTCCTCAGTATGAGATATGCAAATACCTATTGGTAATAGTGTATGTGTATGTGCATGTGTATGTGTACCACTAATGATCACCAACATATCAAATGTGTATGTGCGTGCATTTGTTATCATTTCAAATATCACATGTGTATGTTTATGTGTATGTGTACCACCAGTGATCACCAACATATCAAATGTGTATGTGCGTGCATTTTTCATCAAATGTTTCGTCCATTTTCCTGGGGGGTTTACTGCTGAAGACAGTGATCGTTCGTTGTATTCTGCAGTATGAGATATGCAAATACCTATTGGTAATAGTGTATGTGAATGTGTATGTGTATGTGTATGTGCATGTGTATGTGTGCCACTAGTGATCACCAACATATCAAATGTGTATGTGCGTGCATTTTAATCATTTCAAACATCACATGTGTATGTGTATGTGTACCACCAGTAATCACCAACATATTAAATGTGTATGTGCGTGCATTTTTCATCAAATCTTTCGTCCATTTTCCTGGGGGGTTTACTGCTGAAGACAGTGATCGTTCGTTTAATTCTACAAAATCAAATATGCAAATACCTATTGATGGTACACATACACATCAGGGTACTACAAAGGGCGCGCGGCAGCGCGATTTTGCGCACACTTTTTGAGCCCCACTGCGCGTTTCGCGCACACTTTTCCACCCCTCTGTGGGCGCAGCGCGCAGTCTTAGCGCTTTTTGCAGTACAGAGCGCTGACCAATTTGACGTTTGTGCGCTTTCAGCGCTGACCAATTTGACAAAATGAAGTACCCCGATACACATCGCTGCCCCCATCAACCTTCCGCTTTGTAATAAGGCGTACTATTTAAGAATCAATTGATTTGTTTATTTTTCTTGAGCTTGAAATGGAACTTGCTTGCATAAATCCAGCCTGGATCCAGCCAGTTAACCCCCACATAGCTCTGGACACGTCCCTGCACGTTGGATACTTGTTCGCCATGTAGTATTCAAGCACCTAACACGTTGCCGTATCACAAAACATACCCCCCCCCCCCCCCAAAACACACACACACACACACACACACACACACACTCTCTGTTTAGGAATTTCCTGTGTTGACGCCTGAATACTACCGGCGAGCTTTTGCGGAGGGGCACCCCCGCATAGCCCTGGACACGCCCCTGCAAGTGGGGATGTGTATTCGCCATCTAGTATTCAAACACCTAACACGTTGTTGTATCACAAAACATAACCCCCCCACCACCACCACCACCACACACACACACACACACACTCTGTTTAGGAATTTCCTGTGTTGACGCCTGAATACTACCGGCGAGCTTTTGCAGAGGGGCACCCCCACATAGCCCTGGACACGCCCCTGCAAGTGGGGATGTGTATTTGCCATCTAGTATTGAAACACCTAACACGCTGCTGTATCACAAAACATACCCCCCCCCCCCCCCCCCCCCCCACACACACACACACACACACACACACACACACACACACACACACACACTCTGTTTAGGAATTTCCTGTGCTGACGCCTGAATACTACCGGCGAGCTTTTGCGGAGGGGCGGCTGCGTGTGGAGGGTCACCCCCACATAGCTCTGGACACGCCCCTGAAAGTGGGGATGTGTATCCGCCATCTCATCCACCGCCATGAGCCCCCTGTCCTCTGTGGGGATGTTCAGGTGGGCATCTTGGTACAAAATGTCATTTTTAATCCATTTTTTAATGTCAAACCCTTAACCCTAACCCCCTGACTTTCCACAGCTGCGGCGTACGGAAGAGTCCCCTGAACACCACGCCCCCCCAGACATTATTTTTTCACATCCACCGCCACGAGCCCCCTGTTCTCTGTGGGGATGTACAGGTGGGCATCTTCGTATCAAATGTCATTTTTAATCCATTTCTTTTCTTTTTTATGTCTTTCATCGTGACTTTCCCCAGCTGCAGCGTACGGGAGGGTCCCCTTAACACCCCCCACACCCCTCGAGGCGTTACCTTTTTTGTTTTAACATCCGCCGGCATGCGACACCTGTTCTCTGTGAGGATGCACAGGTGGGCAGCAGGGTACTACATGAAGCGTGCTATTGCGCACAGTTTTGGAGCCCGGCTGCACGATTGACGCAATTTTTTAAACCCCCTCTGGACGCATCGCTCAGATTTCCGTCTTCAGTTGAGTCAAAAGCGCAATTTGTTTTAACATCCGCCAGCATGCAAGACCTGCTCTCTGTGAGGATGCACAGGTGGGCAGCCTAGTATACAAGGCGAGTATGATATCATATAATATCATACAAATGGCATCATATGTAGGGTTGGGCCGGCATATATAAACAAATAATACACGTGTAAATGTATAAATACACCAGGGTACTTCCATTGACCAAATTGGTCAGCTCTTAAAGCGCACAAACGTCAAATTGGTCAGCGCTTAAAGCGCACAAACGTCAAATTGGTCAGCGCTTTGTCGAGCGAAAAGCGCAAAAACTGCGCGCTGCGTCCACAGGGGGGTGAAAAAACTGCGCAAAACGCGCAGTGGGGCTCAAAAAGGCAGCGCGCAAAAGCGCGCGCTTTGAAGTACCCTGAAATACACCACAGATGTGTTCTCGAATCCTTCCAGAGCACCCACCAATTACACACTGGGTGTAACAGACTAACGGTTGCAGATTTGTACTCGTCTCGTCAATCCCTTTTCGATGGTGCACTTGACGCTCAAAACTTCGCATTGGCAAGAAAGTTACACTAAGTACAAATAAAGTTGGGAAAACGTTGCCCCCCCCCCCCCCCCCTCAATCTCGGCCGCCTGCGGGTGTATCGACATGATTTTTTGTGTAAACGTATAAATACACCACATTTGTTTTCTCGAATCGACCTTATATGCGTTGTATAAAAACGTATTTTCTGTACTTCAAAAAGTACAGCACGCATGTCTTGGTTTATCTTTCAATCGTTGATTTAAATAGCTGATTGGAAAGCTATTGGCCTCCTCTATCACTATGTGAAATAAAATTGACCTTTCACATCCACCATATTGTGTATTCAGATAGCCAGGATATTGTGTATTCAGATAGCCAGGATATTGTGTATTCATTTTGCCTAAAATTTTATTCAGATAGCCAGGATACTCCCCCTTCGGTCGCTCTTAGCGTTGCAGGTCGTTGTCAACCGCGATGGTAGCTTGTCCAGTTGAGGTAGGAGACCGCTCCCCACCCGCGTACGACGGGCTCCCTTAACACCACGCCCCACCAGGCGTTATCATTACCTATAGCCAGGACGGCACGCATCTCAGATCGCCACCTAGCCTTTCATTCCACAAGCTGTGCTCCTACATGGGCTTGAAGGATTGATGGTGCAAGCCTAGTGCAATGTGCACATGGACAACATCGCAATGTAGTTATGTACATATATTATTATACACGTATACAGTAATACAATAGACTGACTGGCATTTAATGACTCCCTTAAATTGTCACCGCGCTTTCTGGTTGTGATTTCTTTGTCTGAGAGTTGGACAACCTTAACTTGCGGGATATTGTTTCTGAGACTTTTCATGTGATGCGAATGAAATTAACAACGCGGAAATACCTTCAAACCCATGCAAAATTATTTTCTCCAAAAGTGCAAAAACATTACATACATTTATACATTTGTACGGCTTATACAAGTAAAAATATTCTTTCCAACCCTAATCATATGATATTGTATATAAATGGTAGCTTTGGCCCAGTCAGACTGCTGCTTCTGCTGCTGCTGCTGCTGATGATGATGATGATGATATGCCGGTCTCTAGTCGGGAGCCACACAAACGTGATTCTTCCTTTCCCTAAAAATAACATTGGTGCATGTGTACAGCTTTGTACTGCTTGGCACGCTCTTAGTACACTTCTTTCCACAACAATGTATTAATAACATGACTTGGATGAATATGCATTAAAAGTTTGTATAAATAAAAATTAAACCCATGTATAATAGCATGACTCGCATGAATATACATTACAAGTTTTTATAAATAAAAATTAAACCCATGTATAATAGCATGACTTGCATGAATAAACATTAAAGTTTGCATGAATAATCATTAAACCCATCAGGAACCCATTTATGATAACATGAATTGCGTGAATACACATTAAAGTTTGCGTGAATATCAATATTTAAACTACGTGATTTCTATTGTATTTGATATCAGTTTTTTACGAAAAACGATATGTTAAGTATGAGTACTATGATGTTTCTAGTAACTTTGATATCAGTTTAAATAAACGAATAATAAAATGTAACTGATCAGTAGTACGCTATTTATATTATCCTTGATGTCAGTTTCCAAAATAGTTATGAGCCCCCCACCCCACCCCACCCCACCCCTATGGCTGCTTGCCCCAACATGGCTACTTCGGTCTTCAATCTTCACATTTGATCTGATTTCTTGTCTTTTTATGTCCCGCAATGAACACCCTTGCGCCCTGCTCTCTTATTGCACAGGTGATTCAAGAAACCGAGGACTTTGTTGCTGTGGTAAAGCCTGCTTGCATGCCTGTGCACACGGTAGGTAGGTTGGAGGTCACTGCTTCACACTTGGGGGGGTTGGGTTGGGTTGGTGGTGTGTGTGTGTGTGGGGGGGGGGGGGACATGGTAGGTAGGTTGAAGCTCACTGCTTCACACTTGGGGGGGGGGGGGGGGGGGGGGGGGGGGGGCACACGGTAGGTAGGTTGGAGGTCACTGCTTCACACTTGGGGGGGTGGGTTGGGTTGGTTGTGTGTGTGTTGTGTGTTGTGTGTGTGAGAGGGGGGGGGGGGGGGGGGGGGGGGGGGCATGTAGGGGCCCAATGGGTGCACTATTAACAAGGCATTTCTCCAGCCTCAAAGCATCATGTAATCGACTAATCAAATCACTTGTGCGATTTCTTTTCAGGTGGGCCAGTACCGTAAAACACAGTGCCGAGAATATTCCAGGAAGATGGGTGGTCGTGTGGGTGCATGTGTGTGTGTGTGTTTGGGGGGGGGACATGTGTGAGTGAGTGGGTGTGTTTGGGGGGGGGGGGGGCAATGTGTGGTGGGTGTTAGTGTGTTTGGGGGGGAGGGGGGGGGGGGGGGCATGTGTGTGGGTGTGAGTGTGTTTGGGGGTGGGTGGGTGGATGGGTGGGGGGCATGTAGGGCCCAATGGGTGCACTCTTTACATGACCTGACTCCAGCCCCAAAGCATCATGTCAACACTCATTAACTCACTTCCGCGCTTTCTTTTCAGGTGGGCCAATACCGCAAAAACACAGTATTGGAAATCTTACAAGAAGATTTGTGGTTGTGTGGGTGCATGTGTGTGATGTGTGTGTGGGGGGGGGGGGGGGGGGGGGGGGGGGGGGCATGTGAGTGTGTGTGGGGGGGGGGAGGGAGGGGGGCATGTGGGACCCAATGGGTGCAATCTGAACACGTCATTTCTACAGTCCCAAAGCATCATGTCAACACTCATCAACTCACTTCCGTGCTGTCTTTTCAGGTGGGCCAATACCGCAAAAACACTGTGTTGGGGATCTTACAGGCAGAGCGGCCTGACTTAGGGGTGTTGTATCCCACATACAGGTGTGTTGCATGTTTTGTTATTTTTTGCTGATGCTCTGTGTTTGTGTGCGTGTGTTTGTGTGTGTCTGAGAAAGAATCGTAAAGGCAGAGCGGCCTGACTTAGGGGTGTTGTATCCCACATACAGGTGTGTTGCACGTTTTGTTATTTTTTGCTGATGCTCTGTGTTTGTGTGCGTGTGTTTGTGTGTGTCTGAGAAAGAATCGTAAAGGCAGAGCGGCCTGACTTAGGGGTGTTGTATCCCACATACAGGTTTGTTGCACGTTTTGTTATTTTTTGCTGATGCTCTGTGTTTGTGTGAGTGTGTTTGTGTGTGTCTGAGAAAGAATCGTAAAGGCAGAGCGGCCTGACTTAGGGGTGTTGTATCCCACATACAGGTGTGTTGCATGTTTTGTTATTTTTTGCTGATGCTCTGTGTTTGTGTGCGTGTGTTTGTGTGTGTCTGAGAAAGAATCGTAAAGGCAGAGCGGCCTGACTTAGGGGTGTTGTATCCCACATACAGGTGTGTTGCACGTTTTGTTATTTTTTGCTGATGCTCTGTGTTTGTGTGCGTGTGTTTGTGTGTGTCTGAGAAAGAATCGTAAAGGCCTGACTTAGGGGTGTTGTATCCTACATACAGGTGTGTTGCACGTTTTGTTATTTCTCTCTGGTGCACAGTGTTTGTGTGTTTGAATTTGTGTCAGAAAGTGTGTGTGTGTCTGGAAGTTATGTGTGTGTGTTTCTGAGAAAATGTGTGTGTGTCGCAAGTCTTGTCATTGATTGAACCTGGCTTTGTCATAATTGTCTGATGCACTGTGTTTGTGAGTGTGTTTGTGTGTGTCTGAGAAAGATTCAGCGCAGGCAGAGCGGCCTGACTTAGTGGTGATGTATCCCACATACTGGTGTGTGTTGCATGTTTTGTTGTCATTCTCTGATGCACTGTGTTTGTGTGAGTGTGTTTGTGTCTGATGAAGTGTGTATGTGTGTCACAAGTGTTTACATTGATTTTGGCCCTCCCACCCACCCACTAACCCCGGGTTGTGTAGCCCGTGCACCCACTCACCCACCCAGCCGCGGAAAGTGTGTGTGTGTATGTGTGGCACAAGTGTTTACATTGATTTTTTCTTGCCTAGCCACAATTGTATGAAGAACTGTGTGTGTGTGTGATTGTGTGTCTGAGAAAGAATAGTGCAGGCAGAGCGGCCTGACTTAGAGGTGTTGTGTCCCACATACAGGTGTGTGTTACATGTTTTGGGCATGCATTTGGGGCATGCATTTGGGGCATGCATTGTTCTCTGATGCTCTGTGTGTGTGTTTGTGTGTGTCTGAGAAAGAATCGTGCAGGCAGAGCGGCCTGACTTAGAGGTGTTGTATCCCACATACAGGTGTGTGTTACATGTTTTGGGCATGCATTTGGGGCATGCATTTGGGGCATGCATTGTTCTCTGATGCTCTGTGTGTGTGTGTGTGTGTTTGTGTGTGTCTGAGAAAGAATCGTGCAGGCAGAGCGGCCTGACTTAGAGGTGTTGTATCCCACATACAGGTGTGTGTTACATGTTTTGGGCATGCATTTGGGGCATGCATTTGGGGCATGCATTGTTCTCTGATGCTCTGTGTGTGTGTGTGTGTTTGTGTGTGTCTGAGAAAGAATCGTGCAGGCAGAGCGGCCTGACTTAGAGGTGTTGTATCCCACATACAGGTGTGTGTTACATGTTTTGGGCATGCATTTGGGGCATGCATTTGGGGCATGCATTGTTCTCTGATGCTCTGTGTGTGTGTGTGTGTTTGTGTGTGTCTGAGAAAGAATCGTGCAGGCAGAGCGGCCTGACTTAGAGGTGTTGTATCCCACATACAGGTGTGTGTTACATGTTTTGGGCATGCATTTGGGGCATGCATTTGGGGCATGCATTGTTCTCTGATGCTCTGTGTGTGTGTGTGTTTGTGTGTGTCTGAGAAAGAATCGTGCAGGCAGAGCGGCCTGACTTAGAGGTGTTGTATCCCACATACAGGTGTGTGTTACATGTTTTGGGCATGCATTTGGGGCATGCATTTGGGGCATGCATTGTTCTCTGATGCTCTGTGTGTGTGTGTGTGTTTGTGTGTGTCTGAGAAAGAATCGTGCAGGCAGAGCGGCCTGACTTAGGGGTGTTGTATCCCACATACAGGTGTGTGTTACATGTTTTGGGCATGCATTTGGGGCATGCATTTGGGGCATGCATTGTTCTCTGATGCTCTGTGTGTGTGTGTGTGTTTGTGTGTGTCTGAGAAAGAATCGTGCAGGCAGAGCGGCCTGACTTAGGGGTGTTGTATCCCACATACAGGTGTGTGTTGCATGTTTTTATTTCTTTCTCTGATGCACTGTGTTTGTTTGTTGTTTGTGTGTTTCTGAAACAAAATCTTGCTGAACTAGGGGCGTTGTCTCCCACATACAGGTGTGTGCTGCATGTTTTGTTATTTTTTGCTGATGCTCTGTGTTTGTGTGTTGTTTGTGTGTTTCTGAAAATGTGTGTGTGTTGTTTGTGTGTTTCTTAAAAAGTGTGCGTGTGTGTTTCTGAAGAAGTGTGTGTGTGTTTGTGTTACATTACATTACATTACATGTTAAAGTCTACTTGACACCGCGAGGGTGTATGAGACTCTGTGCTTTAAACAAAAAGAAAAAGCACCCACAAAGCAAAAAACCCCATTACATCAGGGGTGTGTCGAGGACAAACAAACCAAACTCCCAACCACCGTTTTGGTGGCGTAGGTATTAAACCCCCTAGAGCAGGACCCAGATCTCAACCACTTACAGTGGCGGAGGTAAGAAGCTAACAAATGAGAAGTCACAAGAAGAAAAAAAGGGATAATAAATTACGGTGCCACTAAGCAGTCCAGGGCTTCCTGTCTTGCTCTTCTACAAGTAGAAAGATAGTCGGCTAGGTTGCTCCAATAAGACTTAGTGCCATTTCCATTCATAAAGGTTCTGAATGTGGAATCGCAGAATTCCACATTCCATACGGTTAAGTCGGTATCCTCATGGACATGCCTATAAATATCTGTAAACAGCTTCTGGTAGCGAAGGCGAATATCATTATAAAAAGGGCACTCAAACATATGCATTTCATCCTCAGGTTTTTGGAACCCACACATTTGACAGTGTCTCATTGAGCGAGGGATGTGTGCTTTATCCACCACCCTCATTCTTTCTGTGTTCAGCCAAAGGGAACCCATTCTAAACTGTGCTATAGAACGAATCTGATCCTGCTTATGTAAGGCGGATGTAAAGGGAATCAAGCCATTCTCATCATTGCTGTTGGCTGCGAACCATTTTTGGTATGCGTGTGGTATGGTAGGCGTGTGTGTTTCTGAAGAAGTGTGTATGTGTGTGTTGTGTTTGTGTGTTTCTGAAAAAGTGTGTGTGTTGTTTGTGTGTTTCTGACAAATAATCTTGCTGAACTAGGGGTGTTGTATCCCACATACAGGTGTGTGATGCACATTTTGTTATTTTTCTCTGATGCACTGTGCGTGTGTGAGTGTGTTTGTTGTATGTGTGAGTGTGTGTGTGTATGTGTGTGTTTGTGTGTGTGTTTGTTGTATGTGTGTGAGTGTGTTTGTTGTATGTGTGTGAGTGTGTGTGTGTGTATGTGTGTGAGTGTGTGTTTGTGTGTGTGTTTGTTGTATGTGTGTGAGTGTGTTTGTTGTATGTGTGTGAGTGTGTGTGTGTGTATGTGTGTGAGTGTGTTTGCTGTATGTGTGTGAGTGTGTGTTTGTGTGTGTGTTTGTTGTATGTGTGTGAGTGTGTGTATGTGTGTGAGTGTGTTTGTTGTATGTGTGTGAGTGTGTGTTTGTGTGTGTGTTTGTTGTATGTGTGTGAGTGTGTGTGTGTATGTGTGTGAGTGTGTTTGTTGTATGTGTGTGAGTGTGTTTGTTGTATGTGTGTGAGTGTGTTTGTTGTATGTGTGTGAGTGTGTGTGTGTGAGTGTGTTTGTTGTATGTGTGTGAGTGTGTTTGTTGTATGTGTGTGAGTGTGTGTGTATGTATGTGTGTGAGTGTGTGTTTGTGTGTGTGTGTGTGTTTGTTGTATGTGTGTGAGTGTGTTTGTTGTATGTGTGAGTGTTTGTCTGTGTCAGAGAAAGAATCGTGCGGGCTGAGCAGCCTGACTTAGGGGTGTTGTCTCCCACATACAGGTGTGTGTTGCATTTTTTTATTTCTTTCTCTGATGCACTGTGCGTGTGTGCGTGTATTTGTTGTATGTGTGTGAGTGTGTGTGTGTGAGTGTGTTTGTGTGTGTGTTTGTTGTATGTTTGTGAGTGTGTTTGTTGTATGTGTGAGTGTGTTTGTGTGTGTCAGAGAAAGAATCATGCAGGCAGAGCGGCCTGACTTAAGGCTGTTGTATTCCACATACAGGTGTGTGTTGCATTGATTTCCAGCACATTCAACAATCTGCAACCCTGTGCGGTCTAAATCACCAATCACCGTCAGGCCTTTGCAATACAGTGTGCTGTGCACCACATTCAACAATCTCCAACCCTGTGTGGTCTAAAACACCAATCACTGTCATGCCTTTGCAACACAGTGTGCTGTGCACCACATTCAACAATCTGCAACCCTGTGTGATCTAAATCACCAATCACTACTGTTTTCATTCAGGTTCAATAAGCCTGTGCCAAGGTGTTGCATCCCTGTATGCATTGTTTGCAATCAGTTTCGATAAGCCTGTTTCAGGCTTTTGTAACCCTGTAAACTGTGCACCACATTCACATAAGTGGCACCCTGTGTGATCTAAATCACCAATATGACAGGAGGTGTCAAGGCCTCCAAATTTTTCCTTCTCCCGATCGATGTTTTCTGATAATGGGGCTATGATGCTCTGTGTGTGTGTGTTTGTGTGTGTGTGTCTGAGAAAGAATCGTGCAGGCAGAGCCCACTGACTTAGGCCTGACTTAGCCTTCCTTCTCCCGATCGATGTTTTCTGATAATGAGGCTATGATGGCATGTATCATGGTGATATTATGAGACATTTTTCAGGTCATTCTGAGCACCTCATTTAGGGGGAGGGGGGGTCGGCCCTCCTCAGGTTCTTTTCTAACTTTTTACTCAGACCTCCAAATGACATTATGAGACCACCCATGAGTAGGCCTTGGCAAGAGCAGTCCATTGGCACCGATTTGGAACTCGTGCAATGAGTATCTACCCCTCGGGTGGGTGGGTGGGTGAATGGGGTGGGAGGCTGGGTGAATTTATGGGTGAGTATGGGTGGTATGGCCCCTGCCCTGTGTGGGAAATCCGAGGATGCCATTATGTGCGCCATATTGTATTGTATATATTGTATTGTATGTTATGTGCGCCATATTGTATTGTATATATTGTATATATTGTCCCCCATTTTTTTAACACTCCCGAATATAATATAATAATAATAATAATAATAATATATAATATAATATAATATATAATAACATGGCATATAATATGTGTAACAATCACTGCTGTTTGTATTCAGGTTGGATAAGCCTGTATCAGGCTCTTGCAGCCCTTTGCCATGTTCAGCACATTCAACAATCTGCAACCCTGTGTGATCTAAATCAACAACAATAACAACACCAACAACACCAACAAAAACAGCAACAAGAACAACAACAACAACAACAACAATCACAACAACAACAACAACAACAAAAACAACAAAAACAACAAAAAGAGCAACAACAAAAAAACTGTTTGCATTCAGTTTCAATTGGCCCGTATCAAGCTTTTGCATCCCTGTGTCACCTGAATCAACAACAATCACCGCTGTTTGTATTCAGGTTGGATAAGAATGTTTCAAGCTTTTGCAACCCTTTGCCATGTTCAGCACATTCTACAATCTGCAACCCTGTGTGATCTGAATCAACAACAATAACAACAACAAAAAAACAGCAACAACAACAACAACAATCACAACAACAACAACAACCACCACAACAACAACAACAAAAACAAAAACAACAAAAACAAAAACAAAAACAACAAAAACAGCAACAACAAAAAAACTGTTTGCATTCAGTTTCAATTGGCCCGTATCAAGCTTTTGCATCCCTGTGTCACCTGTATCAACAACAATCACCGCTGTTTGTATTCAGGTTGGATAAGAATGTTTCAAGCTTTTGCAACCCTTTGCCATGTTCAGCACATTCTACAATCTGCAACCCTGTGTGATCTGAATCAACAACAATAACAACAACAAAAAAACAGCAACAAGAACAACAACAATCACAACAACAACAACAACAACAACAACAACAACAAAAACAACAACAACAACAATAAAAAAACAAAAACAGCAACAACAAAAACACTGTTTGCATTCAATTTCAATAGGCCTGTATCAAGCTTTTGCATCCCTGTGTGATCTAAATCAACAACAATCACCGCTGTTTGTATTCAGGTTGGATAGGAATGTTTCGGGCTTTTGCCACCCTTTGCCATGTTCAGCACATTCTACAATTTGCAACCCTGTGTGATCTGAATCACCGACTATTTGTAACAATAACCGCTGTTTGTATTCAGGTTGGATAAGCCTGTATCAAGCTCTTGTAAGCCTGTGCAATGTACACAACATTCAAATAACTGCAACCCTGTGTGATCTGAATCAACAACTATCTGTAACAATAATCGCTGTTTGTATTCAGGTTGGATAAGCCTGTATGCTGTGCACCACATTCAAATAACTGCAACCCTGTGTGATCTAAATCGCCAATATAATAGAATTTATAATAATTATTATTATTATTATTATTATTATTATAATAATAATAATATGCAATATAATATATATGATAATATGTCATATACTATTTGTAACAACAATCGCTGTTTGTACTCAGGTTGGATAAGCCTGTATCCGGCTTGTTGTTGCTTGCCCGCTCATCTGCAGCCGCCGCTAAGATGCGAATTCACCTAGAGGTACGTAGTGGGGTGATGTCAGTTGCAACATCACACACACACATGCTCACATGTACACACACACTGGCATACACACATGTGCGCATTTACACTCACGCATGCACACACACACTCACATGCACATACAAAATCACATGCTCACACAAATGCACACATATATTTACACACTCTCATGCACACACGTAGGCATACATATATATACACTCTCGCATGCACACACACGCACACACTCGCATGCAGACACACACTCACATGCACATATAAATGCACATGCTCACACAAATGCACACATATACACTCTCTCATGCACACACATGTGCATACATACACGCACACTCGCATGCACACACACACACACACTAAAATGCACATACAACTGCACATGCTCACACAAATGCACACATATATACACACTCTCATGCACACACATATGCATACATACACACACACTCACATGCACATACAAACGCACATGCCCACACAAATGCTCGCATACATATACACGCTCGCATGCACACACATATACACACATACGCACACACTCGCATGCACACGCACACACACTCAAATGCACATATAAATGCACATGCTCACACAAATGCAGACATACACATACACACACATGCACACATACGCACACACTCACATGCACACACACACACATACACTCACATGCACATACAAACGCACATGCTCACACAAATGCACACATGTGTGTGGGTCTGGCTAAACTAGTCAGAACTGCCCCCCCCGGTCTCCACACTTCGTGCTACGCGGGATTCGGGACACATCTAATTTGGGGGGATTCAGGACGCATGGGTTTTGCTGAACTAGTCAGAGATGCCTCCCCCACACACACCCCCACACACATGGGCTTCGCGCTTTGGCTACGTATTCGTATCGAACTGGGGTCGCACCGAATCGCTCACTAAGCAAAGATTCGCACGAAAAAGAACTAAAAGGGCCTTCATGCTAGCCCTAACCCTGGTGTCCTGAACCCCAATGTCACCCAGGGCAGAACGTGCAAGAACCCTAACCCTAGCCCTAACTCTATCCCTAACCCTGGTGTCCTAAACCCCAATGTCACCCAAGCAGAACGTGCAAGAACCCTGACCCTAACTCTAACCCTATTGTCCTAAACCCCAATGGCACCCAGGGGAGAACGTGCAAGAACCCTAACCCTAACCCTAACCCTGGTGTCCTAAACCCCAATGTCACCCAGGGCAGAACGTGCAAGAACCCTAGCCCTAACCCTAACTCTAACCCTGTTGTCCTTAACCCCATTTGCAACCAGGGGAGAACGTGCAAGAACCTCAACACTAACCCTGACCCTGGTGTCCTGAACCCCAATGTCACCCAGGCAGAACGTGCAAGAACCCTAACCCTAACCCTAACTATAACCCTGTTGTCCTAAACCCCAATTGCACCCAGGGGAGAACGTGCAAGAAGGCATATGTTGCCAAGGTTCAAGGGCGCTTCCCAGACTGTCAGACAGCTACCACCAACTACCCCTCCTCAGCGGGCCTGAAGCCAATCACTGCTGAAGGTGGGCTATAAATGAATGTTGGCAAAGTGCCTTTCTGAGACTGTAAATAAATATATAAATACATAAATAAATGATTGCCAAGTGCCTTTCCTTTATATATATATATATATATATATATATACAATTGAATCAATATATGGAGGCACAGTGCCTTTCTGAGATTGTAAGCAAATAAGTAGATAGATACATATATGTTGGGGCAGTGCCTTTCTGAAATTGTAAATAAATAAGTAGATAGATACATATATGTTGGGGCAGTGCCTTTCTGAAATTGTAAATAAATAAGTAGATAGATACATATATGTTGGGGCAGTGCCTTTCTGAAATTGTAAATAAATAAGTAGATAGATGCATAATTGGTGGCTCAGTGCCTTCTGAGATTGTAAATACATAAGTAGATAGATACATAATTGGTGGCGCAGTGCCTTCTGAGATTGTAAATAAATACATAAATGCATAAATATATGGTGGCTCAGTGCCTTTCTGAGATTGTAAATAAATATATCAATACATCAATAAATGGTGGCACAGTGCCTTTCTGAGAATGTAAATACATATATAAATACATATATGAATGCATAAATATATGGTGGAACAGTGCCTTTCTGGGATTGTAAATAAAGATATAAATGCATCAATAAATGGTGGCAGTGCCTTTCTGGGATTGTAAATAAAGATATAAATGCATGAATAAATGGTGGCAGTGCCTTTCTGAGATTTTAATAAATACATAAATGCATCAATAAATGGTGGCAGTGCCTTTCTGAGATGTTAATAAATATATAAATGCATCAATAAATGGTGGCAGTGCCTTTCTGAGATTGTAAATAAAGATATAAATGCATCAATCAGCGGTGGAACAGAGCCTTTCTGAGATTTTAATAAATACATAAATGCATCAATAAATGGTGGCAGTGCCTTTCTGAGATGTTAATAAATGCATCAATAAATGGTAGCAGTGCCTTTCTGAGATTTTAATAAATACATAAATGCATCAATAAATGGTGGCAGTGCCTTTCTGAGATTTTAATAAATACATAAATGCGTCAATAAATGGTGGCAGTGCCTTTCTGAGATTTTAATAAATACATAAATGCATCAATAAATGGTGGCAGTGCCTTTCTGAGATTTTGATAAATGCATAAATACATCAATAAATGGTGGCAGTGCCTTTCTGAGATTTTAATAAATACATAAATGCATCAATAAATGGTGGCAGTGCCTTTCTGAGATTTTAATAAATACATGAATGCATCAATAAATGGTGGCAGTGCCTTTCTGAGATGTTAATAAATATATAAATGCATCAATAAATGGTGGCAGTGCCTTTCTGAGATTTTAATAAATACATAAATGCATCAATAAATGGTGGCAGTGCCTTTCTGAGATTTTAATAAATGTATAAATGCATCAATCAGTGGTGGAACAGAGCCTTTCTGAGATTGGATATTAAATAGATCAATAAATGGTACGTCTGGAGGCAAGAGGTTGAGGGGGGCAGCCTATTAGCTAGCTTGCTTGCCTGCTTGCTTGCTTGCTTGCCAGCTTGCTTTACTTACTTATGAAGGAATGTTTGTTACAGTCTAGGGGTAGCTAGAGATGCTAAAGAGACTTTCCTAGCCTCAATAAATAGAGATATCGTGTTGCGAGCTGAAAATGAGGTTGACCCCTGACCCCACCCTCTGCCCTCCCCCCCCCCCCCCCCCCCCCCCTGCAGGTGCCCCCACCCCACCCCTGACCTCAGCTTCCCCTCACCCAACCCCTGCCCTCACCCCTGCCCTCACTTTTCCCTGCAGTTGACCTTGCTCACCCCCCCCCCTGACCTCACCCCTCACCCCACCCCTGACCTCACCCACCCCACCCCCTGCCCTACCCTGACCTAAACCACCCCTCACCTTCCCTCACCCACCCCTGCTCAGACCCCTGAACTCACCCCTGTCCTCACCCACCTCACCCCTGCCCCCACCCCTCACTCACCCCCCCACACACACACACCCTGCAGGTGACCTAGCCATACAGCTAGCCAAAGCATCGAGAGAGGGAGGTGCCCCTCCTGCCCCCAACCCTGCCCTCACCCACCTCACCCCTGACCTCACACATGCCCTCACCCACCCCACCCCTCTGCCCTCATCCCCCCCTGCGCACCCCAACCACCCTTGCCCTCACCCCTGCCCCTCACCTCACCCCGGCCCCCTCACCTCACTCACCCCATCACCCCTGACCACACCCTCCCCTCACCCCACCCGTTACCCCACCCCTCGCCCCACCCCTGACCCCACCCTGATCTCACCCACCCCTGATCTCACCTTCCCCTGACCTCACCTACCCCTCACCCACCCCACCCCACCCCCGACCTCACCCACCCACCCCTGCCCCCACCCTGCCCTCACCTCACCCCTGCCCCCCACCCCTCACTCACCCCACACACACATACCCTGCAGGTGACCTAGCCATACAGCTTGCAAAAGCATCGAGAGAGGGAGGAGCCCCTCCTGCCGATACTTTGGCTTCAGAGACTCCTACTCCCCCCATCAGCAGCAGCGAAGATGGTACTGTCACAGTAGATGTACCGCTGTGCTGGGATCCCAAGCCAAACCACGTGTATGCTGTTGACGCAGGTATGTGCGGATTCCCATTTGTGTGTGCTGCCCTGTGCTGTCCTATGCTGTGCTGGTATCCCAAGCCCAACCATGTGTGTGCTGTTGACGCACATGTGTGTGACTTCTCAATAGTGTATGCTGTCCTGTGCTGTCCTGCGCTGTGCTGGGATCCCAAGCCAAACCACGTGTGTGCTGTTGACGCACATGTGTGTGACTTCTCAATAGTGTATGCTGTCCTGTGCTGTCCTATGCTGTCCTGGGATCCCAAGCCCAACCATGTGTGTGCTGTTGACGCACCTGTGTGTGACTTCGCAATAGTGTATGCTGTCCTGTGCTGTCCTGTGCTGTGCTGGGATCCCAAGCCAAACCACGTGTGTGCTGTTGACGCAGGTATGAGTGGATTCTCAATAGTGTATGCTGTCCTGTGCTGTGCTATCCTATGCTGTGCTGTGATGTGCTGTGTTTTGCTGTTCTCAACAGTGTGTGCTGTGCTGTCCTATCATTTCCTGTTATGTTATATTCTGCCTTGTGTTTTGTTGAGATAAACAGTTCTCAATAGTGTATGCTGTTCTGTTCTGTGATGTTGTGTGATGTGCTGTGATGTGCTGTCCTGTTCTGTGATGTGTTGTGCTGTCCTTTGATGTTCTGTCCTGTTCTGTGATGTGTTGTTCTGTGATGTGCTGTGCTGTCATGTCATGTGTTGTGCTGTGCAGTCCTGTGATGTTCTGGTCTGTGCTGTGATGTGATGTTCTGTGC
This sequence comes from Chlamydomonas sp. ICE-L, assembly GCA_013435795.1. Lineage (NCBI taxonomy): Eukaryota > Viridiplantae > Chlorophyta > Chlorophyceae > Chlamydomonadales > Chlamydomonadaceae > Chlamydomonas > Chlamydomonas sp. ICE-L. The sequence continues at coordinate 9,634,942 of JACBWV010000472.1, forward strand.
TGTGATGCGCTGTGGTGTGCTGTTCTGTGATGTGTTGTTCTGTGATGTGCTGTGGTGTGCTGTGCTGTGAATGCCCCCCTAAATGCTGGTGATGTGGCTGTTGGTGTGCTGTTGCTGTGATGGTGTTTGTTTCTGTGATGTGGCTGTTGATGTCCCTAATGGCTGTGATGTGATGTGGTGTGCTGTTCTGTGATGTTTTCTTGTTCAGTCAGGCAGCCGTTTGAAGTTGCTGTCCTGGTTCAGGTGATGTGGCTGTTTCTTCTATGTTATGTGGTTGTGATGGGTGCTGGTTCTTTTGATGTGCTGGTTGCTGGTGCTTGTTTCCTGGGTCTGTGATGGTGATTGTCCCTATGCTTGTGATGGTTGCTGTGGTGTGCTGTTTTCTGGTGCTTGTTCCTGTTCATCCTTTTGAAGTGCTGGGTTCCTGGTCATTTGCTGTGTCTTGTTCTTTTTCTTTGATGTTTTATCATTGTTGTTGGATTGTTGCTGTTCCTTTTGATTGTGCGGTGCTGGTATTTGAGTGCCTGTTCTGGTCTGTTGCTGTGCATTCTTATTAATGTCTGTGGTGGTGGTGTTGCCTGGTCTTCCCTGGCCTGTGGCTGTTTTCTGTGATGGTTGTGCTGTCCCTTTGCGTGCGTTTTTCTGTTTGATATCTGTCCCTTGTAATGTGTCTGTTCTGTGTTGGCGGGTGTTCTGTCTAATCCCCTGTGCTTGTTTTCTGTGTTTGTTCTGTTCTGTGCTGGTCTTTGCTAGTCTGGTCTGGTCTTTGATGTGCTGTTCTGTTCTGTCTGCCATGTTGGTGGTTTGTCCTAACCCTGTTGTTGTGCTGGTGCCTGTGATGTGCCTGTATTTTTTGATGTGCCTGTTTCTGGTTTTGTGGGGTTCTTGCTTCATAATCCTGTCCTTGTTTTCGTGTTGTGTTTTTCTGTTTCTGTTCTGTTCTGTTCTGCTATGCTCTGTTCTGTTCTGTTCCGTTCCGTGATGTGATGTGCTGTTATATGATGGTATGTGATGTGCTGTGTTGTGATGTGCTGTTCTGTGTTGTGGTGTTCTGTGTCGTGGTGTTCTGTCATATCCTATGCTGTTCTGTGTTGTGGTGTTCTGTTCTGTGATGTGCTGTTCTGTGATGTGCTGTTATGTTATGGAATGTGCTGTTCTTCAATGTTATGTAATGTGCTGTGATGTGCAATGCTATACTGTGGTGTGATGTGATGTGCAATATAAACATCAACCGCAAAATCAGCAGCATCAATACCAATATTAACAGCAACAGCAGCATCAATACCGATATCGACAGCAACAGCAGCATAAACAGCAATATCAGCATGTACAACAACAGCAGAAGCAATATCAACAGCAGCATCAACATCAACAGCAGCATCAACAGCAGCATCAACAACAGGAGTATAACCAGCGTCAGCACCAACGTTATAGCCATTCAGGGGATGATTTGGATTTGGGTGTCGTAGTCCATAGTTCACACCTCCACTTGTTTAGGCCAAAGTTTTGGCAATTCCCAGAAATCTCAAAATTCTCACTTCTCAGGCAAAACATTCAGAATTCTCAGGCCAAATTCTCAAATCTGAGGTACAAACTACTAAGTGTTTCGAAAACACAGATCCAAATCATCCACTGAATTGCTATAACAGAAGCTTAACCACCCCTTGCAGATAGCTCTGACCCGCAGCGGATTTCTGGGAGCAAGCACGCACGCACTGAATTCAAACTCATCAGAGTAGCACGATCACCTCTTGCAGCTTGCTCCGACCCGCAGATGTTGCTGGGAGCAAGCAAGCACGCACACTCTGAATTCAAACTCATCAGTGTAGCATAATCACCCCTTGCAGCTTGCTCTGATCCACAGATGTTGCTAGGAGCAAGTACCCCCTCACTGAATTCAAACTCATCAGTGTAGCATAACCAACCCTTGCAGATTGCGCTGACCCGCAGCGGGTTTCTGGGATCATGCAAGCACGCAAGCACTGAATTCAAACTCATTAGTTTAGCATAATCACCCCTTGCAGCTTGCTCTGACCCGCAGATGTTGCTGGGAGCAAGCATGCACGCAAGCACTGAGTTCAAACTCATCAGTGTAGCATAATCACCCCTTGCAGATTGCCCTGACCCTCAGTCGTTGCTGGGAGCAAGCCAACACGCACGCACTGAATTCAAATTCATCAGTGTAGCACGATCACCCCTTGTAGATTGATCTGACCCGCAGCGGGTTGCTGGAAGCAAGCACACACTGAATCCAAATTCATCAGTGTAGCATAATCACCACTTGCAGATTGCTCTGACACGCAGCAGGCTGATGGGAGCAAGCAAGCACGCAAGCACTGAATTCAAACTTGTCAGTATAGCATAATCACCACTTGCAGATTGCTCTGACATGCAGCAGGCTGATGGGAGCAAGCAAGCACGCAAGCACTGAATTCAAACTTGTCAGTGTAGCATAGCCACCCCTTGCAGATTGCGCTGACACGCAGCGGGTTTCTGGGATCATGCAAGCACGCAAGCACTGAATTCAAACTCATCAATTGGGCATGACCACCCCTTGCAGATTGTGCTGACCCGCAGCGGGTTGCTGGGAGACAACAGGCAAGCACTGAATTCAAACTCATCAGTCTAGCTCGATCACCCCTTGCAAATAGCTCTGACACGCAGCAGGTTGCTGGGAGCAAGCATGCACGCACTGAATTCAAACTCATCAGTTTAGCATAACCCCCCCCCCCTTGCAGATTGCTCTGACCCGCAGCGGGTTGCTGGGAGCAAGCAAGCACGCACTGAATTCAAACTCATCAGTGAAGCATGACCACCCCTTGCAGATTGCTCTGATCCACAGATGTTGCTGGGAGCAAGTACCCCCTAACTGAATTCAAACTCATCAGTGTAGCATAACCACCCCTTGCAGATTGCGCTGACCCGCAGCGGGTTGCTGGGAGCAAGCACGCTCGCACTGAATTCAAACTCATCAGTGTAGCTGGTGATGGGTTGACTAGCATTGTGGAGTGTCGACCTAAGACCGGGCGCACACACCAAATCCGTGTTCACTTAGAGGTATGTATGTGTGTATGTATGCATGTATGCTTATAGGTATATATGTTTGTATGTATGTATGTATGTATGTACTAGTACGGTAGCCCGTGTGCCGGTGCCGGCCCCCCCCCCCCCACCCAAGGCCATGGGTCCTAGCCTGTGGGTCTGGGTTACATAAATAACGGGTAACGCCCTTGTTAATGCTGCCCCCCCCCCCACCCCCCCACCCCCCCAATGTATGCCCCCCCCCCCCCCCCCCCCCCCCCCCCCCCCCCCCCCCCCCCCTCTTTACCCTTACACACAGTCAAGAAATCAGCCATCTCAGCCCTTGCTCGACGCTCCCCTGCCTCTCCCCCCAAACCCACACACACCTCTTCTCCCTACATATTCCCCTTCTGCTTCAGGTGTGGCCTCCCACCCTGTCATACACACATACCATCCCCCCCCTCCCCCCCATCCTGACCCTCTCCCTACCCCTCACCCCACCCCATCCACACGCACTCTCTTTCTCTCACCTGACCCCCCACCACCCTCCCTTCCCCAACCACCAACACGCACACACAATCTTCTTCTCCCTACTCGTACCCTTTCACTTCACCCTGTGGGATTCGATCGTGCAGAAAGAGGGACCCGCTGTGCTTCGAACCTACCAACATTGCGAACGCCAACATTACCAACACCGGACCGGTGCAATTGCATGCCTACAAACCTGCAGCTTCGTCTTCTCGTACAGTGCCCCAGTCGATACTCGGTCAATCAGAACAGCAAAAATCGCAGCAACGTACTTCATATTCTGTACAACGAAAAGAGCTTGCAAAGATGGGATGAGCGTGGCAAGCGCGAGAGTGTCCAGGGGGACGGAATGGCCATGGCGATCTGAACAAAGGCAATTAATCGCAACTGGATGCCAATCCCTACGAATGTGATGTGATGGCATGGCAAAATTGCGCATGCGTGAGATGAATGGTGGCAACGCTCGCAGACGGAGAAAAAAAGCATCACGATCTAAAGGTCTGGCTTGATTATGATCCTGGCATAACTCCTCAGGCTGGGCAGCATAGTCTTCGCGCCTGGATTGGTTAGCAGCTTCGTATTCCTCCTCAGGCACGATAGCTCGTTCCTGACTCCTTGCGAGATTACCAGCATGACGTAGCTCCTCGGATCGGGCAGTGCGGGCATCACGTCGACGCTTGTTGGCTACTTCCCTGTCTTCCTTGCTCTGGCAAGCTCGCTTTGAGCGCTGGCTGGCGGTGTTGCGGGCCCTCCTGTCCATTAGGACCGTTGCCATGCATCATGGTCGCATTATCCGTGAAGAACTGAAAGCTATTTTTCCGAGCGCCATGCTAAGCCATATGAGGGTCGGCTGGTTACCTCCGAGGAGAGGATTTTCTGATTCAAAATGTCTTGCCGTCATAGTATGGGAGGCAGTTGTGGACATGCTATGAGCGCGCGCGCTTAGCTTAGCGCATCTGCAGTTTTGGTATTTGAAAATTCCGCTAGGCGGGGAGTTACTAGTCGGGTGAACGAAAAGTCGGTTGCAAGTCGGTTACACTCCGCACGCCCACGGCACGTGGGCACGCGATGATGACACCACCACGACCACCACGACCGCGACCATGACCACGACCATGATTTCTTTATATATATAGATGTATGTATGTATGTATGTATGTATGTTACAGACTGTTTGTAAGATGGACCGATAACCGGGCGCACACACCAAATCCCCATAGCCAATGACACGCAGTACGGATGAACACAGGGTCAACCCTTGGCATAACATTTTTTTATGTACTTGTATTTATTGCTGCAGTACATGGGCTTCCCCATAGCATATGACACGCAGTACGGAGGGACACAGGGCCAGCCTTTGGCATAACATGCATTTGTGTATTTATTTTTATTTATTTATTTAATTTATTCTATATTTATTTTATTTATTTTTTTTTATTTTTTTTTTATTTTTTTTCCCTCCTTGGGGTAATTTCTTTTGGCTGCAGTACATGGGCCTTTTCTCCTCCATAGCCAAAAATGGACAAACCGCATTACGGAGGTTGGACCACAGGGCCCAGCCCCCCCTGGGCGTTTAGAAGGGGTTTGAAAGGGAGGCTGGCAAGCGAGGCATGTAAAATGACCCTCAATCAAAGGGACCGCGCACAAGTCCCGCGCCGAAACAGTTTTTCTAAGAGGTTGGTTGGTCCCCCCCTGGTCTATAAACTAGGGGAATCGCAAAAAGATGAATTATCATATGATTCCATTCATCATTAATTGAAATTGAAAATTTTAAACATCCGTTGTTTAATAAAGTACTACTCACAGGACGTGATGTTTTTGTTTTTAGGACCACCACCCCCAAAGAGAAACTAAAGGAGCTCGGACCCTATCTTGATAGTTACCGTTAATGTTCATCCAAATAATGTTTTTTATCCCAAGTGATGCCCTGCCAAGTCTGGCCCCCTAGGCCTAAAAGTAACCCATTTATTATGCCAGACCATTTCTTCCCTAAAAAAAGCCCAACCTTTCCCTAAAAAAACCTTTTTTCCTGCAATGGTCCCCTCTTTTTTTTTTTTTTTGTTCAATCTGTTTTCCCCCCCCCAGAGTCTGGAACAGTTAATTTTTTTGTTTCGTTTATGTTCTGCTTTTTTTTGTTTTCAATATGTAGTTTTACTTTTTTGTTTTATCTGCTTTTTGTTTTTTTCCTTCCAAGGTCCCCCTCCCCCCACTCTGGACGCCCTGGAAAAAATGGCCCCAAAGCGCCCACCAAGGTTGGTTTGATTCATCTGGATGCCCCAGGCGCCAACCCCTCCCTTACCCCCCTACCCTGTTTCTTCCTTGTTCTGTGGGGTTAGTGTTCAACAGTCCACTTTTGTTTGTTTTTGAGCCTCTTAATTTACTTTACTGTTTTTTTTGTTTCCTTCCGGATGTCCACTTCTGGACCGCTGAAAACTGTCCAAAAGGCCCGACCGAAATTGTGTGGTTCAGCCTGATTGCAGGTTGGGTAAACCCCTCTTCCCTATAAACCCCCCTGCTTTTCCGGGGATTGTGTCCTTGGTGAGGGGAGAGGTGTGTCCCTGTTCCTGTTTTCCTTGTTCCTGTCCCTGTCTGTTTCCCCTGTCACTTTGTTTGTTTTTTTGAAACTCTTATTACTATGTTTTTGTTCATTCAGGAAAACCCTCCCACCTTTTTGGCCCTTCTTAAAAAAAACTGAAACTTCCCAAAGCGACCCAAAAGGTGTTGAATGCCGCTTGAATTTGCAAGTTCCTTAACCCCCTCTTCCCCCCCTAACCCCCCTGTCTGTCCCGTTCTGTTCCTTGCCTTTTCTTCGCTTGGTCCCCTGTCCTGTCCTTGTCTCAATCTGTTCCCCTGTCCTTGTTTGTTTTTTTTTTAATAATGAATTCGTCCTGTTTCCCCCAACTTAAAAGTTTTTTGTTTTTTGATACCTTATTACTATTTTTTTTTTGTTGTCATTCAGGATCCCACTCCTTCCGGAACGTTTTGTTAAACTGTTCCCCAAGCGACCAAAGTGCGATTATCAAGCCCTGATGCAGTTCGTGGAAGACCCAACATTTCCGTACTTTCCCTTTTTCCTCCCCTGCTTAAATTCCTGCAGATGGACAGGCCACCAAAGAAAGGTTTTTCAGCCAGCCCCAGGGGCCATCAACATCGGCCCCCTGATGGTGCTGTTTCGGGGGGGTTCCGTGTGGCCCGAAGGGGAATGGTACAAAAGATTTCACAAGCACACGCCCTGGAGCTGGAAGAATGGGGCTTGGTGGAGGGTGGCCACCCCCCATAACGGCAAACCCTGGGCGGGTATAGGTGCACGCAATCGGAGAGCAAAATCAAAAAGCGGGCACCCTTGAAATACTACCCAGCGATAGGAAGACAACCCGTTGTTCCAAACTAGGGAACCCTGGATCACGCGTTCAGGCACAACTGAAAGACTTGCTTTTTTTGAAATCTCCCGTGAAAAAGTCCCGGGAGAATGGGGAAGGAGCACGTGCCCCGGAGACCTCTTTCGGAATGCGTCCTTCTGAAGGTGGATTGTTTTGGTATATGTTTTTGTATGTTGTATTATGTCAAGTTGGTTTTTGTGAATGTGTTTCTGAAAAATGTGGGTGTTGTGTAAAATGTTTGTGTAATGTTATGTTATGTCCCCGGAGAACGATGGGAAGGAAAGCAGCCCCTGCGCGGGAGACCATTCGGATTTGCTGTACTCCTGAGAGGTGAGTGGGGGGGGAGTAAGTTTAATGAGTTGTGCGTACATTGAAAGTTGGGTGTTGTATGTGGTGTTGAGTGTATTTTGTGAGTGTGTTGTATGAAGGTGTTGTTTATGTGGTAATGTAAACGTTTCAAGGCACACAGTTCCGACTGCTTTGAAATCCCTGTTGGAGTCCTGGGAAGAAAGATGGAGAGGGAGCAGCTTGCCCGGAAAAAACCTATTTCCGGAGCCTGTCTCTGAGTGGGGTGTAAGTGTGGTGTATTGTTGTAGGTTCGTGTATTGTTATTGTTTAATGTTTCAGGCCCACAAGATTAACGACTGCCTTCGATCCCCCGTTTAAGTCCCCCCCCTGGAGAAGAATGGGGGAAAAGAGCAGCTTTTCCGGAGACCCATTCGGATGCTGTGCTCTGAGGTGAGTTGTGTGTATATGTTCTGTATGTGGTATGGTATGTTTTAATGTGTGTTGTTATGTGGTTTGAGTTTGGTTGTGTTAATGTTTTTTTGTTGGTATGTATGTATGTCCCCCCCGAGAAGATGGGCCCTGTCTGAGGAAGCAAGGCTGCCGGGAGAGACATTCGTAATTGCCTGTTTACTCTTGAGGTTGAGTGTGTCGTGTGGTGAGTTTTGTGTCATGGTTGGGTGGTGGTTTTTGTATTAATGTGTTGTTTAAGTGGGTGAGTTTTTTTGTGTTATGCAGTGTGAGTGTGGTGTATGTGGTGGTGTTTGGAGTGTTCATTGTGTTGACGGTGTGTTGTGTTTGTGACGTGTCCTGTGTGTATGTGTGGTGGTTTACGTGTGGTGTGGTGTCTGTGTCTTTGTTTTTTCATAGCCCGCACCCGCCCGACTGCTTCCCATGTCCATCCCCCGTGAGTCCCGGAAAAGATGGGGACAGGAGCCCGCTGCCGGAAAACCATTTCCGGATGCTTGTCCCCTCCCTGATTTTGAGTTGTGAGTTTGTGGTCCCTGTCTTGGTGGTTGTTGTGTGTCCCGTGTTTGTGCTGGTGCGTCTGCGTGTGGTGTCCTGTTCCTTTGTGTGTGTGTGTTCTGTGTTTTGTGTTGTGCGTCCTGCGTTGTTGTGTCTGCGTTGGTTGTGTTTTTGTTCTCTGTGGTATGGTTGTCCTTTCCGAGCCCCCCCACCCGGTCGCCTTAGGCCTTTTCGCCTACCTCCCCTCTTCGCCCCTCCGCCCTCCGTTGAAATAAAATTCCATCCCCGGAAAGAAGATTTGGGGAGGAGCAGTGGCCCGGAGAGTATTCTTCAGATGGCTGTAACTCTGAGGTTTGGGCGTAAGTTGTGGGAAATTGTGTGTGTAATGTGGTTAATTGTTATGTGTCAGCCCCACACAGACGACTGCAAATCGATCTCCCCGTGTGAGTCCCCCCTGGAGAAGATGGGGGAAGAGCAGCCCCTCCGGAGGGGACCCATTCCGGATGCCCTGTAACTCTAAGTTTGGGGGTTGGGGTTTATGTGTGGTGTTGTTTGTGTGTTGTATGTCAGTGGTTTTTAGTTTGTGTTATGTTGTTTGTATGTGTGTCTGTGTTGTGTGTATGGTTGTTGTGAGTTGTGTGGTGTGGCCTGTTTATGTTTGCGTCCCCTTTTCTGAGGGGTGAGTTTGTTGAATTGTGTGTGTATGTAAAAATGGTGTGTTGTTAATGAATTGTGTGTGGTGTTGTTGTTGTGTTGTTATGTTATGTTACAGTCCCCCCCCAGTGTTAGTCCCAAATAGGTAAAAGGACTTTGCCCCCCCAACCCGTTTGATAGGAAAGGGGCCTTCAAAATTTAAAAAGCAATTGATGAAACTGGAACCCCCACAAATCGTGAACGTTGGTGCCCTGGGAAATTGCCCTTCCTTTTTGGCTTGCCCTGGGCCGAATAATATGGCCTTAAATTCTAATTGTGAGTGGATTTTTGGTTTGGAAGAACCCCTCCCCAGGAATGTGTTTTGTGGAGCGGTGCTTGTAATTTTTGGGTTCAGCAATGCCTGTTTGGATTAACAAAGTTAGGTAATGGAATGTTAAAATGCAAGGGTAATGTAAAGGTTTTTAAGTAAATGTAATGAAATGGTTAAATGGTAAGCCCAAATTTTTTGTTGTTGATCCAACTTCTTTTTGTTTGCCTCCCCCTTCACCTGGTTTGTTTTTTTTTCCCCCCTTTTCCTTTTAGATATCCGCAACCGGGGGACTTTTTGACAATTGTAAAAAAGACCAGCAGAGCCCAGCCCCCGAGTTTGGCTTGGAAAAAGATGTAAACCATTCCACATCCAAAAGCCAAGCAAAGAAAATCCCGAACTACCTTTGGTGGGCCTTGGCCCAGCAATGATCGAAGGGCTGGGCCCCCTCAATCTCACAACCCCTCGTTTCAATTAAAGAGTATATTTATGAATTTGGTTTATTTTGTTTCATGTTCAACCCATAGCTCAACTTACTTTTTTTTTATGTAACCCCCCCCATAAAACATCCCCCCAATTTTTAATGTGGTGCTATTTTTGTTTTTTCTTTGTTTCTTTTTTCTTCAGTAACCCATTAACCCCAAACTACTTACTGTGGTTTTTTTTATTTAATTTTTTAATTTATTTTTATTTTTTGTAATTGTAAAAACACTAACCCCAATTTTAATGTGTTTGTGGTTAATTTGTTATTTTATTTTTTTTTCATTTAAACCCATACCCCAACCTAACCTGTTTTTTTTATTTAACAACATTTAAAACCCAAAACTCTAATTATGTGGTTTTTTTATATTTTATTTATTTTTTATATATTTTGTTTTTTGAGGTTGTGGTAAACCCATGACCCAAACCGGAATGTGTTGTTTTTTTTATTCAAATGTAAGTTTTATTTATTTATTGTTTAACCCCATAAAAAACCCAAACACCTACTGGTTTATTTTATTTTATATTATATTTAAGTAATTTTGTTCATTTGGAAAAACCCCCCAATTAACCCAAACTACAGTTGTTTGTTGTTTAATGTTTTATTTTTTTAATTTTGTTTATGTAACCCCAATTAAACCCAAAACTTCCTGGTTTTATTTACTTATTTTTGTTTTGTTAACAGAAGAATAGCAACAAGGGGCCGCAGCTACTTGCGCAACTAACGACACTGGGACCAAAGAATACTGTATTTTTTCCAACCCTTGTTTTTTCATTCATCCTTTGTTTGGTGCAGGAAGCGCGTCCCGTGTCTCTACTACCCCCTCCAGCAATCAAGGGATAGGGATGTTTTTTGTCCCCCATGCCTGCCTGCCTCCATTCCCCCCACCAGTTCCCGCGATTCCGTAGTCTTCCCGTACTTGCAATAATAGCTTCCCCTTTTCTCATGTGCCCCGACGGGCTACCCCATTGATCTGGAACCCCTGTGGCTGCATGCGACGAAGTACAGCAGTACAGACGGGGAGTGGGCTTTCGAGGCACCACTGCCAGATTGGGCATAGCTGATTTTCGTGGCTGCATGCAACGAAGTACAGCAGTACAGACGGGGAGTGGGCCTTCGAGGCACCACTGCCAGATTGGGCATACCTGGTTTTCGTGGCTGCATGCAACGAAGTATAGCAGTACAGACGGGGAGTGGGCCTTCGAGGCACCACTGCCAGATTGGGCATAGCTGGTTTTCGTGGCTGCATGCAACGAAGTACAGCAGTACAGACGGGGAGTGGGCCTTCGAGGTACCACTGCCAGATTGGGCGTAGCTGTATTCCATCCAGATTATTTATTTGATTTTCGCCCTAAAGGGTGGGTCTCCCTATGCTAGCCCTAATCTCAAAAGATTCCTTGAGCCCCCACGCTGGTTACTTCAGAAGCTATGGTCGCTGTGAGTAAGAGCTCTTTCATGGTATAACTCGATAAGTAGTTGAAGCCAAGCGGCTCTTCTAGGACGTCACCGTCGGTAAAATAATTGTTTGGGGTTCAGTTCATCAGTGCTTTTTCTTTTTTAGCCCTCCCTACACGGTTGGACGAGTCCCTTTAGCCTATTTGGCTTACCCCTGGACTGTAACAACATACATACAGTACGCAGGTGGATACTACAGATGGTTCTTTATGTCATCTAGCACTACTTGAACTTGGTTACATATCTTCAGCTCGCAATTTGGCTGCTCGCCGTCTTCGGCAATACAAAAAGTAAATTTAAACGCGAACATTTTTCTCCCCCTTAATTTTTCCCCTTTTGACAGTTACCTACAAGGCCTTTGCAAGGGGACCGTCTAGAAGGATTGGATTGTAAAATGGTAACATGGTTGGTCGCCCTGTAGGCGACAGACCTACCGGTATGCAGCGACACCACAGTATTGGTCGAATTCGCCGATCCACATTTCACCTGTCATATCACAACCTTGGGTAGCCCCGGCGCCACACCTCCACAGCTCCAACCTGCACCCCTATAGGCCAGTAGGCCACCCTTACATACCTCCCAGCCACGTACTTCTAGGGGCCGGCAAATCATATGATGCCGACCAAAGACGAGTATGATATCATATGATATCATACAAATATCATATGATTTAATATCATATGATATGATGCCGTAGGCCAAAGTTACCTAGTTAGACCGCCAGCATCATATGATATCATATTGCCTATCCCTACATACTTCACACACAAGTAAAAAAACGAAACACGAGCCCCAGGGGCCAAGGCTGCCCTCCAGGGGAACCACTAGGGCACCCTACTATTTTTCAGGTACTCGCAGTCCCCCCCCCAACCCCCCAACCCCCCAACCCCCACCCCACCCCCAGAGTGGCAGCAAGGAAAGCAGGAAGGAGGTACCAGGAAACTATGCTTGATGGAAAATATACCAATGGGCATGCTGTATGTACGTGAATTCTGTGGCACTGCCTGATCTTATATGTCTATGTGTGTTACAGTCCAGGGGTATACGAAATAGGCTAAAGGGACTTGCCCAACCGTGATAGGAAGGGCTAAAAAGGAAAAAAACATTGATGCTGATGCTGGTGAGGTGAGATTGATGCTGATAAGATATAACAGATATATAGAGTACCTTTTCGCATTCAGTGACTAAGTGAAGGGCCTACAGAGGATCCTGCCCCGGCTAGCTTATTGGAATTCGTGCCCAGTGTGGCCATGACCAAGAACTGAACCTGCTGAGGAGCTGGTCATGACCATGGTCATGCGTATGGTTTAATGCCGGTGAAAGACGTGGCAGGGAGGCGTGGTGATGACGATGCTGATGCACGTGATGTTGGTGAAGTGATGATGGTGAAGCCTTATGGGAGCGGTCGTAGCGTATTGGCGCCGTGCTTCTAGAAGGAGATCGCTCACTAACTAGGCTGCACGTGGCAGCCAGGTTGTCAGGTCCGAACCGCGCATTAGGCTTGGGATCAGCGTGGTGGTTTCCTGCACAGTTCTGGAAGGGGAGGATGGCGACATGGACCAAATGCTCTAAATGCACTGGGCGGGAGGAAGGGAAGGGAATGAAACGAAAGGAACGTATATTGGGGTGAGCATACGAGTTCTAGGTTTCGGCCAGACCAAAAGCGAATTAATAAATGTTGTTAAGTTTTAGTCGAGCAGTACGATGTACTTCAAGTAGTAAATAGAGATCCGAAATTCGCGTAGGAATCCAGCGAGGGCGAGGGATGCTTCGCATACTGAAACTCCCTTTGACTGTCCAGATTTGATTTGTGCCCTCTCCTCGTACTGCTTAGAAATTTCCTTGCGCCAGTCCATACCCGAGTCATGTAGAAGGACACTATTCGCTACGCCGCTGCAGACTTTGCGAAGGCTCTTGCTTCTAGCGATGGATCTGAATCGGCTTCTGGGGTAGCCCAGCTAAGCGAAAGGCGACTCGAACAGTCGGACTAACATCGCCAGGATCTCCCTCCGCTTGGCGCCATCTAGCGAATCTCCCAGGTAATTCTCGCTGCGGCGACAGCTCGAATAGGATGAAATGTTGCAGGTTTCGTTTTGCGCTCTGTGCGCAATGTGACTCTTCGTTTCAGCGCCAGCTCATCCCTCCTTCTGGTAGTGTCCCCCTGAACTGCTGCGAACGGCCCCATCCTTCCTCTCGAACAGTTCGTGCGGTAAACCAGCCCTGAATCGCGATCGCGCATCCAAATAAGCTGTTAACGTCCTGCTGCTGGAAGGGAAGACGAAACCACCGAATAGCAAAAAACGCCTTAATTCCCGCTTTGCCCAGCTTTAATATCTTCTCTGGTGCAGGGACCCGTGTTCCTGTGTTGGTGAAAGTTTTTGTGTGGAATAGTGTGCGTTTGTGGGGTGGTGTTAGTGGGGTGGGGTGTGTTCAGATGTTAGGTAGAGTTATGTTATCTGTGTTGTCGTGGTTTGAGGTGTGGTGTCCTGCTGGTGGTGTGGTGGTGGTTGGGTGGTGGGTGGGGTAGGTTTTGGGGATTTTCCTTGTGATTTTAGTGTGTTCCGGTTGTTTTTTTTTCCTTTTTGTCCTTTTGTTTTTTTTTTCTTGGCTGTTGGGCATATTTTATATGTGGTGGTTGTTTTGTGGTGGTTTTTGTGTCTAGAGCGAGGTGTTTTGAAGTAGGGAGGTTGGTGGGCATGGGTGGTGTGGTTGGTGTGGGTCTGGTGTGTTGGGTGTGGTGGTGAACGTATGTTTTTGCCAGGGTGGTGGTGTGGTTCTGGGGTGGGTGTCTATATGGTGCTGCTTTTTTTGTACATGTAGGTTTTTGGTACTTGTGTTTTCTTTCCGTTTTTGTGTGCTTGCTTTTCTTTCTCTTGGGCAGGGGTGGGGTTTGGAATCAGTGTGGCGTTTGTGGGTGGGTTTAGTGGGGTAAGTGGTTTGTAATGGGGGCTGGAATTATTAGTTTATGTGGTGTGTGTGGGGTGGTGTGGGAAGGGTTTAAATTTTTACTGGAGTTTCTGTGTATGGTTTTGTCTTGTGGGATGTGTTTTTTGCTTTTTTTCTTTTGCTTTTTTCTTCGTCTTTTTTTTCTTTTTTTTTTTTCGTATGTTTTCCTTTTTTTCTTTTTTCCCTTTCCCCCTTCCTTTCCGTTTTTTTTTTTTTTTTGTTTTCTCTTCCCTTTTTTCGTTTTGTGGTGGGTTAGGTGGGGATGGCATGTGGCTGGAGTATAAGAGTTGGGCAGAGTGGGGTTTGGGAATGGTGTTAGCCGCGGCGGGGTTGATGGTGTTAATGGATGTTGGCACTGTGTTTGGGTGTGTTAGTGGGGTGGTTGGTCGGTAGAGGTTGGGCCCATTGTGTTTTTGTAGTGTTTCCTTGTGGTGTTTTGTGTCACTTGCGGTTGTTGCAGTGGGGTGTTTGTTGTTATTTGGGTGGGTGGTGTAAAGAGCAGGTTTGTGCAGTGGTTGTTTTAGTGGGGTGTGGTGGTATAGCGGCTGGGCCAGTGGTGGTTGTTTTCTAGTGTCGAGTTTTGTTTTTTTCTGGCTATTTCTTTTTCCCTTTGTTTGTTTTTTTTTCTTTTTTTTGATTTTTGTCTTTGTCTTTTTTAGCCTTGTTTTTTTTCTTCTTTTTTTGGGGTTTCGATGGAGTGGTGGTGGTGCTCGGATGTTGGGCCGAGTGTTTATTTGGTTGTTGAACTGGTTGTTAGTGGGGTATGGTGTTTGTGGGTGTCGTATGTGGGGTGGTTGTTGCTCCTGTTGTTTGTTGGTGTTTATGGAGGTTGTGGCCAGGGTGTCGGTTGGTTTGATGGTTTTGTTGGCCGGCTAGTTTTCTGGGTGTGGGGTGGTGTTTTAGTTGTTATGGTGTTTGTGTGTTTTCTTGTTGTTTGTTTCTTTGTTTTCCTGTTGTGGGCTGGGTGTATGGAGGTCGTCCGGCAGTGGGGGTGGAGTGGGTGTGGTAATGGTGTGGCTGGGGCGTCCCGCTAGTGTTATGGGTTGGTGGTGTGGTGTTAGTGGTATGGTGTTTGTGTGTTTAGTGGGTGGGCGTGGGTGGTTCTCCCTGTGGTTCTGGTGTTAATCGGAGGTGTGGCAGGGTCATGTGAGTGTGTGAATGTGATTATTTTTTTGATAATAAGGCTAGTGTAAATGGGTGCGGGGGTGGTGTTAAGTGGTGATGGTGTTTTGTTGTGCTCGTTGGAGGTGGTTGTTCCTGGTGGTCTGCCTGGTTTATTTGGAGGTTCGGGCCAGGGTTGGAGTTTAGCTGTGATGGTAGTTGGGTGTTGGGGCGCTAGTGGATGAGGTGTTTGTTGGTGTGATCTTCTTTCAAAATCGGCGAATAGGGAAAGTACACATCAAGTCTGGACTGTTCACTAGGGACTTGGAAGTGGGCGAGGGAAACGAAGTAGGGAGGGTTCTGAGCCAAAATGGAGCCGGTTACATGTTGTGGTTGCGAGATCCTATCAATATATTTGGCTCCATTTGGCTCAGACCTCCCTACTTCGTCCCTCGCCTCTCAGTCCTAGTGAAGAGCCAACGATGGACTTCCCGACTCTATTTTGACGTACACCACCCCAAACCCACCCCCACCCCACCCAACCCAAACCCCATACACTGACGCCCCACCAACACCACCCCAAAACCACCCCACCCAACCCAACCCAAACCCCATACACTGGCGCCCCACCAACACCATCACAAACTCACCCTGCCCAACCTCCATACACCAGCGACACATGGGTGGTGAAGGGGGGGGGGGGTAAGTGGATATGTGTTGCGGCGGGTGTGAGTGGAGTGAGTAAAGTGTGTTTTTGGTGGCCGGGTGGGTTTGTGCCTTGCTATGGTGTGGGTTTTGTTGTTGGGCGGTTTTTTTGATTTTTTGACGTTGTTTTTTTTTTTGTAATTTTCCTTTTCTTGTGTTTTTCGTTTTTTTTTTTTCTTCTCTCCTTTGTTCGGTTTTTGTGGGTTTTGTTTTTTTTTTTTTTTTGGTTTTTTTTTTTTTTTTTTTTTTTTTTGTTTTTTTTTTTTTTTTTATTTTTACTTTTTGTTTTTTTTTTTTTTTTTTTTATCTTTTTTTCTTTTTTTTTTTCTGCTGATTTATTTTTTTTTTTCTTTTTTCCCTTTTTTTTTTCTTTTTTTTTTTTTTTTTTTTTACTTTAGTTTTTTTTTTCGTATTTTCTCTTTTTTTTTTTGTCTTATTTTTTATTTCTTTTCTTTTCTTTTTATTGTTTTTTTTTTTTTTGTTTTTTTTTTCTTTTGTTTTTTTTTTATTCTTATTTTTTTTTTTTTTTTTTTCTTTTTTTTTAATTTTTTTTTCTTTTTTTTTTTTTTTTTTTTTCTTTTTTTTTTTATTTTTTTTTTTTTTTTTTTTTTTTCGGGGGGGGGGGGGGAGGTGGTTGGGTGGTGTCCCTTTGGTGGGTGTGTGTGAGGTGGGGGTGGGGTGTCCTTTGGCGGGGTTGGATGTGGAGGTTGGTGTGGGTGTGTTTTTGTCTGTTTTGTTGTGGCATGTTGGGACATTGTTTGTGGTGGATGTGGGGTGGGTGTGTTTGGCCCGGGGTTGTGGTGGGAGATGTCGGGGTGTGTGTTGGCGGGTGTGTGTGGGATTGGGTCTGGGGTGTGGTTTTGCGGGGGGTGTGGTGGGAGGTGTTGTGGGGGGGTGTGTTGTGTGGGTGTGGGGGTTAGCTGTGTTTAAGTGGATTTGTGGTTGAGCGGGGTCCGAGTGGAGGTGGAGTGAGTGTGTTGGGTGGGGGTGTGGGTACAGGTGGTTTGTTTGTGTTTGGCGGGTGCGTGTGGAGGTGGTGTGGGGTGTGTGTTGAGTGTGTTGTGTGTGGATGTTTTGTTGTGGGGTGTGTTGGGTGAAGTGTTCGTTGTGTGATGGGTTGTTGGTGTTGAGCCCTGTGGTAAGTGTAGCTTTTTGGGCTGGGTCATTAGTTGCATTTGAGGTGGGGTGTGGTTGGGCGGGGTCGGGGATGGTTGGGGTGAGGATGGAGTGGGGTGGGCGGGGGTGGGTGGAGGTTCTGGGTGGGCCAGGGGGTTAGTGTAGAATGGCTTAAGGTTAGATTGGCGAGGTTAGTAAAGGTAGAATTGGGATAGGGTTGAGGTGGAGGGTGGAGTGGGTAGGCGGGGGGCTTTGGAGGTGGATTGGATGTGTTGGGTGTACGCTGGAGGTGATTCGGGTGGCGCGGGGGAAAGTTGAGGTGAGTGGGTTTAGGGCGGAGGTTAGGAGGTGGAGTTTGGGTTGGGTGATGGGCCCACCGGGGGAGGGTAGAGGTGAGTGGGTTAGGCGGGGGCTGAGTGAGGATGGAGTGGTGGGGTTGGGTTTTGGGTTTGGGGGGGGGAGGGGGGGGGGCGGGTGGGTGGGAGTTTTGGAATGAGGGGTAGGGATTGGTACTCGTGATCTAGAGTGGAGCACCCGGTGCAGTACAAAGACCCGCACCAACTACAGGATAAGCTATTTAGCAACCCCGTTTGACAATAACCCGACCAACTACTAGTTAGCTAGTGGAGGGTCACACCCGTGACGAAAGGGACCCGACCACTACTATGATGCTAGTGTGTGGCACCCGGTGACAAGGAGCCCGACCAGTAACTATGAGATTGCTAGTGGATCACCCTTTGAAGAGACACTAGACCCTACAACTACTAGTGGAGAATGCTATTGGAAGGCAAACCCGTGACATAACCCGACCAAGCTGCTAGAGTCTGAGTGGAGCACGCCTTGACAATATACCACGACCAACGACTAGGCTGTCTAGGGTTGGAGTTGCCTGGCTCCGGGTGACAATAGACCCGACCCTACTAGGATTGCTAGTTGAGCCCGGGTGACAATAGACCCGACGCACTTCAGTAGTGCTATGTTGGAGCACCTGTAATAGAAGTGCAAGAACCCACCCACAACTAGGGGATGGCTATGGGCACCGTTGACAATATGTACCGCGAGCACTGCATGAGAATGCTAGTGGTGCAGCAGACAACCGTGACATATAAAGCCGACCACACTATGATCTAGATGGTCCCACGAGTTGACAATAGACCCTCCCACCTACGAGGATGCTCGTGGAGACCCGTGGAGCTATAGACCGCCGGAGCCAACTACGTAGGGATCTCATGGTAGCACCGCGTACAATAGACCCTGAGGACCAACTACTATATTCTAGTGGGACCCCGTTACAATAGACCGAGCCACTACTCGGATGCTAGTGGGAGGCACTCGGTTGACCATGAACCGACCACTACTAGGAATGCTCGTGGACGCAAACCCGGTGACATAGACCACTACCAACTATAGGATCTAGTGGGCACCCGTTGACAATAGACCTACGCAACTACTAGTGAATCTAGTAGAGCACCCGTGGACAATAGACGCGAGCCAACACTAGGTGAAAAAGGATTGCTGTGGAGCACCCGATGACAATATACCCGACCTGCGCTACTACTGCGTGCTATGTGGAGCACAATCCGGTGATACTATGAGTACTCGAGCCACCAACTACTGGATGTGCTATGGAGCGCACCCGTTGACAATGACCGAGACCAACTACTTAGAAAAAATGCTAAGTGAGCACCCAGGTGACAGTAGACCCGACCAACTGGGACTAAGTAGCTAGTGGAAGCACCCATTTTACAATCAACCGCTAACCAACAGAATAGCTATGGTTCTAGTTGTAGGCACCCGTGACAATAAACGAGCCGGCCAAGCTACTAGTGAGTGCTAGTGTACGCACCCGTGACTAGCTAACCCGAGACTACGTACATGAGGTGCTAATGGAGCAGCCCGGTGACAATAGACCGACGACCACACGTAGATATTCTATTGGAGCACCACGTGACAATGTCCCGACCAACTACTAGTCTGCTAGTAGTGTGACACCCTTGCATAGACCCCACCAACTTGGTCTTTAGGGAGTTCGAGTTGGAGGCACCCGTGACAGATAGACCAACCAACTACTAGGATGTCTAGTGGTAGCCCCGGTGACATAGATACCAGCGACCGAAAACGTTACTGAGGGTCTAGTTGAGGCACCAACTGACAAGAGACCCGAGCCAACCCTGCTAGAGCTAGTATTAGCACCCGGAATACAAGTAGACCCTAACCAACTCTAGGATGGCTGAGTGAAGAACCGCGTTACGTAAACCCGACCAGACTTCTAGGATTCTAGTGGTAGCATCCCCGTGACATAGACCCTGCCAACAACTAGGAAAATCTAGTAGGAGCTGCCAACGATTTGACAAGAAGAACCACCGAACTGACTATTAAGCTTGTGGATCACCCGTTTGACTGATAGACGCCGACCCTCTACTAGGTGATTGCTAGTTGCGCACCCGGTGACATTAACGCCCAACCACTACTAGATGCTTGGAGCCCCGGTGACTATATGACCCGGACAACTCCTAGATGGCCTAGGTGGAGGCACCCGGTGACCAAATAACCAAACCCGACAACTACTAGGATGCGTAGTTGGAGCGACCCGGTGACCCCATAATACGCCACCGAACTACTAGGATGCTAGATGGAGCGCCCGGCTGACTAATAGACGACCACTACTGAGGATGCTAGTGGTATCACCCGGTTGACTATAGACCCGACCAACTACTATGATGCTAGGTGGAGCACCCGGGTTACAGGATTGACCCTACCAACACTATGATGCTAGGGAGCAACCCGGTGAAAATAGACCTGAGCCGAACTACGTGGAATTGGAGGGGGGAAGGGGAGAAAGGAAAAGAAGGGGGGGTGGAAGGAGGAAGAAGAAAGAAGGGGGGGGGAAGAGAAGTGGAGGGAGGGGGGAAAGGGAAAGAAGGAGGAGGGAAGAGGGGGGGAGAAGAAAAAGGGGGGAACGGAGAGGGAAGGGGGAGGGAAGGGGGGGAGGGGTGTGGTGAGGGGGAGGAAAAGAGAAAAGGAAAGGGGAAGGGAAGGGGGAAGAAAAAAAGGGGGGGGAAAAGGGAAGAGGGGGGAAGGAAGGAAAAGGGGGAAGGGGGGAGCGAGAAAGAGGAAGAAAGGAGGAGGGGAGAAGAAGGGGGGGGGAGAGGAGGGGGGGAGAAAAGGAAAGGGAAGAAAGAAGGGAAGGGGGGGGGGAAGGGAGGGGGAGGGAGGGGAGAAAGGAAAAAAGATGCAGTGGATGCACCCTAATGTGAAATGACACCCCAGATACCAACGTACTAGATTAGCTAGTGAGCCGACCCGGTACCAGAGGTAAGACCCGACCACTACTAGGTGCTAGTGGCGCAACCCTGTTAACAAAAGACCCAACCAACTACTAGATGCGATAGTGGAGCAAGGACCCGGTGACAATATTCCGGCCGGAGAACGCGTACTACTAGATTCAGTGGCACCCGGACTATAGAACGCGGACCGAACGTACATAGTTATGGCTAGTTGAGGCAACAACCGGTGACAATATAACACGAAACCACTACTGAAAGGAGTCTATGTGGATTCACCCGGTGGACAATAGACAACCAGCTCCTAGGTAATGCATTGGAGGGGGCCGCCGCGGTGCCCTAGTCAGCCCGACCAGACTACGTGATGCTAGTGAGCACTCAGGTTACAGGAAAGACCCGACCGAACGACTGAGGTGATGCTAGTGTCAGCACCCGTACAAGTAGAACAACGCGACGCACCAAACTGGACTAGGAATCTATTTGCTCAAACCGCGATATGACTAGACCCGACCAACTACTAGGATTCTAGTGGAGAGAGGCAAAGGCCCGTGTGACAAAAATCCGACCAGCTATTATGATTCTATGGAGCACCGGTGACAATATACCCGACCAACTACTAGGAAGCTAGTGAGAATCACCCTGATGGAACTGTCTATACCCGACCAACTCGTCGTATGCTAGTGGGAGCACCCCAGTGACACTACGACGCCGACGAACTACTCTAGATGCTAGTGGAGCACCCGGGTGACAATATACCCTACCAACTAATAGATGCTAGTTGAGGCCCCGGTGACATTATACCTACCAACGTCTAGGGATGCTATTTAAGCACCCGGTGGCATATTTATAGTGACCCCACCACTTCATGATGCTAGTGGAGCACCCGGTGACAATGTACGCCCACCACTCAACTACTGGAATTCTATTGTAATCACGGCCTGACAATAGACCCGACCAACTACTAGGATGCTAGGGGAGCACCCGTGACAATAGACACGAATAGACCCAACTACTATGATGCTAGGGTTTAGGCACCCGGTGACAAATAGACCCAACCAACTCTAGGGATGCTAGTGACACCCCGTGACGCATAGACCCGACGCGAACTACTAGGATGCTAGTGTGTGCACCCTTGGAGCAATAGACCTGATACGCAACTAGCCTGGAGTGATGCTAGTGGGTCACCCTTTTACAATAGTACCCGACCAAAACTACTGAAGGATGCGGTAGATGGTCCGCCGGGGGTGACGAATAAGCCCGACCACTACTAGATACTGAAGTTGGAGCACGCAACGTGACAAAGTAGATAAACCTGACCACCTACAGGAGCTAGTGGATCAACCCGGTTTACAAGGATATACCGGCACCGAACTACCAATGACTAGTGGGGAAAAAGGAAGAGTTTAGCAGCCCTGTTACATAGACCCAGCACAACTACTAGGATGAGTCACAATAGGTGGTGATCACCGCGGTGACAATAGACCCAAACCAAGCTACGTAGACTGCTAGTTGGAGGCACCCGGTGGACATAAACCCTACCAGTACTAACTAGTAGTCTTTTTGGCACCCGTGCAATGACCCTACGCAACTTCCTAGGAGGAGCTAGGTAGGTAGTCAGACCCACGTGACAGAATAAAGACCGAGAGCCCACTACCTAGGATGCTAGGTGAGAAGCGACCCCGGTGGACAATGACCCAACAACTACTAGGAGTGCTAGGTGGGGAGCCCACCCGGTGACATATCCCCGACCAGAACACTAGGATGCGTAGTGTGAGCACCGCGGGTTACAATAGACCCGTCCAACAATACTCTTGATTGCTATTTAGGCACCGTGACAATAGACCCGACCACTGTCTAGTATGCTTATTGGCAGCACCCTTGACAATAGGCCCGACCAATGTCTATGATGCTATGGAGCCCCCTGTGACATGGTAGACCCTACCAACTACTAGAATGCTGAGTGGAGCACACCGGTGACTAATAACCCGACCACTACTAGGATGCTAGTTGAGCACCCGTTACAATAAGACCCGACCAACTACTAGGATATGCTAGTGGAGCACCCGGTGAAAATCTACCCACCACTACTAGGATCTATAGGTGTGAGACGGCCGGAATGACGAATGCACCCGACCAACTAGCTAGGATGCCGAGTGGTAGCACCCGTTGAAGGACAATGAGACCCGACAACTACTATGATAGCTGGTGGAGCCGAAAAGCGCCTTTAACAATGAGCAAAGCCCTGCTCAACTAGCTAGGATGCGTAGTTAGCACCGTTCAATAGACCCGACCAACTACTTGAACTGAGCTAGGTGATAGGCGTAGGGGAGTCACCCGTTACAATATACCCGACGCAACTACTAGGATGCTAGTGGAGCACGCACGGTGGACACTGTACGCCGAGCCAACTACTAGGATGCTTGTGATGCACCCGGTGACGATGTAGACCCGACCAGCTACTAGGGGATTCTGAGTGAGCACCCGTGACAATGAGCCCGACAAGCTACTAGAAGATGCTGATGTCGGGCACCCGGTTACATAGACACCGACCACTCCTAGGGAGCTAGTGGACAACCCAGTGACCTATAGACCAACTAACCAACTACTATGGAATGCTATTGGAGCACCCGGTGACGATTGGACACCGTCCAAGCACTAGTATGCGGTCTTGAGAAGCAACCCCGGGACAATAGACCGAATACCAACTACACTAAAAAAGTGGACATTGCTAGTGTGGGCACCGCGGTGTCACAATTACCACCACTACTAGGGAAATGCTAGTGGCACCGCGGTGACCATAGCCCGACCCACTACTGAAGGATGCTAGTGGACACCCCGTGACAATAAACCCTGCCAACTGTCTGAGTATGCTATATTGTAGCACCGGATGCATATGGTCGCCCTACCAACTGCCTAGTGATGCTATGAGGCACAGCGTTTGGACAAGTAGACCCTAGAGCCCCCTACTGGATGCTATGATCAGCCGCAGGTGACAGTGAACTCCGTACAACTACTAGTGATGCTAGGTAGGACGCCCGGTGGACAAAGACCCGACCAACTACTAGGATCTAGGATGCGCCCGCGTTGACAAAGCCCCCCCGAGCCAACTACTAGGATGCTAGTGAGCGACCCGGTGACAATAGACCGCCATAAACTATAGGATGCTATGGAGCACCCGGTTGCCTATAGGCCCGACCAACTACTGAGGATGCTAGTGGAGCACCCGAGTGACAATCAGACCCGACCAACTACTAGGATGTCTATGGAGCCCGGCTATTAGACCCCACACGTACTGTCCCGGGGACAATGCCCACAATACTAAATGGAGATTCAGTACCAATGCACCATATGGGCTAGGGCACCCGTGACAATTAGACCCGCAAACCTACTAGTGATAGCGAGTTGTAGCACGCGGTGACAATAGACCCGACAACTACCTAGTATGCCAATTGAGCACCCGGTTGGAACAATAACCCGAACCAACTAGCTAGATGCGGGGGTGGAGCACCCTGTGACAATAGACCCGACCAGCTCTAGTGTGCTCTGGAGTCACCCAGTGACTATAGCCACCACCAACTACTCAGGATGCTGTGGGAGCCCCGTGTGACATATGACCCGACCAACTACATGGATGCTAGTGGAGCCCCAGGCAATAGACACGGACCAACTACTGAGGCTAGTGGAGCACCCGGTGACCAATAACCGCCATCCAACTACTAGATGCTAGTGTGGAGCACCCGGTGACATAGCCCGACCAACTAGGTCTAGTGGAGCCGGTGGGACTAGAAGTCCGGATGCACACGGGTGTGACAATAGAACCGAAACTACTAGGATGCTAGTGGAGCCACCCGGTGACAAGTAGACCGACCAACTACTAGGCATGCCTAGTGGAGCACCCGTGACAGAGCCGACCTCAGACAGCCCCGGACTAACCGCCACTACTAGAGCATTGACCTATTGAAGCACCGGTGACAATAGGAACCCCCGACACCACTACTAGGATGCTAGTGGAGCACCGCGTGACAAGAGACCCACCAACTCTGAGGAGGCTAGTGAGCACCCGTGACCAATTAGACCCCACAACTACTAGGATGCTAGTGAGCAACCGGGGTGACAATAGACCCGACCAAACTACTAGGATCTAATGGAGCCCCCGGTGTCCTATAGCCCCGGACCACTCTAATGCTAGTGGCAGCACCCGTGTGACAATAGACCCGACCAATACTAGGATGCTAGTGGAGCACCCGCGGTGACTATGACCCCGACCACACTACTAGATGCTGTGGGTCACCGTGACAATAGACCCGACAACTACTAGGATGCTAGTGGAGCACATGACATAGACCCGACCAACACTACTAGGATGCTAGTGGACGCACCGGTGACAATAGACCCGACAACTACTAGGATACTAGTGGAGCCCCCGTGGTGACAATAGACCCGACCAACTACTCAGTATGCTAATGAGCAGAGCACCCGTGTGACCAATAGCCCGACCAACTACTAGGATTGCTAGTGGAGCAACCCGTGTACAATAGACCCGACAACTACTGGAGCTGCTAGTGGAGCACCCAGTGACTATAGCCAACCCGACCAACTACTAGTGCTAGTGGAGCCACCCTGGGTGACAATAGACCCGACCAACTACTAGGGAGCTAGTGGAGCACCCGATGGACAATAGACCGACCACTACTCAGGCTGCTAGTTGGAGCACCCGGGTGACAAATTAGACCCGACCAACTAATCGTATGCTCGGGTTTGAGCACCCGGTGACAATAGACCCGCCAAACTACTAGGCTTGATTAGTGGAGCACCCTGGTGACACTAAACCCGACCAACTACTGATGATGCTAGTGGAGCACCCGGTGACATAGACCCGACAACTACTCGATTGCTAGTGGAGCACCCGGGTGACAAGAGACCACGACAACTACTCTAGGATGCTAGTGGAGCAACCTGATGCAATAGACCCGACCAACTACTAGGATGCTAGTGGAGCCCCCGTGGACTATGAACCCAACCATCTCTAGGATGCTCAGTGGAGCAACCCGAGTGACATAGACCCGACCAACTAATAGTGCTAGTGAGCACCCGGTGACTAAGACCCGACCAACTACTGGATGTCTAGTGGAGCACCCGGTGACAATAGACCCAAACCAATACTAGTGATGCTGTGTAGCACAGTTGACATAGACCCGACCAACTACTAGGATGTCGTGGAAGCACCCGTGATATACACCCGACGTAACTACTAGGATTGCTAGTGGAGCACCCGGTGACAATAGACCCGACACTATAGGATGCTAATGGGCACCGCGGTGACAATCAGACCCGACAACTACTCAGATCTCAGTGGAGCACCCGGTTGACAATAAAACCCTTACCAACTACTGGTGCTAGTGGAACACCCGGTGGACAACTAGACCCCGAACCAACTATAGGATGCTAAGTGGAGACACCCGGTTACAATAGTACCCGACCAAGTACTAGGCATGCCAGTGGAGCACCCGTGACAAAGACCCAACCCTACTAGGATGCTAGTGGAGCACCGTGTGACAAAGTGACCAACAGCCGACCACACTACTGGATGCTAGTGGAGACCCGGTGACAAATAAGCCCCGACCCAACACTAGGATCTAGTGGAGCAACCCGGGTGACAATAACCCCCCGACCCAATACTAGGTGCTAGTGAAGCTCCCGGTGGACAATAGACCGACCAACTACTAGGTGCTAGTGGAGCACCGGTGACAATAGACGCCGACCACACTTACTATATGCTAGTGGAGCACCCGTTGACAATAGACCCGCCACTATCAGATGCTAGTGGAGCCCCGGTGACAAAACCCAACCAACTACTAGGATGCAGTGGGCACCGGTGACAATAGGACCCGACCACACTATAGGATGCTATGGGCACTCCTGGTGACAATAGACCCGACCAACTACTAGGACTGCTAAGTGGAGCACCCGGTGACTTAAGACCCGACCAACTATCTAGGATGCTAGTGGGCACCCGGTGACATAGTACCCAACCAACTACTAGGATGCTAGTGTAGCACCCTGTTGACAATAGACCAGACCAACTACTAGTATGTAGTGGAGCACCCGGTACAATAGACCCGACCACTACTAGATGCTAGTGGAGCACCCGATGACAATAGACCCGACCAACCTACTGGATGCTAGTGGAGCACCCCGTGACAATAGACCCGACCACTACTAGGATGCTAGTGATGCACCCGGTGGAAATAACCCGAACAACTATCAGGATGCTAGTGGAGTCACCCTGAACAATAACCCGCCAACTACTAGGATTGCTCAGTGGAGCAGCCCGTAGACAAAGACCCGACCTAACTATCGGATGCTAGTGGAGCACCCGTGACCATTGGACCCGACCAACTATAGGATGCTAGTGTGACACCCATGTGACTATAGACACTGACCAACTACTAGGATGCTAGGGAGCCCCGGTGACAAAATAGACCCGCACCAACTAGCTAGGGAAGCTAGTGAGCACCCGGTGACAATAGACCCGTACCAACTACTAGATGCTAGTTGGAGCACCCGGTGACAATCAGACCCGACCAACTCCTAGGATTGCTAGTGGTAGCACCCGGTGACCATGTGACCCGACCACTACTACGTATGATGCAGTGGGCGACCCGGTGACATAAACGCCGGACCAACTACTAGGATGCTAGTGGAGCACTCCCGGTGACAATGACCACCAACTACGTAGGATGCTTGTGAGGCACCCGGTACTATGACCCGCCAACTACTAGGCTGCTAGTGGGCACCCGGTGACATCAGACCCGACCAACTATAGGAATGCTAGTGGATCACCCTGGTGACTATATACCGTACGACAATGTCTAGGATGCTAGTGGAGCACCGGTGACAATAGACCCACCAATCTACTAGATGCTTAGTGGCGCATCAAAGACAATAGACCCGACCACTACTAGGTGTTGTGGACCCGGTGCAATTAGACCGATCCAACTACTAGGATGTCTAGTGTGAGCACCCGGTGGACAATAGACCCGACCACACTGCTAGATGCTAATGAGCACCGGTGCCAATAGAACCCGACACAACTACTAGGAGCTAGTGGAGCACCCGGTGACAATAGACCCGACCAACTACTAGGATGCTAGTGGAGTACCTGGTGACAATAGACCCGACCAACTAACTAGGATGCTTATGGGAGCACCCGTGTGACATAGACCCGACCAACTACTACGATGGCTAGGGGAGCACCCGTACTATACCCGAGACCCATACTAAGATGTCTAGTGGAGCACCCGGTGACAATAGACCGACCAACTACATCGGAATTTTCTGTGGAGCACCCGTGACAATATACCCCGACCAACTACTTAGGATGCTAGTGGAGCACCCGTGACAATAGACCCGACAACTACTGGATGCTAGTGGAGCCACCCGGTGACTATAGATCCCGACCAACTCCATGATGCTGATGGAGCACCCGGTGACAAGTAGACCCGACCACTACTAGGTGCTAGTGGAGCAACCCGGTGCCAATAGACCCACCGACACCTACTGGATGCTAGTGGAGGCAACCCGTGACAATAGACCGCGATCCAATACTAGGGCTAGTGGAGCACCCGTGGACTATAGAACCCACCAACTACTAGGATGCTGTGGAGCACCCCCCCCGGATTCAATAGACCCGACCAACTACTAGGAGATTTAGTTGGAGCCACTCCGTGTGCCTATAGACCCGACAACTACTAGGATGCTAGTGGAGGCACCCCGGTACAATAGGACCCGCTCCAACTACTAGGTAGCAGTGGAGCACCCGTGACAATAACCCACCAAACTACTGGATGTTGGCGGTCACCCGTGACAACAGAAACCGACCACCTACTAGTTGATGCTAGTGGAGCACCCGGTGAACAATAGACCCACCACTACTTAGGATGCTAGTGGAGCAACCCCTTTGACAAATAGACCCGACCAACTACTGGATGCTGAGGGGCACCCGTGTGACTAGCCCACCACCTAGCTAGGATGTCTAGTGGAGCAACCCGATGACAACAGACCGCTACCAACTCACTAGGATGCTCGATGGAGCACCGGCTGACACATGACCCGACCACACTACTAGGATGCTGTGGACGAACCCGTGACTATAGACCTCGACCAATACAGATGCTAGTGGAGCACCGGTGGAACACAGATACTGACCCATGCCGGATGCTAGTGGAGCACCCGGTGACAATCAACACAACCAACTACGCTAGGCTAGTTGCGCACCCAGTGAACAATAGACCGACCCCAACTGCTAGGCATGTTAGTGGAGCACCTGGTGACAATAGAACCCACCCGACAAACATACTTAGGTGCTAGTGGAGTCCCCGGTGACAATAGAACCCGACCACCAAACTAGGTATGCTAGTGGAAGCACCCGCTGACAATAGGACCGACCAACTACTAGGATGCTAGTGGAGCAACCCTGGTGTCTATAGCACCCCGACCAACTACTAGGATGCTATGGCAGCACCCGGGACATAGACCCGACAACGCACTACTAGGGATGTAGTGGAGACCCGGACAATAGACCACACCAATACTAGATGCTAGTGGGCACCCGTTGACATATGACCCTGGACCAACTACTAGGCGTGAGCCGTACTGCGACACTCGATGCTAGCCGGACATAGTACCCGACCAACTACTAGATGCTAAGTGGAGCACACCGGTGACAATAACCCGACCAATACTAGGATGCTAGTGGAGCACCCGGTGACAATCAGACCGACCAACTATAGGATGCTAGTGAGCACCCGGTGACACTAGACCCGACCAACTATAGATTGTATTGGAGTCACCGGTGACAATAACCGCCAACTACTAGGGCTAGTGATTGCAACCGTGACCAATCGACCTCGACCAACTACTAGGATGTCTAGTGAGCACCCGGTGACAACAACCCGACCAATACTAGGATGTTGAGCACCCTGTGGACAACAGATCACCGACCAACTACTCAGGATGCTAGTGGAGCACCCTGGTGACTATAGACCCGACCAACTACTAGGTGATTAGTGGGAGCACCCGCGGTGACATAGGACCCGACCAACTACTAGATTAGCTAGTGGAAGTCACCGTGACAATAGACCCGACCAACCTACTAGGATGCTAGTGGAGCACCCCGGTGACATAGACCCGACCAACTACTAGATGCTAGTGGAGCACCTGCTAGCACCATCTAGATGTGCACGGTGCCAAAGCCCCGACCACTACTAGGCATGCTATTGGCACCGTGCACCATAACCCGACCAACTACTAGGATTGCTAGTGAGCACCGGTGACAATAGACCCACCAACTACTCGGATTTGCTAGTGGCAGCACACCGTTGACAAGAGGACCGCCACTACTACGGATGGCTATGGAGCACCCGTGTGACAATAGACCCGAACAACTACTAGGATGCTAGTGGAGCACCCGGGTGACAATAGACCCGACCAATGTCTAGATGCTAGAGGTAACCCGGTGAAAATATACCCGACCAACTATAGGATGCTAGTGGGCCACCCGGTGACAATAGAACCCGACCAACTACTAGGATGTAGTGGAGCGCCCGGTGACACATCAGACCGACCAACTACTAGTGATGATAGTGGACGCACCGTGTGACTATAGACCCACAACTACTAGGATGGCTAGTGGACATCAGAGTGACAAATAGACCCGACCAACTCACTAGGATTGCTAGTGGAGCACCCGGTGACAATAGACCAGACCAAACAACTACTAGGATGCTAGTGACACCTTGACCTCGACAATCCTAGGTGTAGTGACACCGGAATAGAACCACCCAGCACTAGGATGCAGTGGAGAACCCGTGAAATAGACCCGACACATTACTGATTAGCTGAGACCGTGCACTCGCCGAACTTAGGTAGGATCAACACCGTTGACATAGACCCGACCAACTACTAGGATATCTGTGGAGCACCCGGTGACAATAGACCCGACAACTACTCAGATGGCTCGTGGAGCACCCGGTGACAATAGACCCGACCAAAAACAATTTGGTAGTTTGCCCCCTAGGAGCACGGTGACTAGAGCACTACTAGCGCGTGGAGCCCTACAGACCGACCAACTATAGATGGCTTAAGTGGAGCACCCGTGTGACATATGACCCGAACAACTACTAGGATTGCTAGTGGGGCACCCGGTGACTAATCAGGACCCGACCAATCTACAGGATCTCTAGTGGAGCACCCGGTGACTATAGACCCGACCACTCTAGGTTGCGTGTGGAGCACCCGGGACAATAGACCCGACAACTACTAGGATGCTAGTGGAGCACACCGGGGCTTGACAATAGACCCGACAACTACTCAGGATGCTATGGGAGCACCCGGTGACAATAGACCCGAACCACTACTAGGATGCTAGTGGAGCACCCGGTGACCAATGACACCAGACCAAACTACGTAGGTGCTAGTTGGAAGGCACCCGGCTGACATAGACCCGACCACTACAGGTGCTAGTGGAGCACCCAGGGTGACAATAGGCCACCCACACAATCTAGGGCAACCCGGTGACCCGACATCTAGGTACTGCTAGTGAGCACCCGGTGACAATAGCCTCGACCACTACTAGGATGCTAGTGGAGCACCGGTGGTGACAATAGACCCTACCACTACTAGGATGCTAGTGAGCACCGTGACAATCGACCCCGTACCAACTACTAGGATGGCTAGTGGAGCACCGGTGACAATAGACCCGACCAATGCCTAGGATGTATGAGCCACCCGGTGACAATAGACCCCACAACTACTAGTGTTGGCTAGTTGAGCTACCCGGTGACAATAGACCCGACCCAGAGACTACTAGGGATGCTAGTGTGAGCACACCCGGTGACAATGACCTCTACCAACTACTAGGATGCTAGTGGCAGCACCCGGTTACAATAGACCCCGACCAACTACTAGGATGCTAGTGGAGCAACCCGGGTGACAATAGACCCAACCACTACAGGTATGCTAGTGTGAGCACCCGGTGGACAACTAGACCCGCCCAACTACTAGGATGCTAGTGGAGCACCCGCGTGACAATAGAACCCGACCAACTTTACTATGGATGCTCAGTGTAGCACCCGCTGGACTCTAGACCCGACCAACTATAGGATGCTGAGTGGGAGCCAACCCGGTGGAGACAATTAGCCTGACCAATATCTAGGATGCTATGGCGAACCCGGGACAATGACCCGGACCAAATACTCGGCATTGCTAGTGGAGCACCCGGTGACAATAGACCCCGACCAAACTACTAGGATGCTAGTGGAGCACACGGTGACAATAGACCCGACATGCCTCGGATTGACTAATGGAGCACCCGGTGTGGACAATAGACCCCACCAACTAAAGGATGTAGTGGAGCACCCGGGGCTGACAAAGACCGACCACACACTACTAGGATGCTAGTGTGCGACCGTGGACAATAGACCCGACCAACTACTAGGCTGCTAGTGGACACCGCGGACCAATAGACCCGACCCACTACTAGGATGACTACGTGGAGCACCCGGTGACCATTAGCCCGCCAATGCCTAGTGATGCTTAAGGAGCACCCGTACAATAGAACCCACCAACTACTCGGATGCTTAGTGGGCATCCGGTGACAATAACCCGACCAACTACTAGGTGCTTAGTGGATCACCCGGTGTAAATAGACCCGCCAACTACTGGATGCTAGTGGAGGCACCCGGGACAATAGACTCCCGACCAATGTCTAGATGCTAGTGGAGCACCCGGTCACAATAGAAACCCGACGCAACTACCGGATTGCTAGTGGAGCAACCCGTGCACATAGGACGTCGACAAACTACTAGGATGCTGTGGAGCACCCGGTGACAAGAGCCTAAGGATAGGCCCTGCAATCGGGGAATCCAACTACTAGGGATGCTGTGGCGCGTACAAGACCCGAAGTCTGGCCTAGATGACGGATGCCCCCAACTACTAGGATGCTATTGGAGCCACTCCGGTGACACTATCAGACCCGACCAATGTCGTAGGATGCTAGTGGACACCCGGTGACAATAGACCCACCAACTACCACTAGTATGCTATTGAGCACCCGGTGACAGATAGACGCCGACCACTACTAGGATCTAGTTGGAGCCCCGGGTGACAATAGACCCGCCGACCAACTATTAGGATGCTAGTGGAGCACCCGGTGACAATAGACCCGACCAACTACTAGGATGCTAGTGGAGCACCCGGTGACTATAGACCCGACCAACTACTAGGATGCTAGTGGAGCACTCGGGCCAATTAGACCACCAACTTACTAGGGCTAGTGGAGCACCGGTGACACTAGACCGACCAATACTAGATGCTAGTGGAGCACCGCGTGACCACAGACCCGACCAACTACTAGGATGCTAGTGGCCCCCGGTGCAATAGAACCCGAACCAATATGTAGCTGCTAGTGGAGCACCCTTGACATGACCGAACCAACTACTAGGTGCTAGTGGAGCACCGGTGACAATAGACCGAAACTACTAGGATTCTAGTGGAGCACCCGTTGACAACAGACCCGACCAAACTTACTAGGATTGCTAGTGGAAGCCGCTGACAATGACCCGACAACTAATAGGATGCTCGGAGCCACCGGTGACTATAGACCGACCAATACCGGATGTAGTGGAGCACCCGGTGACAATAGGACCTGACAATGCCTAGGATGCTAGGGAGACCCGGGACAATGACACAACCAACTACTAGGATGCTAGTGGAGCACCCAGGACAATAGACCCGACCACCTGCTAGGTGCTAGTGAGCACCCGGTGACAATAGACCCGACCACCTTATAGGATGCTAGTGGCGACCCGTGACATAGACCCGACACCAAACTAGGAGCTGTGGAGCAACCCGTGACAATAGACCCGACCACCTACTCGGATGCTAGTGCAGACCCGTGTCTATGACCCGACCAACTACAGGATTGCCTAGTGGAGCACCGGTGACAATGGCCGACACTACCTAGGATGCTAGTGGAGCACCCGGTGAACAAGACCGCCCAATCCTAGGCTTCAGTGGAGCACCCGTTGACCACTAGACCTGACCAACTACTAGGATGCTAGTGGAGCACCCGGTGACCTCACCGACCACACTACTAGGATGCTAGTTGGAGCACACGGTGACCAATGACCCGACACAACTACTAGGCTGCATCGTGAGAGCACCCGTTGACAATAGACCCGACCACTACTCGGCTTGCTAGTGGACACCCGGATACAATAGGACCGACCAACTACTAGGATGCAGTGGAGCACCCGGTGACAATAGCACCCGACCAACTACTAGGATGTAGGGAATCAACCGGACAATCGACCTGACCAACTATAGGATGCTAGTGGAGACACCCGGTGACAATAGCCCGACCCAACTACTGGATGCTAGTGGATCACCGGTGCCAACAGACCCGACCAACTACTAGGCGATGCAGTGGAGCACCCTGTGGAACAAATAGACCGACCAATATGGATGTAGTGGAGCACCGGTGATATCGACCCGACCACTACTAGGATATAGTGGAGACCACCGGTGACAATCACCCGACCAACTACTAGGATGCTAGTGGAGCACCGGTGACAATAGACCCGGACACTTACTAGGATGCTAGGGAGACACCCGGTGCCAATAAGACCCGACAACTACTAGGATGCTAGTGGGCACCCGGGACCACTAGACCCACCCACTTACTAGGATGCTCGTGGAGCACCGTTGGACCATCGACCCGACAACTACTAGGTGCTAGTGGAGACCCGGTGACATAGACCGACCAACTACTAGGATGCTAGTGGCGCACCCGGTGACAAGAGACCGACCAACTACTAGATGCTAGTGGCGGCACCCGTGCAATAGACCGACCACTACTATGGATGCTATTGGAGACGGTGACAATGACCCGCCACTGTCTAGGATGAGTGGAGCACCGGTGACCATAGACCCGACCAACTCTAGATGCTCGGAGCACCTGTGACCAAATTAGACCGACCAATACTAGGATGCTAGTGGAGCAACCCGTGACAATAGAACAGACCAAATACTCGGTGTACGTGGAGACCCGGTGATATAGGACCCCGCAACAATAGGATGATAGTGGAGCATGATGTGAATAGACCCGACCAAACTACTAGGGATGCAGTGGAGCACCGGTTGGACAATTAACCAGCCAACTAATAGGATGCCTAGTGAGCCCGGTGACAAATCGACCGACCCCAATGCCTAGGATGTAGTGGAGCACCCGGTGACAATAAGACCGACCAACTACTAGGATGCTAGTGGGCACCCGGTGACACTCGACCCTACAAACTACTGGATGCTAGTGGAGCACCCGGCCTGCGGCTGACAATAGACCCGACCAACTACTAGGATGCTAGTGGAGCACCCGGTGACAATAGACCGCCAACTACTAGGATGCTAGTGCGCACCGGTGAAATAGACCCGACCAATGTCTAGGATGCTCTTGAGCACCCGTGACACTGACACGACCAAACTATAGATGCTAGTGGAGCCGGTGACAAAGACCCGACCAAACTACTAGGATGCTAGTGGAGCACCCGGTGAAATAGACACGACCAATTACTAGGATGCTCGTGGAGCACCCCGGTGACACTAGACTCAGACCAAACTACTAGGATGCCTGTGGAGCCCCGGTGACATTAAGACCCGACCAATCAGGATGCTAGTGGAGCACCGGTGGACAATAGACCGACCCCACTACTAGGAGCTAGTGGAGCACCGGTGACACTAGACCCGACCAAATATAGGATGATCTGGAGGCACCCGAGGTGACAATAGACCCAACCAACTACTAGGATGCTAGTGGAGCACCCGGTGACACTAGACCCGACCAACTACTAGGATGCTAGTGGAGCACCCGGTGACAATAGACCCGACCAACTACTAGGATGCTAGTGGAGCACCCGGTGACAATAGCCCGAACCAACTTACTAGATGCTAGTTGGAGCACCGGTGACAATAGACCTGACCAACTACTAGGAGCTCGTGAGACCCGGTGACAATCGAACCCGACCAACTACTAGGATGCTAGTGGAGACCCGGGGCCACTCGACCGACCAATACTCGGCTCTCGTGGAGCCACCGGTGACAATTAGACCCGACCACATGCCTAGGATGCAATGGAGAACCCGGTTACATAGACCCACCAACTACTTAGGATGCTAGTGGGGCACCGGTTGCAATGACCCGACAACTACTAGGTGCTAGTGGAGCACCGGTGACAATGCCCCGACCAACTCTAGGATGCTAGTGGAGCACCCGGTGACCTAGACCCGACCAACTACTAGGATGCTAGTGAGCACCGGTGACAATTAGACCCAACCCAATACTAGGACTGCTAGTGGAGCACCCGGTGACATAGACCCGACCAACTACTAGGATGCACTGGGAGCACCGTTGACCATAGACCCGACCAACTACTAGGATGCTATGGAGCACCGTGACCTAGACCGACCAACTTACTAGATGTATTGGAGCCCCGGTGACAATGACCTGACCAAATACAGGCTGCTAGTGGAGCACCGGGACAATAGACCCACAAATACTAGGATTGCTAGTGGGCACCGGTGCAAATAGACCCTGGACACAACTACTTAGGATCTAGTGGAGCACACGTTGACAATAGAACCGACCAATTGCCTAGATGCTCATGGGCACCGGTTGACCCTAGACCACCAAACTACTAGGCTGCTAGTGGAGAACCGGGACAATAGACTCCCGACCCACTTCCTAGGATGCTAGTGGCGCCCCGGTGACAATCGACCCGACCAACTTAACTAGGATGTTAGTGGAGCACCCGGTGACAATAGACCCGCACCAACTACTAGGGATGCTAGTGGAGCACCCGGTGACAATTCGACCCGGACAATGCCTCGGATGCTAATGGAGCACCCGGTGACAATAGACCCACCAACTACTAGGGATGCTCGTGGAAGAACCACCCGGTGACAATAGAACCGACCAACTACTAGGATGCTAGTGGACACCGTGACAATAGACCCGTACCAACTAAGGATGCTAGGTGAGCACCCGGTGACAATAGACCCGACCCATGTCTAGGATGCCTAGTGGCGCACCCGTTCACAATAGACCCGACCAACTACTAAGGTGCTAGTGGAGCACCCGGTGACAATAGCCCGGACAAACTACTAGGCTGCTAGTGGAGCCACCGGGACAATCGACCCGACCAACTATTAGGATGCAGTGGAGCACCCGGTGACAAATAGACCGACCAATACTAGGATGCTAGTGGCGCACACGGTGACACTTAGGACCCGCCCATGTCTAGGATGCTAGTGGAGCCCCCGGTGAACAATAGGACCCAACCACTACTAGGCTGCTATTGGAGCACCGTTGCCAATAGACCCGACCAACTACTAGGATGTAGTGGTAGCACCCCGGTACACTAGACCCGACCAACTACAGGATGCAGTGGAGCACCCGGTGAAATGACACAAAAAATGGTGACAAAGACCCGACAACTACTAGGATGCTAGTGGAGCCACCAAGGTAAGAGGGTGACAATAGACCCGAACCAACTACTAGGATGCCTAGTGGAGCACACACAGTAAAGTGAACAATAGACCGACCCAAGCTAGCTGAGGATGTAGTGGAGCATCCCGGTGACACAGACATAAGAAACCCAACACAAACTACTAGGTGCGTAGTGGAGCACCCGGTGGAGACAATAGAGCACTGCCGACAAAATGTCTAGAGATGCTTAGATGGGAAGGGCACGGTGGACAAATAGACACGACCAACTACTAGGATGCTAGTTGGAGCACCCGGTGACAATAGACAAACACGCCAACTACTAGGATGCTAGGGAGCACCCGCAGGTGACCAAGAACCAGAGCCCAACTACTAGGATGCATAGATGGAGCACCTTCTGGTGACAATAGACCCACCAGACCAAACTACTAGGATCGTAGTGGAGCACCCAGGTGACAATAGACCGCCGACAACTTCTAGGGATGCTGAGTGGAGACCCTGGTGAACAAGGACCCGACTAACTATAGGATGCAGTGGAGCACCCTGGTGACAATAGACCAGACCAACTACTTAGGATGATAGTTGGAGCACCCGGTGACTATAGACCGAACCCAACTATAGGATGCTAGATGAGCACCCGGTGACATAGACCCGACTAAATACTAGGTGCTAGTGGAGCCACCCGGTGGACAAGAGACCAGACCAACTTACTAGGATGCTAGGGAGAGCAACCCGGTGACAATAGACCCGACCAACTACTAGGATGTGATAGTCGGAGCACCGGTTGCTTAGACCAGACAACAATAGGAGCTTAGTGGAAGCACCGCGGTGACAATCGACCCAACCAACTACTAGGATGCTAGTGGAGCACCCGGTGACACTGACCCGACCAATACTAGGATGCTAGTGGAAAGCACCCGGTGACAAGTAGACCCCAACAAATACGAGGATGCTAGAGGAGCACCCGGTTGACTATAGACTCCGACCAACACTAGGATGTAGTGGAGCCCGGTGACAATAGACCGACCAAATACTAGGATGCTAGTGGCGCAACCAGGTGACAATCGACACTCGCGCCGAACAACTACGTAGGATGCTTGAGCTGGAGCACCCGGTGACAATAGAACCCGACCAACTACTAGGATGCTAGGAGCACCGGTGACAATAGACCCGACCAACTACTAGGAGGCTAGTGGACCACCAAGGGTGGACCAATAGACCGGACCCAACTACTAGGATGCTCGTGGAGCACCCGGGCGAGAGTGACGAATAGACAAGACAAACTACTAGGATGCCTAGGGAAGAACCACAGAGTGACAATGAGACCCGAACAACTACTAGGATGTAGTGGAGCACCCGGTGACAATCGACCCGACCCAATGTCTAGGATGCGGGTGGAGCACTGGTGACAATCGACCCGACCAACTACTAGGAGCTAGGAGTGGAGCACCCGGTGACAATAGACCCGACCAACTACTAGGATGCTAGTGGAGCACCCGGTGACAATAGACCCGACCAACTACTAGGATGCTAGTGGAGCACCCGGTGACAATAGACCCGACCAACTACTAGGATGCTAGTGGAGCACCGAGGTGACAATAGACCCAACCAAAACTACCTAGGGATGCTAGTGGAAACAACGGGTGACAAAGACCAGACAACTACTTAAAGATGCTAG
The DNA here is from genome assembly GCA_013435795.1 of Chlamydomonas sp. ICE-L. Taxonomy (NCBI): domain Eukaryota; kingdom Viridiplantae; phylum Chlorophyta; class Chlorophyceae; order Chlamydomonadales; family Chlamydomonadaceae; genus Chlamydomonas; species Chlamydomonas sp. ICE-L. Next base: position 9,673,406 of record JACBWV010000472.1, read on the forward strand.
TGTAAAGCAACCGGTGACGCTATAGAGCCCGACAAACTACTAAGATGCTAGATGGAGCACCGGTGACATTAGACCGACCAAACTACTAGGATGCTAGTGAAGGCATCACACACGGTGACAATAGACCCAAACCAACGACTAGGATGCAGTGGGCACCCGGTGAATACAGACCCGACCAACTACTAGGATGCTAGTGGAGCACCCGGTGACAATAGACCCAACCAACTACTAGGATGCTAGTGGAGCACCCGGTGACAATAGACCCAACCAACTACTAGGATGCTAGTGGAGCACCCGGTGACAATAGACCCAACCAACTACTAGGATGCTAGTGGAGCACCCGGAGTGACAATAGACCCGACCAAGTCTAGGATGCAGAATGAGCACCCCGGGTGACAAAGACCGACCAACTACTAGGATGTAGTGGAGCACCGGTGACAATAGACCCGACCAAATAATAGGATTGCTAGTGGAGCACCCCGGTGACCATAGACCCGAACAATACTAGGATGCTAGTGGAGACACCCGGTGGACAATGACCCGACCAAACTACTGAGGGGATGCAGTGGAGCACCCGGTGACAATAGACCCGACCAAGCAACATACTAGGATGCTAGTGTAGCACCCTGGGTGGACAATAGACCCCGACCAATGTCTAGGATGCTAGTGGAGCACCGGGGGACAATAGACCCGACCAAAACGACTAGGATGCTATGGAGAACCCTGGGTCCACAATAGACACGACCAAAATACTCGATTGCTAGTGGAAGCACCCCGGTGACAATAGACCGAGCCAACTACTAGGATGAGTAGTGGACAGCACCCGGGGTGGACAATAGACCGACCAACTACTAGGATGATGTGGTGGATCACCCGGTGACCAATAGACCCGACCAACTACTAGGATGCTAGGGGAGCACCCGGGTGGATGACAAATAGACCCGACCAACTACTAGGATGATAGTGGAGCCAACCGGTGTGACAATAGACCCGGACCAATGTCTCAGTGCTAGTGGGCACCTGGTGACACAAGAGACCCGACCAAACTACTAGGATGTAGTGGAGCACCCGGTGACTATAGAACCCGGCCACTACTAGGATTGCTAGTGGAAAGCACCCGGTGACAATAGACCCGACCAACTATAGGCTGCTAGTGGGAGCACACGGTGACATAGACCCAACCAACTATAGGATGCTAGTGGAGAACCGGTGACAATATACCCTACGCCAACTACTAGGAGGCTAGTGAGCAACCCGGTGACAAAGACCCGACCAACTAATAGGATGCTAGTGGAGCACCCGGTGAAAATAGAACCAACCAACTACTAGGATTGCTTGAAAGTGGAGCACCCCGGTGACAATAGACCGACCAAATACTAGGATGCTAGTGGAGCAACCGGTGGACAATAGACCCGACCACCAACGTCTAGGATCTAGGGGGGGTGGTGTGGGTGGAGCACCGCTGGACAATAAGACCCGACCAACTACTAGGATGCTAGTGGAGCACCCGTTGACAATAGACCCGACCAACTACTAGGATGCTAGTGGAGCACCCGGTGACAATAGACCCGACCAACTACTAGGATGCTAGTGGAGCACCCGGTGACAATAGACCCGACCAACTACTAGGATGCTAGTGGAGCACCGATTGGTGAACAATAGACCGACCAAACGTACTAGGAGCTAGTGGAAGCACCGGTTACAATGACCCCAACCAAACTACTAGGATGCTAGTGGAGCCCCGGTGACAATAGACCCGACCAACTACTAGGATGTTAGTGGACACCAGGGGTGACAATAGACCCAACCAAACTAATAGATGCTAGTGGAGCACCCGGGACTATAGACCCAACCAACTAACTAGGCTGCTAGTGGAGCACCCGGTGGCCTGGGACAATAGACCTAACCAATACTCGGATGCGTTAGTGGGAGGGCGGGGGGGGGTGGGTGGGGGGGTGGGGGGGGGGGGGGGGGGGGGGGGGGGGGGGGGGGGGGGGGGGGGTGGGGGGGGGGGGGGGGGGGGGGGGGGGGGGGGGGGGTGGGGGGGGGGGGGGGGGGAAAAACCACAAAAAAACAAAAAAAACACAACACATAAACAAAAAAAAAAAAAAAAAAAACAGAAAAAAAAAAAAAACAAAAAAAAACAAAAAACACCAAAAAAAAACAAACCACAAAAAAAAACAAAAAAAAAAAAAAAAAAAACAAAAAAAAACCAAAAAAAAAAAAAACAAAAAAAAAAAAAAAAAAAAAAAAAAAAAAAAAATAAAACTAAACAAAACAAAAAAAAAAAAAAAAAAAAAAAAACAAAAAAAAAAAACAAAAAAACAAAAAAAAAACACCAAACACCCCACCAACCACCCCCACACAATAAAACCCAACACCCCCCAACCCCCCCCCCACCCCTGGATGCTAGTGGAGACACCCGGTACAAATAGACACAACCAACTAATAGGATGCAGTGGAACCACACGGTGACAATAGACCCGACCAAATATAGGAGGTTAGTGGACACCCGGGTGACAATAGACCCAACCCCAAACTATAGGATGCTAGTGGAGCACCCGGGACTATAGAACCCAAACCAACTCATAGGATTTGATAGTGGAGCACCTCGGTTCTTTTTTCCAATAGATAAACCAATACTTCGGCTGCTAGTGGAGCACGAGTGACAATAGACCAACAAAATACTCGGATGAAGTGAAGCAACCGGTTGACAATAGACCCAACCAACTACTAGGATGTAGTGGCAGCCACCCGGTGACAATAGGACCCGACAAACTACAGCGATGCTAGTGCGCACCCGTGGACAAATCGGACCTGAAATAACGATAGGAGGATAGATGGAGAACCAAACGGTACAATAGACCCGACCAACTACATAGGATGCTAGTGGAGCCACCACCCGGGTGACAATAGACCCGACCAAGTACTAGGATGCTAGTGGAGCACCCGGTGACAATAGACCCAACCAACTACTAGGATGCTAGTGGAGCACCTGGTGACAATAGACCCAACCAACTACTAGGATGCTAGTGGAGCACCCGGTGACAATAGACCCGACCACCTTTGCTTGATAGACCATGCACTGAGAAAACAAAAATCAAACAGTGTTACAACATGTCCTGCCCTGCTTGTTCAGGTGAAGGGGAAGAATGGAGCAAATTCAAATTCGAATTTGAACAGTACTGCAACCCTTACTGCCCCCTCTACCCCACCTCCAGGAGTTACACACATAGCAAATTTTAATTCAAATTCAAATTCAAACAGTGCTACAACTCACATCTCATACCCCTCTACTCCGCGTGTCCAGGTGATGGGGAAGAAAGGAGCACATTCAAATTCAAAATCGGATTCTGGTTATTGGGTGGAGCAGATTTCATGGAAACCCAGAGCTGCCGTCATTCACTATTTTATTTCTGCGGAGGAGATAGGAGCCTGTACATCACTTTCTGTACTTCACTTTCTGTACTTCACTTGCTGTCTTTCACAATATCATTTCTGATAAGGAGGTAGTAGCTTGAACTTCACTTTCTGCCATTCACAGTCTCATTTCTGTACTTTCTGTACTTCACTTTTTGTCATTCACAATCTCATTTCTGAGGAGGAGGTAGGAGCCTGTACTTCACAGTCTCTTTTCTGTACTTTCTGTACTTCAATTCCTGTCATTCACAGTCTCATTTATGAGGAAGGGGTAGGAGCCTGTATTTCACTTTATGTCATTCATTCACAATCTCATTTCTGAGGAGGAGGTAGGAGCATCTTTATGTTTGCTACAGTCCAGGGGTAGGCCAAATAGGCTGAAGAGACTTACCCAACCTTGATAGGAAGGTCTAAAAGAAGGTAAGAGCCTTCACTTCACTTTCCGTCCATCCTTCACAATCTCATTTCTGAGGAGGAGGTCGGTGGGAGCTTGAACTTCACTTTCTGCCATTCACAGTCTAATTTCTGTACTTTCTGTACTTCATTTTTTGTCATTCACTATCTCATTTCTGGTTAGGATGTAGGAGCCTGTACTTCACTGTCTGTACTTCACAGTCTCTTTTCTGTACTTTCTGTCATTCACGGTCTCATTTCTGTGCTTTCTGTACTTCACTCTCTATCATTCACAGTCTCAATTATGAGGAGTAGCTAGGAGCCTGTGCTTCACTTTCTGCCATGCACAGTCTCATTTCTGTACTTTCAGTACTTTATGTACTTCACTTTCTATCATTCACAGTCTCATTCCTGTACTTTCTGTACTTCACTTTCTATCATTCACAGTCTCATTCCTGTACTTTCTGTACTTCACTTTCTATCATTCACAGTCTCATTCCTGCACTTTCTGAACTGCACTTTCTGTCATTCACAATCTCATTTCTGAGGAGGAGGTAGGAGCAAGGACTTCACTTTCTGTACTACCGTACACAGTCTCTTTTCTGCACTTTCTATACTTTCTGTTTTTCACTTTCTGTCATTCATTCACTGTCTCATTTCTAAGGAGAAGGTATGAGCCTATGTTTTTCACTTTCTGTCATTCATTCACTGTCTCATTTCTAAGGAGGAGGTATGAGCCTATGTTTTTCACTTTCTGTCATTCACAGTCTCATTTCTGTACTTTCTGTCGTTTCTGAACTTTCTTAACTTCAGTTTTGTCATTCAAAATCTAATTTCTGATGAGGAGGCAGGAGCCTGTATTTTACTTTCTGCCATTCACAGTCTCATTTCTGTACTTTCAGTACTTTCTGTACTTTCTGGCATTTACAGTCTCATTTATGAGGAGGAGGTAGGAGCCTGTGCTTCGATTTCTAAATTTCTATGTTCAAGTCCTTTCTGTCACGTTTGGGCAAGTCCCTTTAGACAAGTTGTCTGGAATGTAACATACAAGTAATGAGACCGTCTGGTGGGGCGTGGTATTATGGGAGCCCCGTCTCCTCCATGCAAGCCCAACACATTCATGACCTGCCTTGGCCCCAAATACAACGCTCCACACACACACACACACATATACACACATCCCCCCACCCCCCCACCACCACCCCCACCCTTCCACACACACACACACACAAACACACCATGCATTCCCAACACATTCAGGACCTGTCTTGGCCCCAAATACAATACTATACACAGACACACACACATATACACACATCCTCATCCCCCCCACACACACCACCACCACCACCACCATCACCACCACACACACTCACACCCACACTCTCACACACATATACCCATCCTCACCCCCCTCCACACACACACATATACACCAAACATACTCTCCATGCACGCCCATCACATTCAGCACATGTCTTGGCCCCAAACACAACGCTCTACACACACACACACACACACACACACACACACACACTCACCACCACTCCATGCAAGCCCAACACATCCAGGACCTATCTTGGCCCCAAATGCGACGCTCCACAGTGGTGGGCGACAATGGCAGTAGTGTGTTTGATGACTGGAGGACATCATATGGTAGTCACAGCTGTGCTTTCGCTGCATGCGTCAAAAATGGCGCTGTTGTAGGGCGGAACCTGGCGGAACAAAGCCGATTTCAATCACTGCGATGAAAGGCCAAGTCACACTGAAATATGAGTGTGACTTGCGATGACCTGGCAGTGCTCGTAGTAATTTTGATAGATGTTTTCGCAGGGTGCCCTTTCACGTACATTTAGCAAAGGCGGATTGGACGTGGCATGGCAAAATGTCTGTACGATTAGAACCATGGCAATATGGCCAGGGCAAGCCGTCGCAAGCAACGACAACCCTCATTCTATCTCTCATACTCCTACCTCATATTCTTCCCTCCCTCGCCCAACGGACGTGTTTGTTGCTACTTGATATTTATGGCGTCCTGCTTTTTTTCCTCCTTTATTACCAGCTTTCTTTTCAGGATTACTGCGCCACGCCCTCTCCCTGTTATTATCCGCCATACGTTGGTTACTGAGTTGGCATAATGCGCACCGGTACATGTTCCCTCCAGGTCCCGTGTTACCTGCCGCTAGGCCATAAACTAGCTGTGGCCTGCACGTGACTGCAGTACCTTACAGTATGCATCTAATCTCTATATGCTTACGCCTGTTGCGCGTATTAGATATCTTCTCTTACAGTCTTAATTGTGTAAACATCTACGACTGAAAGGTTATCAGCCGTGACCGTTTCCCAAAGACGACCGCTGCGCCTATCTCCAGGTGACAGTTTAAACTCTGACTCGCTCGAAGGCCCGAGTACTGCCAGTGGACACTGGATTGCCTACGTGAGGAATCTATATCCTGTGCTGCCCTGCCTATTGCTTCAACAAAGATTCCATTGTCTCTGCCGCTGCGTTACAGACGCCCCGCAGACGCAGTCTTGCCTGTCACCGTAGATCCCCAACGTGAGTTGAGTTGCCTCACTAGATCCCACACAGCGTTGAACGATCCTCTGAGATCGTTGTGCCTGGAGCCTTCGTACCTTGCACATCAGCAGTAACTCCCGTTATTACCTTTTGCTGCATACCAGCATCATTTCCGCCCAACAGCATCCCTTCGGATCCCCATTCGCTGCAAACACCCCCTCTCCTCTACCTCCCACCTCATCCACCACTCCGAACTACACCCCCAAGACTGAAGATCGACAGCCTTCACATCCGAATTACCCACAGGCCGGTTTATTAATCGGTGTGAAGGGTGGACAAGACCCCAAGACCCCAGCGCCGCGACAGACAACATGCAGAAGGGACGCATCTTCGATGGAGGACCTCAGTACCCATGGTACAAGTTCTCATCAAACTTCATCCGCCACCTCAAATCCACTCAAGGATGCATGGGTGTCGCCCAAGACGCCCTCCGGCCGGCTCCCCTCCAGGGAGAACCTGCTACAGGTGATGGGTACCCTGACGAAGAAAATTCTTACCCTTATCATGGCAATGCTGATGCAGGTCTTGCGAATCGTCCTGTTCCCAACAGGATTACCGTCTTCAAAAACGCAATAGCTTACTCAGAGCTCCTGCTTGTCCAATCCGAACCAATCCAACGAGCAGTTAATGCCCAGACTGACATGGCCACCAAAGCCTACGGGTTCCTGCTTGCCACCTATGGGGAGAGACACACAGACCTTGAGACAGGATCCGTCAGAGCCCTGTACAGCCTCAGTATGACAACCACTGAATCCTTGCAGGTCTTTCTCTCCAGAAGCTCTGAAGTCTACTGTCAACTCCCTCTTGTCAATGGAGTCAGCAACACAACCATCCCTGCTTTCCTCATTCTTGTTGTGCAGGGACTCAAAGCTCGCCCCAAGTATGATGGATTCAGAACATCATTTCACAATTCAGTATGTCCTGATTTTGCCTCTTTCCAAGCCCAAATCACCAGATACCAAGTATCAAACCAAATCACTGAAGAAAATTAATCCCTTGAAGAGACTGAGCACCTGGCAGCTGCAGCCTGCAAGGGCAACTACTATGGGAAATCCAACCCTAGGAAGGAGCGCCTGTCAGCTAAGAAGATGACCTGCTGGAACTGTGGAGGATTTGGCCACAACTCCCTCCAGTGCCCAAGTGATGACACTGACTTGGCACATCAACCACCTGCCTCCACCACTGCTGACCGTGGTTCTCCATCACCCCCTGGTCAACATGATGAAAACAAGAGGTCCACCAGCAAGTCCAAGTCCCCCAAGAGAGAAGACAGGACTACCAGGTCCAGACTGCGTCAAAGCAGGAGCAGACATGCACATGTGGCTGATGGTTACTGCTCCACTTCAGAGTCCACCACTGACAATGAGGATGAGCACAACTTCATGGCCCTGGCAATGATTGATGGTGCTCAACCCATGAAGTATGCTGATTCACTAAGAGGCAAGTCCAAAGCACTGTCCCTGCCACATGTCCCTTCGGATGACAATGCTTTCTTTGGCCATATGAGTGATGGCAATGCCTGCCTTATAGAGGATGATCTGCCAGAACTAGTAGGGGACTCAGATGACAGTGATGGTGACAGTGATGGTTTCCAAACAGCCCTCCAGTCAGAATGGATCTTAGACACTGTAGCCCACTCCCACTTCACAAGTAACCCCTCCAATTTGCATGATGTTCAGGATGTCCCACAGCCAATTAGCCTGCAGCAAGCTGACCAAGGAGCACCACCTCTCCTCTGCCATCAGAAGGGGAAAGCACACATCAGAGGTCATGGAGGATCTATGATCATCCTTAATGATGTGCTACTTGCTCCACCCAAGACCACATCAAACATCATTAGCACAAATGCAGCCCGCAAACTCTCCCCCAACCTTCAAGTCAACATCTCCAGGACTGATGCCACCCTCTCCATCCCCAGTTCAATGGGAACCAAGAAGCTCCTCATCTGCACCAAGAGGCATGGCCTCTATTTCACTAGAACTCCTAAGATCCCCTCCCAGACCTCTTCCTCTTCCTCTTCCCCCTCCCATCCCCAGTCCTCTATCCCATCTCCTCCCCTTTCACCACCCCTTCCCCCTTCCCCTTCATCAGTCCACATCTTGATGGTCACCAACTCTGCCTTGACCTACAGTGATGACTTCTCCATTACCATGTCCCTGCCCCAGCCTAGCCACTCTGAAGGTACCGACAACAATTCTGAAGGACCTCCAGACCTGGTGACTGCCAGTGATGATGAAGAACTACCTGATCTGGTGCCTGTCTGCCTCCCATCCCTGCTCATGACAGATCATGGGGGGGAATTTACATCACACCAGCACCCACACCTCGTAGATGATCTCTACTCCACTTCCTCCATGCCATATGATGCCAGCATACCACCATGTGTTCAACTGCTTCCCACTTTCCCCTTTGATGAACTTTGTAACCTGACCCGAGGAGAAGCCAGGTCAGAGATGGACCTCCTCCTTGATCAGGCCAGGACCACCTATGAGGATCTCCACAGCCCTATAGATGGGCAAGGATCCTGCACACAGTCAGAACTCTCCCCAGCCAAGACTTTTGACAAGTGGATTCCCATAGCAAGCTCACCTTCCCCTGAAAGTCCCCTTGCCCAGGTCAACATGAACACAACCCAGGTCCGCTTCCTCAACAACTCTGGACTGCCCCAAAACAGGTTTGGGTCCATGCTGACCACTCTCAACAACTCCCCATCCTCCCGAGCCTTCACTATCAGGCCCAGGCACCCTCTCCCCCACATCATCAGTGACTTTGCCTCACAATTCCCAACCCTGCTAGCATCTGAGAAGCACAAATTCCCCAGTAGAGCCATGCACACTAGTCCTGTCAAAATGCTCATGGACCCCCTCAGTTGCGTGTACCCTTTGGGGAAAGTAATCTGTGTCAACAACCTGAGCATGCACTGGAACCCCATGGATTTCCTATTCATGAACATGCTGGACACCCCGAAGATGTCCAAGAGATCTTTTGCTACTCTCTTGACTATTGTCCGCCAGCAACTGGAGCTAGATGGATACCCAGCATCTGGCACTTGGTGATGTGCCACTTGTTCCTTGTTCCCTTTTAATTGAATTAGCAATGAACACTCTAGGATTTTTTTTTTGACAGGCCCTTCATTAAATCTCTTTCCTGATCAAAGCTTTATTTTCTCTTAGAACAGCCAGTGAACTTGATGTCTTCTCTCTGATTTTCGTTTTTCATTCTGAAGACCTCACTCTCAAATCATGGGGGGCCCTAGTCCTGACATCCCGTCTGCAAGCAACTAAGACTCCTCCAGTTTCTCGTATGACCCCTTCTGCCACCTACTTTGAGTCTAGCTTCTCTGCAGCTTCCCCTTTAAGTCTCTCTGCAGCGTACTCTTTAGTTCCCCTGCAGCTTTCCTGCAACTTAGCCTGCAGCCTCTCTGCAGTTTCCTTATAGCTTCCCTGCAGCTTCCCTGCAACCTAGCCTGCAGCCTCTCTGCAGTTTCCCTTCAGATTCTCTGCAGATCCCCGAACTCTGCTGTCAAGATTGATCCTGCAGCTCCCTTGTAGTTTCACAATAGCCAAGCTGCCCCAGTAGAATATAATGACTTTGAAGACCTCACTAAGTGTACCCTACCTCCTTAAGTCCTGATTTGAATAATTTATTATCTACAGTTCTTAACCTGCACTAGTCAGCTTTCAGTTTTTATCAATTTGCATCTTATTATATTTTCTTATGCCCCTCAGTTAATTCCAGGAATTCTTGATCACAAGAATACCTTGAGTTGGGGGGGATGTTTTTATCCGCCATACGTCGGTTACTGAGTTTGCATAATGCGCCCCGGTACCTGTTCCCTCCAGGTCCCGTGTTACCTGCCGCCAGGCCATAGACTAGCTGTGGCCTGCACGTGACTGCAGTACCTTGCAGTACGCATCTAATCTCTATATGCTTACGCCTGTTGCGTGTATTAGATATCATCTCTTATAGTCTTAGAGGTTAAGAAGAATTCAACCTCAGAGCCGCTGGCCAATATGGATTTAGAAGTGGTAGGGGTACTGCAGATGCATCATTCATTCTTAACCATATTGTAGATAAATATAGAGAGAAGAAAAAACCACTCTTTGTGGCTTTTGTCGATTTCAAGAAGGCTTATGATTGGGTCAACAGAGACTTGCTATGGGATTGCTTAGCAAGGCTAGGATTCAAAGACCCCTATCTTAGTATTTTTAAGTCCATGTATAATCATGTTGTTTTCCAATTTCGCCTACATGGGGACATTGGATCCTCCTTTCCATCCCTTGTAGGAGTTAAACAAGGAGACCCTCTATCCCCACTCCTATTCGGTCTGTTCATTGATAGAATTGAATCGTTCCTCCAATCCAAGCTCCCAAATGTAGGGGGAGCTAAGGGGAAAGATTCTGCAACTGTTACTTAATGCTGATGACCTAGCTATAATGGCAGAATCCCCGGCAGATATGCAAGCAATGCTTGACTGCCTGAGAGATTTCTGCGAGGCTACTAAGATGGCTGTGAATATAAAGAAAACTGAGATTGTCGTTTTCAACAAGCAATTCTGTGATGAGGCCCGCATGGATCCTGATTACAAATTTGTCTGTGATGGATCACAACTTTCTACAAAGTTGTCTTTTATCTACCTGGGATCCCTCTTTGTGGATGGTGACTCAAGCAATCGCGCAAAAGCTGCTTTTTCTAGGATGCTCACTAAGGCCCAAAAGGCACACCACATGCTCCGTAGGCGATGCCATACTATGGAGATATACAATATTGATATTCTCACCCACCTGTTTGATTCTCTTGTACAACCTATCCTGAATTTTGGTTGTGAGGTGTAGGCTCCTTCTATTCTGAACAACACACTTATCTCAAATGACCATGCTTGTGAGAAATGGCATAGAGGTATACTTAAACAAATGTTGGGTGTTTGCCAATCTACTACATCTAATATTATCATGGAAGAGCTGGGTAGAACCCCGTTGTGTTTTGCTTGGCTTAAACAAGCTTTGCGCTTCTGTAACAAGACCATAGATAAAGAACATGAGGATCTCATTAGAATGGCTCTTGAGGAATCTTTTGATTCCAACACTTGCTGGGTCCATGACTTATGTTATGCTCTCCACATGCTAGGATGCAGTAAAAACCTCAACATTTTGGAGGCTGTCGATGTCGAAGGTACTATGTCTGAATTTTTTGAGTCATGGAGGTTTAAGTACCCAAGTGACACCAATGCAGTCAGAGACATCCCTGATGAGATAAGGGTTGGCTTTAAACGCCTCCGATACCAGAAATGGTTCGCAGCCAACAGCAATGATGAGAATGGCTTGATTCCCTTTACACCCGCGTTACATAAGCAGGATCAGATTCGTTCTATAGCACAGTTTAGAATGGGTTCCCATTGGCTGAAAACAGAAAGAATGAGGGTGGTGGATAGAGCACACATCCCTCGTTCAATGAGACACTGTCAAATGTGTGGGTTCCAAAAATGCATATGTTTGAGTGCCCCTTTTATAATGATATTCGCCTCCGCTACCAGAAGCTGGTCACAGATATTTATAGGCATGTCCATGAGGATACCGACTTAAACGTATGGAATGTGGAATTCTGCAATTCCACATTCAGAACCATTGTTATGTAATGTAACTGTGTAAACATCTACGACTGAAACTCCCGCCTTCCGCGTGCGAGCTAGTGCATCAGATTGTTTTTTGAAAATTGTGGTTGTCTTAGTTGTAGCGGGATCAGATGGTGCGCATAACCTTTCAGTCGTAGTTGTTTACACGTTTAGACTCAATGGGAGAAGACAGATATTAAGCGCAATCGTTGCGACATATAGGAAATATCAGATGCGTATTGCAGAGTAATGCAGACGCATGCAGGCCATAGCTAGCCTATGGCCTGGTGGCAGGCAGCTCGGGACCTGGAGGGAACAGGTACCGGTGTGCACCATGCCAACTCAGTAGCCGACGTATAAGTCAGACAATAACAAGACACGTCTTTTATTGTAGGCCACAGGAAGCTACAGGCAGCAGCTTGTAGGCAGCTTCCCTGGCTAGCTATTCAGCCCAAACTAAAGCATGCTAGTGCACCTCGAAGCCAACATAATCATGGTGGGCGCAGGTGGCCGTTACATTTAGACCTTTTGGTGGGTTTCATGTAGCAAGCCCATGCAGGTTTCAGGCCAATACCAGGCGAGTCAGCTATAAACGATGCGATGTTAAAGGAAAGCAAGGAACAATAAGGAAGCTGAAATATTGAGTTATCTAGGGTGCATATCGGACTAATTTGAAATCGTGTCCAGGTCGTGTTTAAAAACAATCCACAACATTCCCTGGTTTTTGAAAATGCAAGGTACTAAAGGAGATAATTTGCCACATGTTATTGACTGATTTATATATCAGTCTCTGAGTCGGCATAATGCACACCGGTACCTTTCCCTCCTGGTTCCGCGTTGCCTGCCGCCAGGCCACAGGCTAGCTGTGGCCTGCACGTGACTGCAGTACCCTGCAGTACACATCTCTATTCTATATGATTCCGCCTGTTGCGCGAAATAGCATCTTCTCCTCTATCGAGCCTATGCCGTTGTAACAATCTTACATTAACAGGTTATGTGCGCCATCTTTAGACGCTAACGAAGAACAGCCGCTGATTTCCGCGCTAGGATTCAGTTCCCCTCTGACTTGTCGAAGGCCCGAGTTTTAAATAAGCACCTGGACTCCCTGTGCGGATCCTACTTCCCGCTGCTCCGCCTGCCGCTTCCTACCAAGAATCCTTGGATCTGCCACTGCGTCCTAAAACTGGAGCAAGCAAGAGCGACCACAAGTCACCGAAATCTATGAAGTGAGTATAGGACGACGCCCTCACCGAGACTCACACAGTGCTGTATTGATCTCAGACGATCAATTTGTCTACGCCTCCAGCTTAACAGAAGCTTCTGTCGTCGAACATTGCCGCTTGGCAACGTTCACCCCTCCGGTAATCCGCTGGATCCCTTTGGATCGCCGATTCCCACCCACACTCCATCCCCTCTTCCCCTGCCCCGCCCTCGTAACTCCCCCTCTCCCACCACTCCGACTTACAACGCCAAGACTCCTACACAGAAGACCTCACAATGCAACCGCCCAGAATATTCACTGGTAACAACCTCTACACCTGGCGCAGCGCCAGGCAGAATATCCTCCTTGCCCTCAAATCAGATAGGGATACCATTGCCATTGCTTTCGACTGCCAACAAGCGGTCGTCGCTGGCGAGCCTAATGACTCTGATGGTTACCCTGCTGATGATGTTACTTACCCTCCTGTCGCGGCTGCTGACCCGGCTGCTCCGGCTGCCCCTAGGATTGGTGTCCCCAACAGGATCTCGACCTGGAAGAATAACAAGGCTTTCAAGGTCATCATAGATCATGTATCAGATGGCATCCAGCGGGCCATTCATGCCAACACAGATGTGGCCACTAGAGCCTTCAGGTTTCTAGATGCCCTGTACTCTGAGGATGGCAGCAGACTAGAGCATACCACCCTGACTGCCATAATGGGATTACGTATGACCTCTACTGAATCCCTGCAGACTTACCTCTCCAGGGCAGCTGATCTGTACTCCCAGATTCCCAAGATACAAGGCCTCCACATCGTCTCTATCAGCACCTTCCTGAACCTCATTGTCAGGGGACTGAACTCCCGCCCTGAATATGATGGTTACATCAATCAGTTCAACCCTACTGCTATTACCACATTTTCCATGCTCCAAAGTGCCCTATTCAACTGGTGCTTAGTGAAGCAAGTGGACTCTGCACCATCTCCCGAAGAGGCTGAGCTGGCAGCTGCAGCCTACAGGGCCAGGAAACCTTTCAACAGCAAGCACCTCCCATTCAGAGACAGGACAGCCAACAAGAAGATGACCTGCTGGAACTGTGGGGGAATAGGCCATAGCTCAAGAGAGTGCACCAGTGAGGACACTGATCTGGCTTTCAGGCCAGCAGACTCAGACGAAGCTGACCATGGATCTAAGTCACCTCCCAAGAACAGATCAGGAGATGACAAGGATCCTGATGACAAGAAGACCCACAAGAAGACCAGTCCAGACAGGAGGCGTCCAAGAAGATACCCAAGCAGTGGACGCCATGCCCATGTTGCTGATGGTGATCAGTCCACCTCCAACTCTGACAGTGAGGGTGAAGAACACAACTTCCTGTCCCTGGCACTGGATGAGGACAACCTCCAGCCTATGAGATTTGCTACACCAACCAGAAGCAAGTCTGTTTCATTTGCCTTGCCACCTGACCCCCTGGCTAATACAGCATTCTTTGGACAAATAAGTGCTGATGATGAATGCACTATAGAAGATGGAGAAGTTTTCCAGGCAGCACTGCAGACAGAATGGATCATAGATACTGCAGCACACTCTCATGCAACAAGGAACATCTCCCATCTGCATGACATTCAGGACCTCCAACAGCCTATTAGGCTGCAGCTGGCAGATCAAGACTCTCCACCTATCCTCTGCAAGCAGACAGGGAAGGCAAAGATCAAGGGCCATGGCAGGACTCTGATCATCCTGAACAATGTACTTCTTGCTGACTGCAACATGCCCAACATCATTAGCATTCATGCAGCCACCAGCCTGTGCCCAGACCTCCAAGTTCACCTGTCCAAGACTCAAGCCACACTCTCCATCCCAAGACCATCTGGTACCAAACTGCTCCTCTCATGCCCCAAAAGGCATGGACTCTACCTTACCCAAACTTCACCAGCCCCTGCCAGTAATCCCTCTATCCCTGTGGACCCTACCATTGCCTACATCATGATGGTTACCAAGCCTCCATCAACTCACACTGACTCTGAGACAGGGCAGTACCCACCCACTCATGAGACCTCCCCCAGTAGAGCTGATCAAGACCTCCAGGACTTCCCCTCTACTTCTGCTCCATCTGCACCCCACACTGACTCTGAGATAGGGCAGTACCCACCCACTCATGTGGAGGCAGATCAAGACCTCCAGGACTTCCCCTCTACTTCTGACCCATCTGCACCCCACACTGATTCTGAGATAGGTATCAGGGCTTTATTACCGGTTACTGCTGATACTGCTGATATCCCCGCTGCCCATGTACAAGTACACTGCTTGTACGTGGGGGCTTTTATTTCTACCTCTACTGAACTCTCTTATAAAGCTGCAATGTTACCTACCAACCCTGACAGAGATCTCTGGCTGCAGGCTATGAAGGATGAGATGGCCTCCCTCCATGCTCATGGCACTTGGGTCCTCACTCCACAGCCTCCTAGGCAGAGGATTCTATCTGGCAGATGGTTATTTGTCAAGAAACATGGGGCTGATGGTTCTTTGCGTTTTAAAGCTCGTTTTGTAGTTCGTGGTTTTCTGCAACGTCCTGGGCTGGACTACCATGATGTATATGCCCCCGTCTCCTCTAAAGCAGGTCTTCGTGTGCTCCTTGCTGCCATCACTCATAGAAAAATGTTTGTGAGGCAGCTGGACATCAAGACTGCATTCTTGAATGCCAAGCTGGAACCTGGTCTGGACCTGTTCTGTTACCAGCCTGAGGGCTTTCATGAACTTGGTCCTGACAATGTTCCCCTTGTGTGCAAGCTAATTAAATCTCTTTATGGTTTGAAGCAGGCACCCAGGGCTTGGAGCAAAGATGTAAAGCAGGTTTTGGTTGCCCACGGTTTTACCATGTGCAAAGCTGAACCTGCTCTGTATTTCAGGAGGGATTCTACTGGTGGGTGGAGCTATGTCCTGACCTATGTGGATGACTTTATCTGTGCTTTTAGTGAGCTGCATAGGTATGCCTTGCTGATCAAGGCTATGGAAGCAGCTGGGTGGGAAGTCAAGGAAATGGGTGTACCTGTCCAGTTCCTTTCATTGGACATGACTTGTACACTTGATTCTGACGGCAGGTGTGTTAAGATCGATCTCTCCCAGCACTCCTACATTGTTGAGCTGGTGGAGCAGTTTGGTCTCACTGCTGCTACCAAGCCCAAGTTTTCAGTTCCCATGTCCAAGTGCACTGTCACTGATCCTCCTGGAGAACCTCTGGCCTCTAATAGCCAGTACCTCTCTCTTGTGGGGGCTTTGCTGTACCTGGCTACCTGCACAAGACCTGATATTTCTTTTGCTGTTAGCTACCTGTCCAGGTTTTCTGCTCAACCCACTGCCCCCCTGTGGGCTGCAGCCAAGCGCTTGCTTTTGTATTTGAGAGAACATTCCCATCTGGGCCTCACTTACACTCACAGCCCTGGTTTCTCTTTTACTGTCTTTAGTGACTCATCCTTTGCTGATGATGGGTCTGACAGGAGATCTCAGACTGGCTATGCTGTGCTTGCTGGAGGCTGCCTTGTGAACTGGATGAGCAAAAGGCAACCCACTGTTGCTGTTAGCTCCAGTGAGGCTGAGTATCAGGCCCTGTCTCAGACTGCCAGGGAGGTGCAATGGTTGAAAAAGTTGAGAATTGATCTAGGGCTGCCTTGTGACCTGGTCACCATTCAGGGTGACAACTTGGGGTCCTTGAGCTGGGCCAATGACTGTCAGCTGCTCCCTCGCAACAAGCACATTGATGTCATCCATCACTATATCCAGGAGCTGGTGGAGGATGGCCAGGTGGATGTTGCCTATGTTAACACTAAGGACAACTGTGCTGACCCCTTCACCAAGCCCCTTGATCCTATGGTGTTCTGGCGTTTCATTCGCATGTTTGGAATGACTGCTTCTCCTTAAACCAATTTTTTGGTTACATGTATTCTAGAATTTTGGTTACATGTATTCTGGAATTTTTGGTTACATTTAGAGTTTCTTTAAGTTATCATTGATTGGCATTAGGTTCCTATTCCCGGATCGGGTTTTCTATACCGTTGTTACCCGACTTTGATATTTAGTTGTCCTCTTATATCCACTTGGCAAATTTTGGTTCTTTGCCTTGCTTCATACCTTCCCTTACACCCTTCGGGTTTCATTTGAAGTTTCTCTCGATTTTTATTTTTCGGAGTTCTTTGATTTTTTTTTTTTTTTTTTAATTTGTTACGTATAGTTCTATGTCACCAGTGCCATAGGTGGAGTAGTACTATTGTATGTCACCTGTGTCATAGGTGGAGTATCAGCATGTATAGCGGTGCTCTCACGCGTTTTATGACTTGGTGACTACTTATGTACTCCCTTAGAACTATCGGCTCTCCTGAGCCAGCTTCCCGTGGGACTGAGTCATCTTGAGATGACTCAGTGGCAGCTTCCTGTCACCTACGTCTCCGGTCTGATCTGTACCCTGTTAGGTTCCTGTCTACCGCCTCCTTTCACCACAGGTGCCCCTTTATGGGTCTCCTGTGTCTGTAACGTTATCCTTGTCTCCGTGTATAGATTGGTGCGTCTGTTCCGCTGCTTTAATCTACTGTCCACTCTACCGGAGTGATTTCAAGCTGATAATAGGGCAGTACCCACCCACTCATGTGGAGGCAGACCAAGACCTCCAGGACCATCCTCCCCCTCTCTGCCAGTACCATTCCCCTCCCACTGCAGACAATCTGGAAGACTCTATTGATGATACTGACAGTGATGATATGCCAGAGGTCATCTATCCAGAGGTACACAAGCACCAGGATGACCCTGGACTAGGAGTAGATGACCCTCCTGAAACCACTCCAGACCTCCAACAACAGATGGACAACCTGGGCCTGCAACGAGCCAGAGCAGAGATGGAACTCCTCAGTGACCAGATCAGGACCAACTATGAGGAATATGATGGTCCCATACATGGGGACGGGCCACTCAAGCCATCTGATCTATACACAGCAACTACCTGGGACCAATGGATACTGGTCAACAGGTCACCAGGCATTGGACTACCACTGGGAGAAATTAATCAGAATGTCAACAACATCCACTTCTCCAACAACTCCAGCCTTAATCTCACACGTTTTGGATGCACCCTACACCACCTGAACAGCAGGCCTGCTTCACCAGCTTTCAACATCAAGCCCAGGCCTCCACTGTCCAAGCTCATCACAGCATTCACCAGCAAGTTTCCTACCCTGCAAGCTTCTGAAAGAGAACAGTTCCCTCACAGGTCAATGCACAAGGAGCCATCTGATGCCTGCAGCCCTATCATCCAGCACAACAGCAGACTCCAGCAAATGTTGCAAGCATACCCCACTGTTTCTACCACAGCCAGACCCACTCTACAGTGGGCCATTTGTCTCCAAGCTGCCATGGTCGATGCACATGCTCACACACTCTCATTCAGACCTAAGATGATCATGGACCCCAGGAGCTGTGCACATCCTGGAGGCAAAGTGCTATGTGTCAACCACCTCAGCATGAACTGGAACCCCATGGACTTCACCTTCATCAACATCCTTACCCCCCCCAGCCTAGCTCCCAAGTCATTTGACCAGTTCCTTGCCCAAGTCTGCCAGCAACTTGACCTTGATGGCTTCCCCAGCAAGCCAGACACTTAGTTCAATTTCCTACATTGCTCCTCATCTTTTGGATAGACTTGAACACTCTAGAATTTTTTAGATTACCTGTCTAAATGTACTGCCCCATGTACTTCCACAGGCAGCACCCCTTCTGAATTTAGGATTTTTCTAGTCTCTCCCTTGATGCATTTGCTTTAATTTAGGGCCTACCTAATGTAGCTCACCCAAATTATGGGGGGACTAGTCCAGACATCATGTCTAAATGACAAATCCTCTAGTCTCGAATCATACAAACTTCTCGTAAAAGTATATCTCCACAAGCCTTAACCAAGCCTGGACTTCCCTTCCCCAGCAGTCTCCCTGCAGCCTATCTGCAGCCCTCTGCAGTACTTAATTCAGCCCCATGGCAGCCTATCTGCTCTAGCCTGCAGCCTACCTGCAGTTTCCTTACACCATCTCAGCAGCCTTACTGCTACCTAGCCTGCAGCCTACCTGCAGTTTCCTTACACCTTCTCAGCAGCCTTACTGCTACTTAGCCTGCAGCCTACCTGCAGTGTTCCTTAACTAGCCAGCTATCCCAGAAGACTGACATTTCTTTGAAGACCCCTGCTAAAGTGATTTCTCCCCTTTCAGCTACTAGAAATTCCCAAAGTCTCCCTAGTTTTTATATTTTAAATTTTCTTATGCCCCTCAGTTAATTCCAGGAATTCTTGAGCTCAAGAATACCTTGAATTGGGGGGGACGTTATTGACTGATTTATATATCAGTCTCTGAGTCGGCATAATGCACACCGGTACCTTTCCCTCCTGGTACCGCGTTGCCTGCCGCCAGGCCACAGGCTAGCTGTGGCCTGCACGTGACTGCAGTACCCTGCAGTACACATCTATATTCTATATGATTCCGCCTGTTGCGCGAAATAGCATCTTCTCCTCTATCGAGCCTATGCCGTTGTCATAATCTTACATTAACACAACATGGGCTAGGTGTTATCTAAATTTGGTGGGATGGGGTACCCCCCCCCCCCCCCCCCCCCTTTATTTACTCTTCCAACTTTTCTGGGGGGGTACCAGATATTTTTTGTATGTCATCCTCCCGATCAGTAGGTAGAAAGTTATGGGACTCCAAGGTTTGGGGGGTAGGGTGGGTGGTGAGGTAAAAACTGGAATTGAAGACAAAAATAGGTGCTTTTCAAGATCTTTTCTCATAGCCCATAGAATGACATGGGAGTGGAACTGGGTCGCTCCTCTACTAAAGACCAGTCTCCATCGGTGCTATTAGGGCTCCCCCCCAACCACCACCCCAAAACCCCCAACCCAGCAGTACGAAGTATACAAAATAAAGAAATAACTGTACTTCCACAAAACGAGGAAGTACAGATTCCTCAGCAAACCTACTGGTGCTTCTGTATTCCCATCTCTTCTTTCTAGCTGGGACCATTTTATGTTGTTCGATGGACCCTTTCGCTTCTAGCATCAGATGTGACGAGTGCGGACGGGAATTGTTTGGCACCCTGCAAACATCGCGACGCACAAGAACTCAAAGGCATGTAGAGAAGCAACCACGAAAAGAAAGGCGCAAGGGAGCATGTCAGGAGGTATGGTGTGTGCAATGTGGACTTGAGGAAGGGATCCTCCTCACACGTAATAGTGGTAGGGAACGGCAAATCATATGATGTCGACCAAAGACGAGTATGATATCATATGATAACATACAAAATCATATGATTTAATATCATTTGATGTGATGCCCATGGCCAAAGTTACCTAGGCAGACCGCCGGCATCATATGATATCATATGATGACATGATATCATATGATATCATATTGCCAACCCCTAAATAGTGGTGATGTCTTCATGCCCTCAAGTTTAGAAGATGTCCTACGCTTTTGATGATAAGGGATCTACAGCCAACCCTTGTACCAATAGGCCTGTTGCATGCCCTACCTGCCTTTCTGATCCCGGCAAGACCTGGAAGTACGTGTGGAGCTACCACTTCCTTCATCACATGCAGTTTATCCACCCAAACCAGCAACTCAGCACGGACGAAATTTAGACGTTCGCCCTAAATGTGTCTGAGTTTAAGGGGGTCATTGGCAAGGTGCACACATCGAACAAACGTGAACAAAAGGTGCAAGAGGCGCAAGATCTATTGCGGGCTGAGGTAGCCCTAGTAGATGTGCCGCCCTTGTTCTGGATTAGGGTGGTTAAGAAAGAGAAAGAGGGAGTGGGAGGAAGAGGAAGAGGGAGGAGAAGGAGAAGAGGTAGAGGAGGGTAATGAGGATGAGGATGTGACTGAGGATGAGGATGAGGATCACCCCATGGCCCACTGGTGCTAAACCTGTAGGATATATAAAAAGGTTGGTCGCCTAGGTGATTGGTTGGAATAGTCTGTGCATGTGATTCGGATTGAGATAAGCCAAGCATGTTACTTTTATAGGCCAGGGCATATTAGGGGCCTGGGGCCCCAAACCCTACCAGTAATGTTACACTGATGGTGATGATGGTACTTCGTCTGTGTGCCCACAACCTGATTGTACTGTCTGATTTGCTTTCTCTGGCTCCACATGATTTGCTTTTTCTTGCTCCACAAGGGTGCAAATGATTTGATTTTTTGGCGGAGCCCCCCCTTCTGGGGGGCGGGAGCCCCCAGTGTTACCCATTTGTCCGTTCGTCCATCCATCCATCCATCCGTCTGACCACGATGAAGCCAACGGTCACGTAACTAACTCGCTTCCGTTGCCACCTGTCGCTCCCTCGCGATCACTCTCCGCCATTTTTTAGCGTCGCAGGCGACGCTGTATAGAACTTGTCTGGCTCCACAAGGGTGCAAAGTTAGGCCCAGCATGCAAACACGCTTATCGATGTTTGCAGCAAGCATGGAGGGCCAGCAAGCAGGCAAGGATAGAGGGGGTACCTTGAGTTAGCCGCTCAGACTGAAAGAGAGGTAGCTAGGGGATACAAGGCAACCGTGAGGGCTGCAAAGCGCCGGCATGTGTGAGCCCTGGATGCCCATCTCATGGACCTCATAGCAAATCAACCAAAACAGTTCTGGACTATTGCAAACAAGAGGCAGAATGTGGAACCATGTCTTGTGCCACACATCACGCACATCATGAACGCAATTTTTGCTTCAGGGCAGTTCCCGGATGCAGAATCTAAAGGGATGATCATCCCGAAATACAAAAGGGGAAGGGTGAGAGTGACAATTGCAACAACTATAGGGGGGTGACCATCATCTCTGCAATATCTAAGATATATGCCACACTGCTAAACAAACGTCTCATGGACTGGCGCTTGGAGGATGTATCGAGGCATGCCTTCGGGCAAGCAGGGTTCCTAAAAGACCACAAAACTATTGACCACATTTACACACTCAACCACCCAGGAGGTAGCATCCTCCACGAAAAGTTGAGCGTAGCCGATCGATTTATTCTGAATATAGACTGTATATGACATAATTATTTGCTATTTATTGAACATGTTTTCAGATTTTTCTGGGCATTTAATTTAGGGGGGGGGGGGGGGGGGGGGGGGGGGAGGGGGGGGTCAGCCCTCATTTGTTTTTTTGCTAACTTTTTACTCAGACCTCCAAATGCAATTCTGAGACCACCTATGAGTAGGCCTTGGTAAGGGCAGTCCATTGGCACCACTTTGGACCTCGTGCAAGAAGTATATACCCCCACCCACCCACCCACCCACCCACCCACCAAACCCAAACCCACCACCCCACACACAGCCCATTCCAAATGCAATTATAAGACCACCCATGAGTAGGCCTTGGTAAGGGCAGTCCATTGGAACCACTTGGGGCCTCGTGCAATAAGGATATACCCCCCCCCCCCCCCTCAACCCACACACAAACTGACAGCAACAGAATCGAATCAAAACGCCGCCGTCCTTCTGTTCCTTTCCTTTTCCGCGCCTCTCGGCATCCCCTTTCTATCTGTCTTCCTTTCCAGTTATTTCTCTTTCTTTCTTTCTTTCTTCTTTCTGTATGCAAGATGGCGCTACCTGGTCTGTGGGAGCTACAGACCAAGGAGTTAGAGTTCATGGGGAAGATTGCCAAGCAGTTGAAGCCAGACAGATAGACCTTAAGGGGTAGTGACCAGACCAGAATCATGATTTAAAAACAGACCATGTGCACCGTATTGTTTTTTTAATTGCGTTTTAGAGTGTCTGTGCTGGGTTTGATGTTTACATCTTTCTCTGGCCGCCTCATGCGACGGCAAAGGGTGGCTTAAATACTTGAACAACCTGAGAGGGGTGCAGAACTGGTTTTTTACTATTGTGCGATCCCTGCACTATAAATCCGAGGACGCCATTCTGTGCGCCATACTGTAAACCCTCTGAATCCATATCTAAGTTGTAAAAAAAAAGTATTTATATTTAAAGGGGGGGGGGGGGGGAGGGGGGGGGGCCGCCCCACTCAGGTTTTTTAGGCTATACGTCTGGAGCTTTTTTTTTTTTTACTCCTGAACCACCATACAAATACACTAAGCGCCAGACGAGACGCCAATGCCGACGACTCTACACATGCTTTGTGGACTTGTCGAAGGCCTTTGACACTGTAGATAGACCCAAACTATGGGCGAGGTTAGATACACTAGGAGTACGGGGACGGATGCAAGCGGCCCTTGTTGCATACTATGCTAAGGTACAAAAGTGTGTACGCACTGATGATGGTCTCACCGACACTTTTGACTTTAACATGGGGGTAAAACAAGGCTGCCCACTATCCCCCACTTTGTTTGAATTTTACATCGACGAAGTGGAGGGGTATGTAGACCAGTACATGGGTAGAGCTACTTCTATACGCATTGGACCCCGCCGAATTATGATGCTATTATTTACGCTGATGACATAGTGTTCGTAGCAACAAGCGACCACGAGCTCCAGAAACTAATCTCGGGTTTCTCCGAGTTTTGTGACTTGAAGGATCTAACAGTAAACCTGACCAAGACCGAGGTGGTTGTCTTCACCACAGAAAGCGTGGCAGATCAACCAATTGCAGTCATTACGTTCAAAGGCAGCCCCGTATAACAAGTTGAGGAGTACAAGTACCTAGGCATAGTGTTCCATTGGAAACAAGGGACTGCCCAGGGTGGCGAAGCCATGATAATAGCTACCAAGAGGGCCTCGTTTGCAATGCAACAGCGAGCAAGAGCCCAAAATATCTCCGAGCCCTTAATTATATGCCACATGTTCGACGCCCTTGTGATGCCCATTCTGCTGTATGGGTGCGAAGTATGGGGAACTAGCAAAAGGCTTGCTGACAGTGCAGACACCATGCTCCACAACAGCGTTTTTCCTAAGCACGATTAATCGTGCATGCACGATTATTAATGTTTCTCGCGAAATGGTTTGCCCTGGGCGGGAATGCGTGCCCTTCTACTCGCTTCCGGCATCAATGCCTAACAATTTCGCGCTGTTTGCAGAATTCCCCCGGAGCTCTGACTGACAGCTGACCCCTGCTTTTCCCCCCTACTCATTGATTCCAGCGCATGGGCATCGCATTTACTCCTACACACATCTGTCTGCTTTGTGGGAACCAAGCGAGTATTGGGTTAATGAGTCGGTAGGGTGGGAAGGGTTCACTCGAGAGATGCTGCGCGCCTGCGCCCAATATGCTAACTGGATGCTATTTCCCCGTGCCCTCTCACTTCGGGCAAACCTGTAAGGCATCGCAATTATAAGCAACTGAACAACAAACCCAGAAGCCATCGTGTTTAAAACCCCACCCCCGGGGCCGACCTCCAGGGGACCCGCCTGGACACCCTGCCATTTCTATCGTTTTTCTTCCAGCAAAACTGTCATCGAGCAGAATCGTTCAAAACGATTATTAATGTTTTCATGTCCCCAAAGTGCAGACCCAGGAATCGGACCCAAACGATTATTAATGTTTCGTCCAGAAACCTTAGGAAAATCACTACTCCACAAATTCCTCAAAATTGTATATAAGCTACCGAAATGCACAGACACAATATGCATGATGGCCGAGCTAGGCAGGAGACAGATCAGCCATACTATTCTAGCTAGACAAGATGTCTTATGGGATCGGCTTCGAGAGGTACCCTACCCTAGACTCTTGGCGATTGGGGCCAGGGAAAACTTTGACTGGCTGGCAAGGGGACATGACCGCGATAAATGTTGGGGGCGGGATATCTTACAATTTAGGTACAACAATCCCAATACACATCGGGCAGGATGTGCCTGAATCAGCTATAGCCAACGCGCGGGACCTCACAGCTGACTGCATCACAACGGCGCTTCAAACTGCCGTTAATGAAGGGCAACAGGACAACAGAGATCTCTATAGGAGTACTTTATATGTTAGGGCAGATGGAGAACGACGCCGCATTTCCGCCAAGTACTTCTGGCTTCAGGATAGGCCGTACCGACAACGTATACTGACCCACTTCAGGTTAGGTCATCACAACCTGGGCTGCCTCTACAGACGAGGACCTATAATAGAAAGGACAAACATGGAATGCAGAGTATGCTCTATGCAGGTGATCGAGGATGAATGTCACTTCATATTTGAGTGCCCCGTCTATCATCGAGAACGACAGGAACACAGTAATCTCTTTCGACGGATATAGTGAACATAAATAACACCCCCACTTTGATATTGGGAGACACTGACCAACAGATGAACGCCCTCTTTGGAACATACGACCAGAAGACAGTGGCCTCCTTCTTGTCTGCGTGTTTTAGGGTTAGGACAAGTCTGACCACTAATAGAGCCTAGTCAGATTGACTGCTACATCTACCGATTTCACTGGACGTGCCCCTAGCGTGCTTGGATCACGATTCTGGTTGGATTTATGTAGTCGGATGACCAACCTAAATTTTCACCAATCAGAATGGCACATCAAATTATTTATTTTTCTTCTTCTTTGTGCATGATGTTCATAAGTTCCCCTTGACACCGTCAAACCGAGGGCACATTTGGAGTCCAGTAGGGCACCAGGAAAATGTAATCTTCGTCATTGAAGACCATAATCCTAATTGTATCCACATTAAATGATAGGCTCTTATCCTGAGCATACTTACATGACATTAGCTGATGAGGGCTAATTAAAGCCCTCCTACAAGTACGATATATTCATTAGATAGGAATTTGCATGCCCTACCCTCTTTGATCGCCCATCTGAGTATTTGGTAAATTCCTCTACACTAATTATTCCATCGCGAATTCTCATCATGTCCTTTTGCTCCTTCCCCCAGTTAAACAGTTGCCGCGCAGCAGATGGTGCGTCAGAGGCGTAGGCTGAGGCTTGCAAAAAAGCAGCAGAGGCGCAGGCCCTGCGCTTCTGCTGCTTTTTTGCAAGCCTCAGCCTAATAATCATAATCATGATCATCAAACCACTCGTGCCTTCGTCTACCCGCTGGTAGACAACACCTAGTGACAGGCATGGGAGTATGGAGCATCCCAACCGCATATGCATAGGGGTCGGCAATATGATATCATATGATATCATGTCATCATATGATATCATATGATGCCGGCTGTCTGACTACGTAACTTTGGCCTGGGGCATCATATCATATGATACTAAATCATATGATTTTTGTATGATATCATATGATATCATGCTCGTCTTTGGTCAATATCAAATGATTTGCCATTCCCTACATATGCAGCCTTCCGTATCATGCCTAATAGAGCTTGCTTAGCATGGGATGGGAGTATGGAGCATCCCAACCGCGTATGCAGCCTTCCTTATCATGTCTACTAGATAGGGATAGGCAATATGATATCATGTCATCATACGATGTCATATGATATCATATGATGCCGGCAGTCTGACTAGGCTAAAGCTACCATTTATATTAAATATCATATGATGCAATTTGTATGATATCATATGATATCATACTCGCCTTTGGTCAAAATCATATGATATGCCGATCCCTACTAATAGAGCTTTCTTAGCAGAATCAATATCCTTGTCACAAATGGCTTGGTTAATTAGGTGATTGTCCAGAAACATCTGAGTGAAGTGAGAACCATATGTGTGTTCCTTCTCGGGACTCCATCGTAGGATAGGGTCAGTCGAAGGGAAGCTTTATTTGTCTGTTTGACTAATCATGGGTTGTTGGCATGGCACCATCTTTTTGTAACGCAGATCTATCACATAGTGTTGTGGCTTTTTTTGATGGGATCCATACCACCATGATAAGGCTGCTGTTCCCAAAAGTATCATCATACAATGAAGGGTCATGCTCCGCACTTCTCATTTGAATCCCTGACACAACGGCAGCATGATTGACAGATAATTGACCCCGCAAGCTTCCATGTTCAAGCTCACAGAGCCACTGACGTGTGAACTCATCAATTTCTGGGGACCGTAAATTCCATGCAATGCAAAATATATCAGGCAGATGTACATACCCAGGATGCGGTCCTGGGATCCTAACGCCGGGCAAGAAGTTTGTAGATTGATAATGCCACCACAGGTTGAGTATGTCATGAAGGAGTCTGCAAGCAACAGCACTATGCGGATGCCTACGAACCATGTGTGCCCATGCTCCCTCAAACTCATCTTCAAGATTGTTAGGTACTCCATAATAATAATGGCGTTTGAAAACAACTGACTTGTTTGACCCTTTGTCAACAAACTTTGACAACAATGACCGAAACGAATCAAACGGACATTTCGAATCCCCATAAATAATGGACGAGGCGTTAGGGAAGAGTCTTTGTGATAGGACCTTCAATTTTTCTGTTGTCCATAGGAGCTTGGTTTCAACGAGAAGATCATCACGCATCACCACTTGCTGCCATCCTTCTCCTTTCAAGATGACGCCATGCGTTATCAACGCAACATGGCACCCATCATCAGGAACATCATGCATCTCTATAGTTCCATTCTTGAGGTACCCGACATCGTACCCCGGTGAATGGAATGACACCGTTAACACGACGTTGACACAATGGCCGAACCGTGCCTGCAGGTGGCGTTGTAAGTTATCAAAATTAGGCGGTAGGCAATCTCCTTTCTTCAAGAGACAGGACTGTGGCAGCCTGCCTCCCGGCATCTGAGATGGCCCAATCCCATGTCCATTTTCTCCATTCTGGCCATGTATTGTCACAGCTTTTGTCATGATGTTCAGCATCTAAGATGCCCCTATTCCATGTCCATTTTCTCCATTCTGACAATTTGTGCAAGCTCCTTCCATGATGATCATGATTTCCTGTGGCCAAGTCAGCCCCAGTAGAAATGGGAACCTGGTGCAGTCCTTTCAACTGTGCGCTTTGACATGGGGTTACACAGAAAAACCCAATCAGCAAGCAGCAAACAATCAGTTGAGTAGCTCCACATCCCACAGTTGCAGCACTACCATTTTCATGCTGTGCCCCCGATTGAGGTTTGTCAGTTTCCTGCATGTGAATGTAAGGCACAAGGTGAACAGGGTTGCCTTGCAGTTTTCCATTCATAGCATGCTAAAAGCGTTTACACCATTATAGTTCAGAAACATATAATTTCATGCAATTCAATTGCTGAAGCCCATGCGTGCAGTATGATCAATGTTGAAGCCCATGGTACTCACAAACGAACCACTATCTAACCAACGTCTGGGCCTCTTATCTAGGGGTCGGCTATGCTATATAATATCAGTGAATAAATAATATTATATGATATAATATAATATTAGTCGAACAAGCCGTCTCACCAGAATTTGAATTTATTTGAAAAACTATTATTATTGTGACACTATAATAATATTAGTTAATATTAGTTTTTCAAACACTAATATTAGCTGCCGTTCACTACTCTTATCGGCCTCTCATCGGCATCTGGCCATAAAGTTATCTAGCGGCGTAGATAATCTCTAGATAGCAATAGGCTCCTTCGTCGCCACCCGAGTGATTGATTTAGTGATATTAACCTATTATGGGTTGACCTTGCATAGGGAAAGGGAGTTGCCTAGAAGCTGTCAAGAGTAGACCCCCAAAAGAAACAAAAGTAAGAAGGAACGCAAATAACTGTATTGAAATCCATGCCACGAAACGAGGAAGCATGAGGTAGGCGCATCGCACGTAAAACGCAAAGACAACATGCCGTGCATGTACAAGACAAACACAAACTGCTCAAAATAATTGGAAGGTCGGAATTCCTCGCAGAACTATATAGCATAACTGTCTGTCAATCTTTTGCATGTACTCTTGTTAAATAGCACTGCGTTGAATTCGTTTTCGGTAGCAAGGAGGGAATCAAGTACGTATGTTTGAATCCACGTCATGCAAAAAAGTCTGCTTCTCCGATACCGAAATAAACAAGACCATATGCATGCCATGAAACGAGGAAGCAGGAGTTACGCGCATCGCACTAAAGATGGGAAGAAGAACTGTCGTGCATGCGCAGCACGAGCACTTCAAAAGTGGCTCGCTTTTCAAAAAACTGGCACTCGGGTATATTTCCAAGTCGACTTGACGTCTATCTTACCTTCCTTTGACTTCGCGCAGTAGAAGCTTTAGCATCGGTGGCGACAGAGAGCATCTTAACCGCAATATAATCAGCGGGAGAAGCAGTAGTAGCAGAAGAAGGGGGAAATGCCAAGAACGCGTGCGCTTCTGCAGCAGACGCGGAAGAAGAACAGCCGACACGTACTGACCGTGGGAGTGGAAGTGGACAGTGGAAAGTTGATAAACGCCGGTCAGCGTGGCTCGAA
Source organism: Chlamydomonas sp. ICE-L (assembly GCA_013435795.1). Taxonomy (NCBI): domain Eukaryota; kingdom Viridiplantae; phylum Chlorophyta; class Chlorophyceae; order Chlamydomonadales; family Chlamydomonadaceae; genus Chlamydomonas; species Chlamydomonas sp. ICE-L. The sequence continues at coordinate 9,702,895 of JACBWV010000472.1, forward strand.
AGAGCAAAAAGCTTGTGGAGCAGGCTGTCCCTGCTGTGGAGTAGCCGGGCTGCGTCAAGCACATCCTGGATGCTCGAACACATGCTCCCTATAACTGGCGTCCGGTCGTTTCGTTCTTTCCCATGCATGCACTACCAGCCAGCAGATCCGCACTTCCGAAGCGCAAGAAAATCCATTCTGTGTCAACGCCTCCATCGTTTCCCTTCCACCAACCGGTGCGCAACATCCAACGCTTCGTGGGTTCAACTTTTATCTGCTGCTGTTTTTTCTTTACCGTCAAAGACAGGCCATTGTCGTACAACATCAGCAGAAACAACACCAGCTACGTCAGCAGCAGCAACTGCAGCAGCATCAGCAGCATCAGCAGCACCAGCAAACTTCCCCATGCCCCCCCCCAAAGTCCTTCTCCTCCTCGTGCTGGTTACCTGTGCATGGGGGGTCGTACTGCCTCGCCAGGCTGTTGGTGCGGTACAAGAAGAAGAGGAGGAGCAGTTGATTGGATGGCAAGGCAGTACATACAAGAAGGGTCAGGTCAAGCCCAGACGAGAGGTACAGGTGAAATCAGACAGTGGGTAATGAAAAATAGGGAACAGCAATATGATATCAAATGCTATCATGTCATCCTAGGATGCCTGTCAGTCTGACTAGGCTAAAGTTACCATTTACATACAATTTCATATGACGCAGTTTGTCTGATATCATAAGATAGCATACTCACATTCGGTCAACATCATATGATATGCTGGTCCCTAGTAATAAAGCGTGTACATGGGTGTTCTACGTATGGTACATTACTAGGGTTGGGCCGACATATGAACGTATGATCATACGTTCATATAATCATATGTATATTCATACATATGATTTTTTCTCGAAACGTATGTTCATACGTATGTACAAACGTATGAGTAGTGTACGTCGAAAAGTACAGCACGCTTCCCGGCATTTAACTTTCTCGTCTTTCATTCAATATTTGATTTAGATAGCTCATTGGAAAGCTGCTGACCTCCTCTATCACAATATGCAATACAATTAACCTTTAAAGTGTGGTATTGTGTTTAAATGTTGCCCAAAGTTTGATTTAGATAGCTAGATATCAGGCACAGATATCAGAGTGTCACCTAGCCTTCCATTCCATTGAGCTCCCATGAGGGCTCGGTGGATTGATGGTGCAAGCCTAGTGCAATGTGAACATGGACACTATTGCAATATAGTTATATAGTTATATTATTATACACGTATACAGTTATATACTATACCAACTGGCGTTGAATGGCTTCCTTAGATTGGCACCGCGCTTCTTCTCCAAGTTTGGGCGAGTGTACACAAAGCTAAGGGCCAGCCTCTCCTTTGAAAGGGGAGAAAATATGATTTACAGAGCTGCCAACGCTGACCTTGCCGACAAAGTCTACGTTGATGAGGAGGTAGCCTTGGATGCCATGGGCCTTGAGGACTGAACTAGTAGCTGACTTATGGAGCTGCCTAGAAGCTGCGACATACTCACATACTTGGTCTGTCACCTGTAGCTGACTCAGGGAGCTGCCTAGAAAGATGACTTGAGCCTAGTGCAACGTGAACATGGTAACATAGACAGTATGTCAATATTATTGGCGGTGAATGGCTCCCTTAGATTGGCACCGCACTTCTCGGTCGACGCACTTCTGGTCGCGATTTATGTTCTGAGATTTGGACAATCTAAACTTATCCGATTATTGTTTTGAGAGTTGATATGTGATGCCAATGAAATTAGCTACGTGGCAATATATTTAAACCCATGTATAAGTATTTTCTCGAGAAGTGTATCATTTTCGTCATACGTTTTCATACGTTTACATGCATATGTTCATACGTTCATACGTTTATACGGCATATAAATTTCAAAATATACGTTTGCTTCCCAACCCTATACATTGCACGACAAGGCGGTACGTACAAGAAGGGGCAGGTCAAACCCTGGCAAGAGATACAGATCAAATCAGACAAAAGTTATAAAACATGTATATGTGTGTCCTATGTATGGTACATCGCACAACACGGCAGTACATACAAGGAGGGGCAGGTCAAACCCGGGCGAGAGATAAAGGTGAAATCAGACAAGGGTAATAAAATATGTATACATGTGTTCTATGCATGGTACAAGACACGACAAGGCAGTACATACAAGAAGGGGCAGGACAAACCCCGGCGAGGAATATAGGTCCGATAAGACAGTGGTTACTGAAGCATATACATGTGAGTTCTATGAACAGTACATCACACGGCAAGACAGTACATACGAGGGGGGGCAGGTCAAACCCAGTAGAGAAATAACGTTCAAATTAGACAGTGGGTAAAAAACATGTAAAAACATGTATACACATGTACACGTGTGTTCGATGTACGGTACATACAAGAAGGGGGGCAGGTCAGACCATGGGGAGAGATACTGGTGAAATCTGACAGTGGGTAATACATCATGTATACGTGTGTTCTATGTATGGTACATAACACGACAAGGCGGTACATACGATGAGGGGCAGGTCGAACCATGTTGAGAAATACAGGTGAAATCAGACAGTGGGTAATACATCATGTATACGTGTGTTCTATGTATGGTACATCACACGACAAGGCAGTACATACAAGAAGGGGCAGCTCAAACCCGGGAGAGAGATATAGGTGAAATCTGTCACTGGGTAATACATCATGTATACATGTGTTCTATGTATGGTACATCACACGAGAAGGCGGTACATACAAGAAGGGGCAGATCAAATCCGGGCGAGGAATATAGGTCCGATAAGACAGTGGTTACTAAAGCATATACATGTGTGTTCTATGTACAGTACATCACACGGCAAGACAGTACATACGAGGAGGGGCAGGTCAAACCCAGTAGAGAGATAACGGTCAAATTAGACAGTGGGTAAAAACATGTAAAACTTGAATACACATGTACACGTGTGTTCTATGTTAAGTACACGGCAAGACAGTACATACGAGGAGGGGCAGGTAAAACCATGATGAGAGATAAAGGTGAAATCAGACAGTGGGGAATAAAACATGTAAACACGTGTTCTATGTATGGTACATCACACGAGGAGGCGGTACATACAAGGAGGGGCAGGTCAAACCCGGGAGAGAGATATAGACGAAATCAGTCACTGGGTAATAAAACATGTATACATGTTTTTTATGTATGGTACATCACACGACAAGGCGGTTCATACAAGAACAGGTCTGTCAAACCTGGGCAAGAGATAGAGGTGCATAAGGCAGCGAGTGATATTAACATATGTGTTAATTCAAATAGTCAACCAGCACCAGCACCAGCACCTGCACCAGCACCAGCACTTACACCAGCACCTACACCACCCACACCAGTACCAACACCAACACCTACACTAGCACCTACACCACCTACACCAGCACCTAGCAAAACTAACATCAACGCCACCACCACCCTACAGGGCCTCTACAAATCAAGGCAGAGAGGTAACCATCACCACCATCACCACCAATACTCGCAATAAGAAAACCACCACCACCACCACCACCGACAATCGCAATAAAATAAAAAAAAACCTCCACTGACAATCGCAATTAGAAAACCACTACCACCACAACCACCCTACACCGCCACCACCACTCTACAGGGCCTCTACAAATCAAGCCAGAGAGCTAAACCACCACCACCATCACCACCACCACCGACAGTCGCAATAAGACCACCACCATCACCACCACCACTACCGACCACAACATCACCCGCAACAATAACAACACCATCACCACCCACCCCTACCAACCGACAACAAACACCCGTCAGGGCAAGAACACTCACCATCACCCCACCACTCCACCGTGGCTGACACAGGTGCGCCATACGACCAACGCAGCCAATCACCACACACCCGAACCAACCATCACCCCCTTAACCCACCACCACTCACCGCCACTACACCGAGAGACGACACCGCACAATATACCACCACAGAAGGAACAGGACTAACAAACACCAACAAACCGCACGTTGCACCGAGGTCAGGTGTAGCGCCCATACCGTTGGGTGTGAACACACCACCGTAATATGTAAAAAAAAGAAAAAAAAAAACAACAATACCCACAAACCCACCCACCCACACCCCACCCCATAACCAACCCCACCACACCATCCAACACACACACCCGCAATAAAACCACCATCAACCACTACCATCCCCACACAACACACCCCATAACCCCACCATCCACACCACCCACCAACAACACCCCTAATAGAACAACCACACATCTCCCCACATCCTAACCACCAACAACAACACCCGCAATAAGACCACCACCATCACCACCACCACTACCACCAACAACAACACCCGCAATAAGACCACCACCATCACCACCACCACTACCACCAACAACAACACCCGCAATAGACACCACCATCACCACCCCACAAGGCGCTTAACCACCAACAACCCCACCCTCTTATCAGACCACCACCATCACCACCGACCCCTATCACAACAACAACAACGCCCGCAATAGAACACACATCACCACCACTACCACCAACAACAACACCCGCAATAAGAACACCACCATCACCACCACCACTACCACCAACAACAACACCCGCAATAAGACCACCACCATCACCACCACCACTACCACCAACAACAACACCTCCTAATAACACCACCATCACCACCATCACTAAACACTACCACCAACCTAACAGACCCTCAATCAACCACCACAACGGCAGGAGTGCACGCACTACCACTTACCACCACCAAACACCCCTGTCCATAATACCTACCCCCCCTCACCACCCACCAATTCCATCACACAACCCCCTCAATACCTAACACCACCATCCACCCCTGCCATCCCTACCCCAACCCCCACACCCCGCTATCAATACGCACACCCTCCACGCACCACGCTGACTACCCCACCACCCCACACCCGTCGCCTACGTGGAGAACCACCCCCACACCACCACTAACCACCAACAATGGCGGGGACACACCATCACTACTAACACCACCGATCACCACACCACCATACCACCAACAACAACAACACCCCGTCTTCACTAAACCCACCGCACTATCCCAGCTACCACTACTGCATCCGACCCCAACAACAACAACCCTCTAATAAAGGTGTTTGTATAACAAGCCGTGACCCTCACCCGACCACCACTACCCACCAACAACAACCCTCAATAAGACCACCACCAATCACCACACCACTACCAACCACACCCACCCTCAATAATAACACCACCATCTACGCCCACCCCTACCGGGGGGTTACCGATGCCAACACAAACACCCTCCATAACTACCACCACCTTCCAGGGGGGCCCACCTCGACCACTACCACCGGGGGAACTCCACCAAGGGAGGCCTTTATACAGGGCCTCCACAAATCAAGGCAGAGAGGTAACCACCAACACCTACACTTAAACCTACACCTACACCACCATCACTGACATTCGCAATAAGAGAACTACCACCACCACCACCACCACCACCATTACCACCGCCCCTATACAGGGCCTCCACAAATCAAGGCAGAGAGCTAAACCAATGCAACAAACAGCTGAGGAATCGGCAGGGAAGGGTTTGGGGAAGGAGGATAGCTTATCCCAAGAGGATGGGAGCAAGTGGTGGAAAGCCAAGAAGCAGCAGCAGCAGCAACAGCAACAGCCTCAACAGTAGCACCAACAGCAGCAGAAGCAGAAGCAACAGCAGCAGCAGCAGAAGCAGAAGCAGAAGCAACAGCAGCAGCAGCTGCAGCAGAAGCAGAAGCAGAAGCAGCAGCAGCAGCAGAAGCTTAAGCATGGGAGGGCACAACACCAGCCTAAGCGACGATCCCCTATTGATTTGCTTAATAAGTACGTTTTTTTGTACGGAAAATAATGAGTGTAATTGCTTTAATGTGAAGCGGTGTGTATGCATGCTTGTGTTTTGTGTGTGCACATGTATGTGAGTTTGTGTGTGTGAGTATGTGTAAATGTGTACATTTGGAGTGAGGCAGCATCAACGGCATGGGAGTGAACCCCACCAGCTTAAGTGAGAAGTGTTTGTATCTGCATGCATGTCTTTGTGTGTGTTTTATCCCCTATTGATTGTATTGATTTGTAAATGAAGTATATTTTTGTGTACAGAAACTAATGGGTGTACGTGAGAAGTGTTTGTATCTGTATGTGTGAGTTTGTGTTTGTGTTTGTTTGTTTGTTTGTTTGTGTGTTTGTTTGTTTGTTTGTGTGTGTGTTTGTGTGTGTGTGTGAGTATGTGTAAACGTGTACATGTGGAGTGAGGCAGCATCAACGGCATGGGAGGGCACACTACCACCCTAGGCAGCCCACCTTTTTGGATTTGCAGAATAAGTGGGTAAGCATGTGAATACTATGTGTGTGAAGTGTTTGTATGTGTGTGTTCATATATTTTAAGTGTGTGTAGGTGTGCGTATATATATTTGAAGTGTGTGTATGTGTGTATATGTATTTGAAGTGTTTATATGTGTGTATATGTATTTCAAGTGTTTATGTTTGTATCTGTGCATATGTATTTGAAGTGTTTATATGTGTGTATATATATTTGAATTATTTATGTGTATATGTATTTGATCCCCCCCCCCCCCCCCCCCCCCCCCCCCCCCCCCCCCCCCCTCCACACACACACACACACACACACACCAACACCCCCATCGGATTTTCATCAGATATGTGTTTGAGCGTGTGTAAGTTATACATGTGATTTGTATGTAGATAACGGTTATGTTAGTTAATATTAGTGAATGAATAATGTTACTTATGTTAGTTAATATTAGTCGGCAGAGCCGAATAATATAAGTAAGATGTGTACTTCCTGAACTTCAAGGCATTTTGCGCTCAAAGTATAATATTTTATGGGCAACTGAAGTCTAATATTAATTAAATGTCAGCTAATTTGAGTTAATGTTAGTTTTTTGAACACTTATATAAGTTGCAGTTCCTTATTTAAATGCCTATACAAATAACAACATGCAGCAGTTCGTTCGTCTACAGTGTCATTACCGTCTTATCAAAATCTCCGACGAGCGGGAAATTAAAAATACCAGCAGCGCCTCTTTGGCTGAAAAATCAAAATTCCTCTCAGGCTGGAAATTCCATGTTCAAAATGCAAAATGCAGAATTAAAAATTCGTCTCCGCCTGAAAAATCAAAAATCCTCTCCAGCTGAAATAAGAGCGTTGTTACCATGTGGCTCGCGTTTGCGCACTGGATACGCCAGCTCTCCCCATCATTGCATAGCCTATGCAATGCTATTGCCAGTAGCTTGAATTTCTCAATGTCCTTCGTGACCATTCCTGCTACTTATTGAAATTTCTCCCCCTTGCACCGCTCATCCAATGTCTACAACCTCTTCCCGTTGCGTCGAAAAATATATTGGTGTAAATTGTGCGATAGCGAGTGTGTGACAGAGTCTACTCCATGGCAGACCTTCAGAGGTCAACACCAAAGGTGTCACGCCCAACTGGGTAACTGCACGCGCAGTACAGACCAGAGGTTTGTTGCTTGGCATTTCGCGCAGTAGTCCGATCTCCAGCGCAGTAGTGACCTTGGAAAGCAAAACCAGGGGTTTTCCCCATGCTTTGTGTCGCAATGGGAGAACAATGGCCCTAAATAGCTATATAAAGCTAAATAAAACCAAAGTTGACAGGATGTTCCAGTGTGCGAAGTTAAGTTCAAGTTGACTGCGTTTTCCAGCGCGCAAAGTTAAGTTCAAGTTAACTGGATGTTGCAGTGCGGGAGGTTAAGTTCAAGTTGGCTGGGTTTTCAAGTGCGCAAAGTTAAGTTTAGTTGACTGCGTTTTCCAGTGCACAAACTTTAGTTCAAGTTAACTGGGTGTTACAGTGCGGGAGGTTAAGTTAAAGTTGACTAGACTTCCAGTGCGCAAAGTTAAGTTCAAGTTGACTGGGTTTTCCAGTGCGTGAAGTCAAGTTAAAGTTACCTGGATGTTACAGTGGGGGAAGTTAAGTTCAAGTTGGCAGGATGTTCCAGTGTGCAAAGTAAAGTTCAAGTTGACTGCGTTTTCCAGTGCAAGAAGCTATGTTCAGGTTGACCCGATGTTCCAGGGCGTGAAGTTAAGATCAAGTTGACTGCGTTTTCCAGTGCGCAAAGTTAAGTTAAAGTTGACTGGATGTTCCAATGCGGAAATTTAAGTTGAAGTTAACTGGATGTTACAGTGGGGGAAGTTAAGTTAAAGTTGGTAGGGTTTTCAAGTGCAAGAATTTAAGTTCAAGTTGACTGCGTTTTCCAGTGCTAGAAGTTATGTTCAGGTTGACCTGATGTTCCAGGGCATGAAGTTAAGATCAAGTTGACTAGACTTCCAGTGCAAGAAGTTAAGTTCAAATTGACTGGGTTTTACAGTGCGTGAAATTAAGATCAAGATGACAGGATGTTCTAGTGCAAGAAGTTGAGGTCAAGTTGACTAGACTTCCAGTGCAAGAAGTTGAGGTCAAGTTGACTAGACTTCCAGTGCAAGAAGTTGAGGTCAAGTTGACTAGACTTCCAGTGCAAGAAGTTGAGGTCAAGTTGACTAGACTTCCAGTGCAAGAAGTTGAGGTCAAGTTGACTAGACTTCCAGTGCGCGAAGTTAAGTTCAAGTTGACTGGGTTTTACAGTGCGTGAAGTTGAGGTCAAGTTGACTAGACTTCCAGTGCAAGAAGTTGAGGTCAAGTTGACTAGACTTCCAGTGCAAGAAGTTGAGGTCAAGTTGACTAGACTTCCAGTGCAAGAAGTTGAGGTCAAGTTGACTAGACTTCCAGTGCGCGAAGTTAAGTTCAAGTTGACTGGGTTTTACAGTGCGTGAAGTTGAGGTCAAGTTGACCCGATGTTCCAGGGCATGAAGTTAAGATCAAGTTGACTTGACTTCCAGTGCGCAAAGTTAAGTTCAAGTTGTCAGGGTTTTACAATGCGGGAAGTTAAGTTAAAGTTGACAGGATGTTCCAGTGCGCGAAGTTAAGTTAAAGTTGACAGGGTTTTACAGTGCGGAAAGTAAAGTTCAAGTTGACTGCATGTTTGAGTGCCCGAAGAAAAAGCTTGGGGTATGTAGCGATTGCACAGGTGTGTGTGTGAGTGGTGGTGGTGGTGGTGTGTGTGTGTGTGGGGGGGGGGGGGGGGGGGGGGGGGGGGAAGGGAGGAGAAAGAGAGTGTATGTGAATGGAGAGAGGTGAGGGGTCGGGAAAGGTAGGGGAGGATGAGGGTCTGGCTGGGGGTGGGTTTGAATGGTATGCGTGTGTGATGGAGGGTGGGGGGACACATCTAAAGTGAAGGGAAATAAGTAGGGAGAAGGGATATGTTTGTATTTTGTTTTATCTATCCTCCCGTTCGACTCCCCCTTTGGTCGCTCTTGGCGTTGCAGGTCGTCGTCAACCGCTAGGGTAGCTTGTCCACTTGAGGTAGGAGACTGCTCCCCACCCGCGTACGACGGGCTCCCTTAACACCACGCCCCATCAGGCGTTATCATTACCCTTTTTTCATCCTCCCCCCTCCACACACACCCCTCTAATCCCTAATCCCACCCCCACCCCCCAATAACAGGAAGGAGGAGCACCATGTGAGCTGGCGACGCAAACAACGAGTGGCTGCTGACCCCCCCACACACACACCCCACCCCACCCCACCCCGATTACAGGAGGGAAGAGCACCATGTGAGCTGGCGACGCAAACAACGAGTGGCTGCTGACAGAAAGCTTGGCAGCTTAACAACGCATAAGGGCAAGGTGGCTGTCAAATTGGCTGAGTGGGAGGGGGAGGTGAGGCGACCTTTTTGTGTATTCAGTAAGCTGCTTTTTGACGTTTGTAATGGGAATCTTTATGCAAGATAAGGGTGAGGTGGCCGTCAATATGGCTGAGTGGGAGGGGGAGGTGAGGCAACCTTTTTGTGCATACAGTAAGCTGCTTTTTGACGTTTGTAATGGGAATCTTTATGCAAGATGAGGGTGAGGTGGCAGTCAATATGGCTGAGTGGGAGGGGGAGGTGAGGCAACCTTTTTGTGCATACAGTAAGCTGCTTTTTGACGTTTGTAATGGGAATCTTTATGCAAGATGAGGGTGAGGTGGCAGTCAAAATGGCTGAGTGAGAGGGGGAGGTGAGGCAACCTTTTTGTGCATACAGTAAGCTGCTTTTTGACGTTTGTAATGGGAATCTTTATGCAAGATGAGGGTGAGGTGGCAGTCAAAATGGCTGAGTGGGAGGGGGAGGTGAGGCAACCCTTTTGTGTGATTAGTAAGCTGCTTTTTGATGTTTGTAACGGGAATCTTTACGCAAGATAATTGCGAGGCTGCCGTTCAAGTTGCTGATTGGGGAGGGTTAAGGGGGAGGTAAGGTGACTTGTGTTTGTGTTTGTCTGAATTAAGATGTTTTTATGTGTTTAATGGGAATCTGTATGCAAGACAAGGGTGAGGCTGTTGTTAAAGTTGCTGAGTAGGGATGGGAGATGAGGCGACCTGTTAGTGTGTTTATTACGCTGCGTTATGATGTTTTGTAATGGGAATATAAATGCAAGACAAGGGCGAGGCTGCTGGTAAGGTCGCTGAGTGGGGATGGAAGGTAAGGCGACTTGTGTGTCAGTGCTTAGTAAGCTGCCTTTTGATATTTTTGATGGGAATATTAATGCGAGATAAGGGAGAGGCTGCTGGTGAAGTTGCTGAGTGGGATGGGAGGGGGGGCGACCTTTTAATGTCTTTAGAAAGCTTCTTTTGACGTTTTTCATGGGAATCTTTATGAAAGATAAAGGCGAGGCTACCGGTGAAGTTGTTGAGAGGGGATGGAAGGTGAGGTGACTTGTGTGTCAGTGCTTAGTAAGCTGCTTTTGTTGCTTTAATGGGAATATTAATGTGAGATAAGGGAGAGGCTGCCGGTGAAGTTGTTGAGTGGGAGGGGACAGGAGGCGACCTTTTTGTGTGATTAGTAAGCTTCTTTTTTACGTTTTTAATGGGAATCTTTATGAAAGATAAGGGCGAGGCTACCGGTGAAGTTGTTAAGTGGGGATGGGAGGGGAGGCGACCTTTTTGTGCGATTAGTAGGCTGCTTTTTATGTTTGTTAAGGGAATATTTATGAAAGATAAGTGGAGGCTGCTGGTGAAGTTGCTGAGAGGGGATGGGAGGTGAGGCGACTTGTGTGTCAGTGCTTAGTAAGCTGCCTTTTGATGTTTTTAATGGGAACATGAATGAAAGATAAGGGCGAGGCTACCATTCAAGTTGCTGAGTGGGCATGGGAGGGGAGGCGACCTGTTTGTGTGTTTTAGTAAGCTGCTTTTTGATTTTTGTAACAGGAATCTTTATGCAAGATAAGGGTGAGGCTGACTTTAAAGTCACTGAATGAGGAAGGGAGGTGAGGCGACCTGTTTGTGTGTTTTTGTAAGCTGCTTTTTATGTTTGTAACGGGAATATTAATGAAAGATAAGTGGAGGCTGCAGGTGGAGTTGTTGAGTGGGAAGGGGATGGGAGCTGAGGCGACCTTTTTGTGTGTTTAGAAAGCTGCTCTTTTATGTTTGTAATGGGAATCTTTATGCGAGATAAGTGGAGGCTGCAGGTGAAGGTGTTGAGTGGGGAGGGTAAAGGGGGAGGTGATGCGACATGTGTTTGTGTTCGTCTGTATTAAGCTGTTTCGATGTGTTTAATGGGGATGTGTATGCAGGATAAGGGCGAGGCTGCCATTGAAGTTGCTGATTGGGGAGGGTAAAAGGGGAGGTGAGGCGACTATTGTTTGTGTTCGTCTGTATTAAGCTGTTTTTATGTGTTTAATGGGGATCTTAACGCAGGATAAGGGCAAGGCTGCCTGCTTGCAATGGCCCACCAGGCGTTATCATTACCTCTAGGTAGGTAGAGAGGTATGTTACAGTCCTGAGGTGGCCCTACGGTGACTATAGCTAGCTCCGGCTTACGCTATGGTGTCCTTAACTTCACGTCCTGTGAGTAACGGTATTACACGGATGTAACCATTTCAATTTCAATTTCAATTACAGTCCAGGGGTGGTCCAAATAGGCTAAAGGGATTTGCCCAACTGTGACAGGAAGGGCTAAAAAGAAAAAGCAGTGGTGAACTACAACCCCAAACAAAATGAAGGCTGATAGACCATTTAATCAGAAAACATTGATCATTTAAAACAACCCATTGAATAGCGATGCAACCATTTAATCATAAAAAAACAAACATTAAACATCGCTACCACTAAAACCATTGAATCACACAAAACAAACATTGCCCAGTGCTACAACCATTGAATCACACAAAACAAACATTGCACAGTGCTACAACCATTGAATCACACAAACAAGCATTGCACAGCTACAATCCCTCCCACTCCGCTCGTTCAGATGAATGGGAAGTATGGAGCAAATTCAAATTCAAATTCGAACAGTGCTACAAACTGTACTGCCCCCTCTACCCCACTTATTTAGGTGAAGGGTATGAATAGAGGAAATTTAAATTCAAATTCAAATTGAAACAGTGCTACAACCCCTCTCGCCCCCCCCACCCCACCCCACCCCCCCCACCCCACCCCGCTGACCAGGTGAAGAAAGGATCAAATTCAAATTCAAAATCGGATTCCGGTTACTGGGTGGAGCAGATTTCATGGAAGCCCAGAGCGGCCGTCATTCACAATCTCATTTCTGATGAGGAGGTAGGAGCCTGTACAACACTTTATGTACTTCACTTTATGTACTTCACTTTCTGTACTTAACTTGCTCTCTTTCACAATCTCATTTCTGATGAGGAGGTAGGAGCCTGTACAACACTTTATGTACTTCACTTTATGTACTTCACTTTCTGTACTTAACTTGCTCTCTTTCACAATCTCATTTCTGATGAGGAGGTAAGAGCCTGTACAACACTTCATGTACTTCACTTTCTGCACTTCACTTGCTGTCTTTCACAATTCCATTTCTGAGGAAGAGGTAGGAGCCTGTATTTCTGATGAGGAGGTAGGAGCCTGTATTTCTGACGAGGAGGTAGGAGCCTGTATTTCCCTTTTGTCATTCACAGTCTCATTTAGTGCTTTCTGTATTTCACTATCTGTCATTCACAGTCTCATTTCTGATGAGGAGGTAGGAGCCTGTATTTCCCTTTTGTCATTCACAGTCTCATTTAGTGCTTTCTGTATTTCACTATCTGTCATTCACAGTCTCATTTCTGATGAGGAGGTAGGAGCCTGTATTTCCCTTTTGTCATTCATTCACAGTCTACTTTCTGCCCTTTCTGTCTTTCACAGTTTCATTTATGTACTTTCTGTTCTTCGCTTTCTGTCATTCACAGTCTTATTTATGTACTTTCTGTACTTCACTTTCTGTCATTCACACACATATGCACACATCTCCCCCCCCCCACACACACGCATCTTCACCACCCCCACTCCATGCAGGACCAACTCATTCAGGACCTGTCTTGGCCCATTCCACACACACACACTCTCACACACACATACACACACACACACACACACACACACACACACACATCTTCCCCCACACACACACTCCACGCAGGCCCAACACATCCAGGACCTGTCTTGGCCCCAAATGCAACGCTCCACAGTGGTGGGCGACAATGGCAGTAGTGTGTTTGATGACTGGAGGACATCATATGGCACTTTTCTTGTTAGGTAGGTACCCCCCCGCCTCCCCCCCCCCCCCCCCCCCCCCACAAACACACACACATCCACCCTCCCACCTACCCAACCCAACCCAACTCAACCCAACCCAACACAACCCAACCCAACCCAACCCAACCCAACCCAACCAACCCAACCCAACCCAACCCAACCCAGCCCAACCCAACCCAACCCAACCCAACCCACCTCCACCTCCACCTCCACCTCCACCTCCACCTCCACCCACCCCCTTCAGATCCCAGACTCCCATGATGGAGACCATCCAAACACGAGTGTCAAATCTTGTAAGGGCGCCAGTACAACACCAGGGAGGACATTTTGCAAGTCTTAGTGTAGCGTACAGGGCGTACTACTCATCGGGTGAGTTACTGCTGTATACCGCAGTGCTGTTGGATAGAACAAAGCAAAAAAACAACCCCACCATAAGCCCACCACCCCCCCACACAACACCCACCAACCCAAACCCCGGACAAAACCAACAACACAACCCCCCACAACCAACAACAGAAAAACAATAAAAAAAAAAAAAAACACAACAAATAAAAAAGAAACGAAAAACAAAAAAAAAAAAAAGAAAAACAAAAAAAAAACCACACAAATATAACCAAATACAACAAAAAAAAAAACCAAAAAAAAAACAAAAACAAAAACAAAAAAAAGAACGAAAAAACAAAAAAAAAAATCAACAAAAAACCCCCCCCCACCCCACACCAACCATTCCCCCCACCCCCCCCCCCCCCCCCCCCCCCCCCCCAAGACCCCCACCCCCCCCACCCCCCCCCACCCCCACCCCCCCCCCCCCCCCCCCCCACCTCCCCCCCCCCAAGCCTCCGCCCACCCCCACCCCTAGACCAAATACGAAACCAAAACGAAGCACGAAATACCAAATCCAGTAAAAATAAACCACCAACCCAACCACCACACCAGCAAAAATAACCAACGTCGCAAAACACACACACCAGAAAAACAACAAAAACAAAAACAAGAAGGGCCCACCAAAACGCAGAACACACAGCAAACGAAAAACGAACAAGCGACCACAAGCGACACAAGCAAAGGTAAGGCTACACAAGAACAAAATAATAAAACACCAGAAACCACCAAGACACGCACAACCATCACACAAACAAATAGAAGAAAAAAAATAAAAAGACCCCCAAACCCCAAGCAAACAACAACACAAAACAAAACAAAAAAAGAAAAAAACAAAAACCCTCCAAAAACAAAACAAAAAGAAAAAAAAAAACAAAACAAAAAAAAAAGCAAAATAAACAAGACCCACCCCCCCCCCCGCCACCCCCACCACCAACCTCGACACCCACAACCCCCAGAACCCCCCCCCCCCCCCCCCCCCCACAACCCACCCAACACCCCACCCCACACCCCCCCCCACCCCAACCACCCCGACCCCCCCCACCCCCCCCCTAAAAGTGAAAAAACAAAGTGCGGCGATTGAGAGTTCATAGGGCACCCAGGACATTTTAGTCAGATACCTGTCACACACCATCCACACCATCATCATCAATACCAGGCCCTCCAAGTCAACCCTCACCCTCACCCTCAATACCACCCTCACCTCACCTCACCCTACCCTCACCCTCACCTTCACAGCACGGCTCACCCTCACGCTTCACATCACACTCCACCCTCACCTCACCCTCACCCCCACCCGCGCACCCTCACCCTCACCCCACCGCACGCTCACCCCCACCCTCATTTACCATCACCCACCCGCACGTAACCCCACACCCACCCTCACCTGCACCCTCACCTCACTCCAACCCGCACGCTTACACACCCAACCTCACCCACCCGCACCCTCCCCTCACACTCACCTCACCCTCACCCTCACCCCCACCCGCATACGCTACCCCACCTCACCCTCACCCACCTCACCTAACCCTCACCATCACCGAACCCTAACCTACCCCCACCCCCCCCACCCGCACCCGCACCACCCGCACCAGCACACGCACCGCACTCACTCCCACCTCACTTCTTTATCCCCAACCGCACCATTACCCTCACATACTCCACCTCACCCTCACCTCAAACCTAACCGCACCATCACCTCAACCCTCCAACCCTCACCTCACCCCACCCCTACCCTCGTCCCACCCCTCACTCACCCGCACCCTCACCCTTCACTCACGCACGCCTCACCCACCTCACTTGCCCTACTCACCTCACCACCCTCACCCTTCAACCTACCTGCACCTCACCGTCACCTGCCCTCACCGCCTCACCCCCATGCTTCTCTAAGTCAGTCATGTCCATTATCCCTTAATATTGGCAACTACCAATAAACCCCCCCCTCTTCTTCGCCACTCCCCCCTTGTGCCTACCACCGACCCACCACCACCACCTAGACCCCCAACCCCGGCTCCACCAAACCTATTGCCTACCCCCCCCCACCACCACCACCACCTATACCCCCCCTCCCCCCCCCTGTCTCCACTCACTTGTGCCCCTACCACAACGCCACGCACAGACACCACACTAGACCCCCACCCCCTTCTCCACGGGCACCTGTTTGCTACCTCACCCCCCTCCCCCACCAACCTAGACCCCCACCTTTGTCTCCACTCACCCTCTGGTCCTACAGCACCCCCCCCGACCCCACCTATACCCCCGCACCGCCGTTCTCCACCACTCACATTTTTGCCTACCCAGCAACCCTCCCCCACCAGCCACCCGACACCCAGACCCCCACCCACAGCCCCCCGCACCGCTCACTTGTTGCATACCACCCCACCACCACCACCACCTAACCCCCTCCCCCGTCTCTTACCCACTTTTTGCCTACCACACCCAACACAAATACCTAAACCCCCCACCTTCGGTCTGCCACACACCTTTGCCACCCACCACCCACACCACCACCTAACCCCACCCCGTCTCCACTCCTCTTGTCCTACCACCACCCACCACACCACCTAGACCCCCACCCCCTTCCATCGCGCTCACGCTGTCTCCCTATCCAGCACCAACCCACCCAACCGAGCCAAGCCACGCTAACCACCATCCCTTCTCATCCTCTTGCCTTCCAGCACCCCCCACAACTACCTATCTAGCCCCCCTCTGTCTCCACTCCCTTTTGCCTGACACCAACACCCCACCACTAGACCACCCACCCCTGTCTCTACTCACATGTTGCCTACCCCAACCCACCACCACCAACTGACCCACACACGTGTCTCCACTCCCTATGCCTACCACCTACCCACCACCACGACACCTGAACCCCCCCCCCCCCCCCCCCCCCCCGTCTCCACTTCCACTCACCTCCTTCCCTACCGCACCCACCACAACACTAGACCCCCACCTCTGTCTCCACTCACCTGTTGCCTACCACCACCCACCACCACCACCTAGACCCCCACCCCGTCTCCACTCACTGTTTGCTACACGCAACCTCCCAACCACCACCTAGATAGACCCCCAACCCTCTCCCACTCACCTTTGCCTTACTGCACATCCACCACCACCACACACCTAAGAAAAAACCCCCCACTACTCGTCTCCACTCATTTGTTGCCATCCAGCACCCACCACCACCACCTAGACCCCCACCCCTGTTTCCACTCACCTTTTGCCTACCACCACCCACCACCACCACCTAGACCCCCACCCTTGTCTCCACTCATCTTTTGCCTACCACCACCCACCACCACCACCTAGACCCCCACACTTGTCTCCACTCACCTATTGCCTACCACCACCCACCACCACCACCTAGACCCCCACCCCTGTCTCCACTCACCTGTTGCCTACCACCACCACCACCACCACCTAGACCCCCAACCCCGTCTCCACTCACCTGTTGCCTACCACCACTCACCACCACCACCTTGACCCCCACCCTTGTCTCCCATCACTTGTTGCCTACCACCACCCACCACCACCACCTAGAACCCCACCCCTGTCTCCACTCACCTATTGCCTACCACCACCCACCACCACTACCACCACCTAGACCCAAACACCCTGCTCCACTCACCTATTCCTACCACCACCCCCCACCCCCCCACCACCACCTAGACCCCCCACCCCCGTCTCAACTCACTTGTTTTGCCTACGAGCACCCACCACCACCACCTAGCACCCCACCCCCTCTCCACTCACTGTCCCGCACTACCAGCACCCACCAACCACCACCCACCTAGACCCCCCATCCCTGTCTCCACATCCTCCACTCACCTCTTGCCTACCAGCACCCACCACAACCACCCCACCCACCTCTGTCTCCACTCACCTGTTTCCTACCACACCCACCAACCACCACCAACCTAGACCCCCAACCCCGTCTCCAACCACCTATTCCTACCCCCCCCCCACCACCAACCACCTAGTACCCCACCCTGTCTCCACTCACTTAGTTGCCTACACCACCCACCACCACACCTAGACCCCCACCCCCGTCTCCCTCACCCTGTTGCCTACCAGCACCCTCCCCCACACCTAGACCCCCACCTTGTCCCCCACTACCTTTTGCCTACAAGCACCCCCACCACGCACCTAGAACACCCCACCCTGTCTCCATCCCTGTTGCCTAACCACACCCTCCCCACCACCCAGACCCCACCCCCGTCTCCGCATCACTTGTTGCCTACCACCCCCACACACCACCACCCAATAGACCCCCTCCCCCCTCTCCCCTTGTTGTGCCTCCAACCACCCACCACAATACCTAACCCCCCACCTCTGTCCTCCACACACACTTTTTGCCTCCACCACCCACCACACCACCATAGACCCCCCCCCGCCCTCTCCACTCACCTCTTGCCTAAACCACCACACCACCACCACCAGACCCCCACCCCCCATCCTCCGCTCACCTGGCGCTACCAGCACCCACCACCACCCACACCTAGACCCCATCCCTGTCTCCACCACCTCTTGCCTTCCGCCCCACCACAACTACCTATCTAGACCCCACCTCTGTCTCCACTCACCTGTTGCCCTACCACCACCCCCACCACCACCTTGACCTGCCCCCCCACCCCTTTCCTACTCACAGTGCCTACCACCACCACCCCACCACCTAGACCCCCACACTTGTCTCCACTCTCCTATGCTACCACCACCACCCACCACCACCCACCTAGACCCCCCCCCCCCCCCCCCCCACCCCCCCCCCCCCCCCCCCCCGTCTCCACTCACCTCTTGCCTACCAGCACCCACCACAACTACCTAGACCCCACCTCTGTCTCCACTCACCTGTTGCCATCCACCACCCACCACCACCACCTAGACCCCCACGCCCGTCTCCACTCACCTGTTGCTCTACAACAACCTCCACCACCACCACTAATATACCCCCACCCCTTGTCTCACTCACCTTTTGCCTTATTACGCAATCACACCACCACACCTAGACCCCCCCACTCCGTCTCCACTCATTATTGTGCCATCCAGCACCCCCACCACCCACCTAACCCCCACCCCGTTTCCACTCAAACTTTTGCCACCACCACCCCACCACCACCACCTGACCCCCACCTTTGTCTCCCACTCATCTTTGCCTACACCACCCACCACCACCACCATAGACCCCACACTTGTCTCCCTCACCTATGCCTACTGCCTACCACCACCCCACCACCCACCTAGACCCCCACCCCTGTCTCCACTCACCTGTTGCCTACCACCACCACCACCACCACCTAGACCCCCCAACCCCGTCTCCACTCACCTGTTGCCTACCACCACTCACCACCACCCACCTTGACCCCCACCCTTGTCTCCCATCACTTGGTTCCTACCACCACCACACCACCACCCACCTAGAACCCCACCCCTGTCTCCACTCCCTCTTACTTGCCTACCCACCCACCCCCCCACTACCACCACCTAGACCCAAACCCGCCTCCACTCACCTATTGCCTACCACCACCGCCCCACCACCACCTAGACCCCCACCCCCGTCTCCACTCACTTGTTGCCTACGAGCACCCACCACCACCACCTAGACCCCCACCCCGTCTCCACTCACATGTCGCCTACCAGCACCCACCACCACCACCACCTAGACCCCCATCCCTGTCTCCACTCACCTCTTGCCTACCAGCACCCACCACAACTACCAAGACCCCCACCTCTGTCTCCACTCACCTGTTGCCTACCACCACCCACCACCACCACCTAGACCCCCACCCCCGTCTCCACTCACCTATTGCCTACCCCCCCCCACCACCACCACCTAGACCCCCCCCCCCCGTCTCCCCTCACTTTTTGCCTACCACCACCCACCACCACAAATAACCCCCACCCCCCCCTCTCCACTCACCTGTCCCCCATACCCCACCCCTCCCCCACCCCTAGACCCCCACCTCTGTTCTCCACCACCTCTTCCGCCTACCACCACCCCACCACCACACCTAGACCCCCACCCCTGTCTCCACTCACCTTGCCTACCAGCCCCCCCCCCCACCACCACCCAGACCCCCACCCCCGTCTCCGCTCACTTTGTTGCCTACCACCCCCCACCACCACCACCTAGACCCCCCACCCCCGTCTCTACCCACCTGTTGCCTACAACCACCCACCACAAATACCTAGACCCCCACCTCTGTCCCCACACACCCTGTTGCCTACCACCACCCACCACCACCACCTAGACCCCCACCCCCCGTCCACTCACCTTTGCCTACCCCCCCCCCCCACCACCACTAGACCCCCCCCCACCCCCGTACACTCACCTGTTGCCTACCACCAACCCATAGTATCGCCCCCATAAAGGTGTCACGACCGCTAAAGGCATCAAAAACACAAACACCAAACAAAGCTAACCACATCCAACCATGTGTTGGTAAAGTTGTATAACTGCATTGCTGTGAAACATAAGCACGCATTCAAAATAATGTACAACACAATTTACGCAGAACACTCTGCAAGCAAGCTGACTCCCCGCTCCATCCACACTACCTAACTTCCAAGACACAAATGTGGGTGTGCCAAGCAATCAATCATTGTGTTCATGTTGCAACATGAGGGTAATGGAGTGAAACGCTTCATGTATGCATGAACACAGTTTCTTGGTAGTTTCAAGGGGGGCACAAGGCCCTCCTCGTGTTACACCCCATACACAGCAGTGTCCTCAACTACCAGACATGCCTTCTTACATCGCCTTGCATCCCGCTTGTCTCCCCTTCCCCAAGCGTGTACCAGTCAAAGTGACCGTTGCGTGCAGCCCAGTGCAGGGGGGTGTCCGGTATGAAGAAATGCGAATGTCTAGTAAGTCACTAGGTTGTGCAAGCGGTGCATGTGATTCTGCAACACAACAGACTGTAGCTGCTACCATCGTTGGGGTGGTGGCATTCCTAAGGCGCCATGGTATGTGAGTACATTACCCATGAGTGTTTTGGCCGGCCCGCGTCCGGCCGAAGAGGGTTCCATACTTTTTGATCCCCACGCACAACAAAAGAAAAATCACAATGGAAAGACCGGATAACGGGAATGAGTGCGTGCGGAATGTTGAGTTGAGTGAGGAAGGATGGGGGGGGGAGGGGGGGGGGGGGGGGGGGGGGGGGGCGGGGTGCGGGGGGGGGAGGGGCTACATGACTGGTTACAATCGGTTCTCATTTATTTGCCAACCTCACGGCTCTACTAGCTCCCATCATTTGGTGTCCTTACATGGGGACATACCTCCCACAACCCACGACGCACATCAATAGCGCCCCCTCCAACGTCCCCCACCACCCACAATCACCCCATCCCATCACCCAATACCAACCCCACCAAGCGCCCCCACCAAACTTCCCCCCCATCCCACCCCACCAACACTACCACCACTATCCCACCACCACCAACCTGCCGACCACCAACGCCACATTACAACCCCGCCACCACCAGCACCAACCATCACCCCCCCCCACACCCCCCACACCCCCCACGCCTACCCCCTACCCCAACACCACCCACCCCCCCCCCCACCCACCCAACGACAAGCCACCACCACCAACCACCCGGCTACTAACCATCACCACCCATGACCACCACCCCCCACCACCATAGACCAAAACACACTCCACAACCCACCTCGCCCCACACAACCACCTATCCACCGACCCCCCCCCCCCTCCCCCCCCCCCTCCACACACCACAGCACACACACCACACACACCCCACAACATCACACATACCCACATACACCCCCCCCCCACTGCCCCCACACCCCGCATACACCCCACTCCCACACACCATCAAAAACCATCCATCACAACACCTTAAACCATGCCAACCCCCCACCGCCCCCCCACTCCACTCCCACAGCACCCCACAACCCCCACCAATCCCAAGCCCCGCCCCCCCCCCCCCCCCCACCCCCCCCCCACCCCTCACACCAACCCACCACATACACCCACCCGCCCACCCCCGACCAACCACAGCACCAAAACAACCCCACCCCCCATCCCACCACCGTCACCACCCACCCACCCCCAACCGAACCAACCCCCACCCCCCACCCCCCCCCCCCCTGCCCACCCCCCCCCCCCCCCCCCCCCCCCCCCCTCAACCCCACCCATACCCCCCACCCCCCAACCCCCCCCCCCCACCATACCCCCCCCAACCCCTTCCCCCCCCACAAATTCTCACCCCCACACACCCACCCACCACTCCACACCACACCACACACAATACACCCCTACCCAACAAACCCTCCTACACAACCCACCACCACACACTCCAACCAACCATCACCACCACACACCCCCAAAACACGCCCAACCCACCACAACCCCACCACAACACACCCAACCACCACACCGACACAACGCGCCACCCACCCCCCCCCAACACACACCAACAAACAAAAAAAAGCACCCCGACTCCCTGCCCCACACTCCACAACCCACTATCAAACCCACACCACAACACCCGCAACCACAACCTTAACCCCACATCACACACACCCACTCCATCAACACCGCCACCCCCACCACCACCATCAACACCACAACAAGCAACACCACGACCCCACCACACCACCCCACCACGACCCCCACCACACCACACAACTCCCCACAACATCACCACACCACACCACTGTGCCACCATGCCACCACCACCACACACAAACCATCAACAACCACGCACTACCACCCCCCCACAAACACATCAACCCCCACCCCCCAACCAGTCCACCATACAACCACCATGGTAGAACGGACCGGTCGGTATTCCGGTATTGGGGTACTTTCATACCGAAATTCCATTGTAGGTTTGGCTAGAACTTTCTGCGAGTCCCGTCCGATAGGCACCGTCCAGTTTTGAGGGCGAGTTCTAGTTAGACTGACCGGAATCCGATCTTGGTTTCCGGCACCCAACTTTGTAGCCGAGTAGCTTTCATGGTGTCTCGTGCCCATCAGTTTCTCAACATTTGGAACTTCATCTCCCTTGACCTTCCCAACACCTGCCTTTCGAGGAAGAGGAAGATGGAAGCACTTCCCTCCCTTTGTAACCCCCCTGCCGATTGTTTTAGCCCCATGGGTGGCCATGCTAGTAAACCCATCCCAAGTAACACCCCTGCCCCCACCCCACCTGATACAAAAAAACGTACCCAATCATCCTCACCCCCACCAACCCCATCTCTGCCCATCCCCACCCATACAAACCCCATCCCCACTCCGAACCCAACCAACCAACCAACCCAATATCAATCCCAAACACCATCATCATCACCACCACCAACAACAACACCACCATTCCAACAACAACACCACCACCACCCCAACCTACCTTTAACCCACCTGACATACATCCCCACACCCATGCCCATCAACCCACCCCACCCCAACAGACCCACCCCTATCTCCACCAACAACCCACGCCCACCAACCCACCACATTCTCACCAAAACAGTCATCACCACAAACACCACCACAAACCCAACAGTGTAACTTGATTAATGGGTATATGTAACAGAGTTTGAGTACTCGGACATCATATGAACTCCTTTGCCGAATGTCGCTGTGGTGCAACAGTTCTGACCCGTTACACTGGTTTCGGAGCTCGTCTAAACACTAGTGAAGCGAGTTCGAATCGCTGCAGAAGCGGTTTCGTCATGACCCTTAATTGGGAACACGATCAAAAGGATATTTCCTAAAGCCAACGGGTCCTCTCGGCCCGGTCGTACCGGCACCGTGGTGTATGGGTGTGTGGTTTCCCACTACATGCCGCGGCAAGGAATGGAATCTGCATGGAAACGTACAACATCATCCGTCATAGTACACGATACACCATCTGATTACCTACCACTCAAGGAGTCCGAGACGGACTCCTGGAGGAGGGAGGAGTGTCATGGGTTTAATGGGTATATGTACTAGAGGATGAGTACTCGGACATCACATGACCTCCTTTGCCGAATGTCGCTATGGTGTAACGGTATAGACACCACCCCTACCCCCACCTCTACAAACCCATTGACTTAAAGCCCCACCCCCATTCCCACTGACCCACCCCCACCCACATCCCTACCAACCTACCACCCACCAACCCACCCCCACAAACCCACCCTGACTTACAACCTCCAACACATCTACCCATGGACCCACCAACCAACCAATATTTACCCCCTACATAGTCGGGAAGGCAGTTGGTTTGCATCCGTCAGGGTGTGAAGCTAGTTAAAAAAAGACAACAAACACATTATTCTTGCCGTCACAACATACACAACGTACACCCACTTCAACGGACTCACCCTTGGGCCGACCACTGCAGAGGCCCTTAGGGCACCCTACTATTTGAAGTACATGATGAATAAATAAATAAATACATAAGTAAAATAAATAAATAGCAAGCCGTATTATGAGGCGAGAGGTTCAGGAAATCAGGGTGTGCCAAGCAACCAATCATTGTGTTCATGTTGCAACATGAGGGGTACGGTGTGAAGCGCTTCATGTTTGCATGAACACAGTTTCTTGATATTTTTTTGAAACGGGGCATAAGGCCCCTTTCCTGTTCCACCCCGGACACAGTAATGGTGCAACTACCATTAAGGCCTTCTTACTTTGCCCTCGACATCGACCCTTGCTCCGCCTTCCATCATAACCTGTAGGCAGTCAAGGTGACCATTCTGTGCGGCAATTTGCAGAGGTGTCTCTCCATCCTGCAAGGTAGGGACAATGAAAGTGTCTAGAAATCATATGTTGAGCAAGCGGTGCATTTGTGGACATGGACAAAACTAAAAATGGTATGCTACCATGGGTGTGCTGATACCATACTTGCGTGGCACAAGTATATATGTAGGCATACGGTCAGCCTTTCTTAATGAAATGAGACATTCAGCTAGATGGGCCCATACTAGTTGCCCATGATTGGATTGCCTGCCCACTTACTTCATTGAAGGGGCACACAAATTCAATACTAATAAAATAATAAAAAAAAAAAAAACCCATGAGTGATTTTTTTAGGCACGATTAATCGGTTTTTGCGCGATTTTAATGTTATTTGTGAATTGGTCCATCCTTTTCTTAGGTCGGGTTAGGGGTAGGTCACACTGCCCTTGCTTTTGGTCGATTTAACTTTTGCTTTTGGTTCGATTTTGGTCCTATTTTTGTTCGATTTTGGCGGAGAACAAAAGCGACCAAAATCGGGCTAAAAGCTAAATCGAAAGCAAAATCTGGTCTTTAAGACAATTTTTGATCCGATTTTGCTCTTGGTCAGCTACTCAGATACAGGCGTATAACTGTTTGTTTTCAATTCTAAAAGCTGTAATGTTTTTGAACTGATGACAATTATTTTACAGCCCCCAAAGTGCCGATGCCTTGAAAACATGTGCGCTATCAAAAAAATGCACTTGCCTTTGAAAAAGTGCGCTTGCACCAGTTTTTTAATTGATGCGTTTTTGTTTCTACGCAGGACCTGCAGGACCTGCAAGGTGCTGGGACCTGGAGGACCTGCAGGGAGCTGGGAGCTGCCCGCAACAAGGACGGAGCTACAGGGAGCTGCAAGTAGGGAGACTGGATAGTGGAAACAATACAGATTTTGGAACCTCTGTCACAACCTCTGTTTAAATCATATGACCAAGTCGTCAATTAATAATAGTAAGAAAATAAATCCAAGTTGCTTGCTAGAGGGATGTAGCAAAGTTCAATTGGGGAACGATGTAACAATTCGCTTGCTGGGAACATCTAATGAACAAAACATATCACGCCATCCTTTTGTTTGCATGTGTTGATGCAGCTGGACTATTCACGTACTTGCGACTGGGTTAGGCAGGGAGTGCAGGGATGCTGCTTGCTTTAACAGGAGTGGTCTAGGCCTGAGAATCCAGGAGTACTTGGCCATGCCCCAAGGGTCACAGCCTCGACATATTGATGGGGTGGAAGTAATGCCGTATTTAGTTGGCGATGGTGCCTTTAAGTTGACAGAGCACCTCATGAAGTGTCATGAGGTGGGCAACCCTACACCTGCCCAGTTCAACTTCAACTAAGCTTTGATTAGAACAAGGCTGGTTGTTGAGTGTCCATTCGGTAGACTGAAGGGTCGTTTTAGGCTACTGTACAGTGCACGTCTTCGAAACCCTGTCACTGCGGTCAAGTTTTCTCGGATATGCTGTGCCTTGCACAACTTCTTGGAGCGCAGGCATCCTTATCCTCAAGACAGGCAGATGGAACCTGTTGTTCCGTATGATATCAACACAGTCAATTGGTAACCAGGCACCATGGGTGCATCCGGTCACAAGAGGAACTTGCTAGCTTCCTACGTGGAGAGGGTGCTCGGGGTTGAGCCCGTAACCTACACACACGCACAGTTCGGAAACCTTTTTCATGGCTCACTCGGATTTGAGGGATAGCAGGCACCATCCTCGTTCTGACCTAGAAACTTACCTAGAAACCTAGGCTGCCCAAAGCCTCATTAGCGATTACAATGGTCTAGTGGTAGACCAGATTGCTAAGGAACGAAGAGTCAGGGGTTCGACTCCCCCTTCGGTCGCTCTTGGCGTTGCAGGTCGTCGTCAACCGCGATGGTAGCTTGTCCAGTTGAGGTAGGAGACCGCTCCCCACCCGCGTACGACGGGCTCCCTTAACACCACGCCCCACCAGGCGTTATCATTACCTTTTTTAGGCTGCCCAGGCCCCGGTTTCTAGGTTAGTTAGTGCCAGTCCAGGGGTCAGCCTATGACATGTCTAGGTCAGTGTGTGACAGTCTAGGGGTAAGCTAAATAGGCTGACAGACTTGCCAAACCGTGACAAGAAGTGTTGAAAGAAAAAGCATTGAAAAAGCTTAGTAGGCAATTGCTTGACAACACACCCCTAATGAAGTAATGATCATGTGCAAGCCCAATAGGCTTAAGAGACATCCCCAATGAAGAGAGAGAGTTGGATGATTTCGTATTTTTTATACAATTTATGTAACACGTTCCCTCTCATTTGCAGCTATTTGGGCCATATCTCAACACAATATTAGCTTGCGACTGTGCCACACCCTCTGGAAAATTTGAAGACTAGAAGCAACAATAATTAAGAATTGGATAAGAAAAGGTATGAGGTACGAAGATACGGAAAAGATAATAACATAAAACAATATGAAGTTCCAGAAAACAATCTAGACCAAAAGCTTAATCGAGGCAAATGCCCCCCCCACCCCCCTGCTTTTGCTTTTGGTCGATTTAGCTTTAGCTTTTGGTCCAATTTTGGTCCTGACCAAAATCGATCTTGGTCAATATTGTAGTGTGACCACTACGATTTTGGTGATAGGTTAAATCGACCCAAATCGACAAAAATCGGACCAAAATCGGGCGGAACAAAAGCAGTGTGACCTAACCCTTAATGTTTTCGATTTCTGAATCGTTGGGTGAAGCATCGCGCATGCGCAATACTAAATGTTTTCGACCGACTGATGGCTTGGGTGAAGCATCGCGCCGTACACTTTTTAATGTGTCGTACGTCGCATACGGTTGGCTCAGGCATTGTGCAGCTACTTTGTTGGCCTTGGTTTGGGATTGGTTGGTATCGGCTGGCATTGGCACCAGGTTGACAGGTCAGGTTCGTTAGGTCCTCACGGGTCGACAATGAGTGTGGACACGCGCCATGCACAGTTCAAATCATCATCAGTATATATAATAGTTACATTTAGTAGGCGTCGAGTGTATAGCGCGTGCGCGGGGCGTGGTCGGCGCCTTTTGGCCTAGCCGCTTGGGGTTTTGGTTCCATATTTTGCCGACCTGTGGCCCAGGTGGCAGCCAGTCTGGGATCTCGATTTCTCGGCGCAGCCACAGGAACGATTGCCTGTCTGCCTACCACCCACCTGCACCCGCACCCGTCCAAGGTTACCCGGCTTGGTGCGCTGCTTTGCACTGCTTTTCCTGAGCCTAGCCCTTCTGATACCCGAATTTTCCTTCGCACTTCTGCAATTTTTGGTGCTCGCTGCGTGAGTCCCGCGATATTCAACGGTGTAGCCTCCCTTTGTCCATCTGCCCAAACTCTTTCCCATCGATTTCGCTGCCACTGCCAATAACTTCGCATGCAGCTCCCTCCGTCGCAGCATTCCGTTGGCCTTCTCCTGCGCTCTCACGCACTCCTGCCGGCTCGCTGGCTGCCTTTCGCTGACGTGGCCAGGGGAGCCGTTTCGAAGGTACCCGTTTCGGATCTCCATTTTCCGAGACCCGTCGCTGACGTGGCCACGGGGGTGGTCCTTGTTACTGCTCACGATGCACCTAGCAGCTTGAGGGGTTAGTCTAGAGTAACGGGCTACGTGATGTATGTTTATATGTATGTCGATATGCGTAAGCTAGCAGAACAGTGAGGGTGTTACCTAGGTATGGGATGTCGAGTAGCTTGGGTAGAACGTCTTCGTGGGAGTAGTAGAAGGGTTCGTCCCGAGTAGCTCGTGTCTATGTATTCAACATACGTGTTGAGAACGATGAGGCAGTACCACTATGAATAAAACAGCATTTTACGAACTGGAATTTGGCTTGGGAAATTCTACGAACCCCCCTCGTAAATTTGTGGGCTCTATATCGTTAAATTCGGACACCCCATCGTAATTTAAGGTTTACGAACTAGGATTTGATGGTTCATAAACTGAATGGAGCTGGTTCGTAAAATTCCGGCACCCTTTTATTACGAACTAGGATTTGATAGTTCGTAAACTAAATGGTGCTGGTTCGTAAAATACCGGGCACCCTTCGTGGAATAACCCTCCTTGAATACAGGGGATTTGGTCCCGGATTGTACAGGGAATTTGGTCCCGGATTGTAGTATTTAATACTGGACCGACCCTTTTCTTATTCTGTAAATTCGGGACCTGGGCTCCGGGCTAGGTTAGGTTCCGGGTGTTTCAGGGATTGGGTCCCGGTTATTTTTTCAGGCAGTGCTTGCACTGGAGACTTTGGATCTTACGAGATGTATAGATGGATTGCAATGTTTTAATTACAGAGATTTTTAACCCTGACAATTCGAATTCAAAAAAGTGATAATGAACAATAGCTATCATAATTTGGCCATTTACAAATTCTCCTCATATGTGGGGGAAATTGTACCCATGAATTGGGCCTAGAAAAATGGCACTCATCAGAAGTATGAGTACCCTGTGCTCTGACTACTAAAATAATAAGTACCAGGGTACCCTGATGAGCTCTGACTAGCTATATGGTCTGTATTCTGTCCCTGTCCCCCCCCTGCCACCCCCACTGGCTAGTCTAGCTATAGCTACTATTATATGATGAGTGATAGCAGCAGGTACAGTGTCATCATCAGGCTTCTTGATCTTGTCCCTCTACTCATCCCAGCATGCTGATGAGTTGCTCCTTGTCCACCATGCCGCAATATGTGGAAGTCACTGCCTGCCGGAGCTGCAGCAGCATGAAAGGAAGGAGGTGGAGTTAGAAGATTATTAGTTGCTTGACCAAGCACAAGCCACTTGAATAATCAACGAATCAGCAAGCAAGAAAGCAAGCAAGCATTAACGTGGTAGCAATTACGATGATGAGACAGATAGATGGTGCAGCATATAAGACACATGGTGCAACATACAAGACAGATTGTGCAGCATACAAGACATATGGTGCAATGTACAAGACAAATGGTGCAGCATACAAGACATTCGGTGCAACGTACAAGACAAATGGTGCAGCATACAAGACAGATGGTGCAGCATACAAGACATACGGTGCAACGTACAAGACAAATGATGCAGCGTACAAGACACATGGTGTAGCATACAAGATAGATGGTGCAGCATATACGACACATGGCGCAGCATACAAGACACATGGTGCAGCAAGGCAAATCATGCTGCATACAAGCCAAATGGTGCAGCATACAAGACACATGGTGCAGCATACAAGACACGTTGGTGCAGCATACGAGACATATGGTGCAACGTACAAGACAAATGGTTCTGCATACACGACCAATGGTGCAGCGTACAAGACAGATGGTTCAACCTACAAGACAAATGGTGCAGCGTACATGACATATGGTACAGCATACAAGACAGATGATTCAGATCTACTCACATGTGTTGGTTCTATAACAACATATTGCCACTGTGTAGCCTAGTCAGGGGAGACTTCTTCGTGTTGTTCTCCCATTGTCTTCAAAATACACACACCTCTTGTCGTCGCTTGCGTCAGGAGCAGGAACCTAGTTAACAGGCAGGTGTCAATAATCAGACAGCAGGCAGGCATTTGTCAATCATGGAGGTACATAGGCATGCATGCAGGTGTGAAGCAGGCAGGCAGCAGAGAGAATTCAAGCAGGCAAGCAGGTAACTAAGCGGGCAAGCATGCAGGCAAGCAGGCATTCAATTGACAAACAAGTAAGGAGGCACCTCGTACCTCTGATGCAACAGCTGGGAGTAATCAGCTAGGATGTACTGGTGCCCTGCACACATCAGGTGGGCGCATCATGGACAGCAACAGGTGGGAGTGCAGGAAGTTGGGGGAGGGGAGGAGGTAGGGCAACAGCAGCAGGTGTGAGTGCAGGAGGTTGGCCTGGAGGAGGTAAGGCCACTGCATGTGCGTGGAGGTGGACCAGGTTGCAGCAACCGAGCAAGCGGCTGTTACTGTTACTGTTCCGCGTCAGAAAACCGATTGCAAGGAAATCAGCAGGCAAGAAAGGACCAGCAGCGATTCAAACCTTCGACTTTCAAACCTGCGCAACTACCTGCGGCATTCAAATCCTCCCTCTCCATCCGCAACACTCAATCGGCTTGCCTTAAAGCATGACATTCGCCCAAGTAAAGCTGTGTACTAATCGACGAACTGAATATGGTCCAGCAGGTAGCATGGTTGAAGACAGCGGCTCTGTGCAGGAGTAAATCAGTAGTGGTTTGGTTCAGTGATGCGAAGCATTGTTTAGAAGGCGCACGCAATCGTCTGCCATTTCGCAGATCTAGATGGTGTCTTGTTGGAAATTTGAACGACGAGGAGGGTTGGGGGTTGGGGGTGGGGGGGGGCGGGGTGTGTGCGTGCTTGGGGGGTGTGGGGGGGGGGGGGGGGGCGGAGGGTTTTGCCGCGACAAATTGAATAACCGATCTAAGTTGACAGCTAGGACGCAGGAGGGTTGGGGGCGGGAGGGGGGGGGGGGGGGGGGGTCCACGGTAATCCTATCATCCTACCCGGACTCTTTCCAAACTCTTTCTCTATTCTTTTCGCTTTCGCCCCCTCTGGTCCCCAGTGTCCTGGGTTTGAACAATACCGGGCACCTCCGCACTCTTGTCCATAGCTCATAATAATTATTATTTAACCACATGCACAGTCTGAGATCAAACCATTGAGGCCTTGGGAAGTCATAACCCAAGATTATGTCCTATCGCCTGCCCAGCAGGTATGTAACCCACGCTAAATAATCCTGTCATTCGACGGTGTCGAATTCTGTCCAAACTCTTTCTCTTCTCTTTTCCTCTTGGCCATAGCTTATAATAATTATTATTTAACCACATGCACAGTCTGAGATCAAACCTTTGAGGCCTTGGGAAGTCACAACCCAATATTATGTCCTGGTGCCTGCCCAGCAGAGGTGAAACCCACGCTAAATAATCCTGTCATTCGACGGTGTCGAATTCTGTCCAAACTCTTTCTCTTATATTTTCCTCTTGGCCATAGCTTATAATAATTATTATTTAACCACATGCACAATCTGAGATCAAACCATTGAGGCCTTGGGAAGTCATAACCCAAGATTATGTCCTAGTGCTTGCCCAGCAGGTGTGTAACCCACGCTAAATAATCTTGTCATTCGACGGTGTTGAATTCTGTCCAAACTCTTTCTCTTATATTTTCCTCTTGGCCATAGCCCAGAATAATTATTATTGAACCACATGCACAGTCTGGGATAAAACCATTGAGGCCTTGGGAAGTCACAACCCAATATTATGTCCTGGTGCCTGCCCAGCAGGGGTGTAACCCACGCCAATCCTGTCGGCCGACCGTGTTGAACTCTTTCCATGATTTTGATTGTGCAGTAGGCGGAGAGAGATGGGAAGGAAGATGGGCTTGGGGGTTCGGTTAGTTACAAGAAAGAGAGGCATAGGTATCTAAAAAAAGATAACAAGAGGGCAGTTATATATCTAATAAGGCTGGTTACCGGAGTTTAGGGGTCGTGATTCTTCGCTTGACTGGAGTTAGCTGTAGTGTATGTAGAGCTGTAGTGTGGAGGGGCAGTCAGCAAGTCAGTGAGTTAGTGACTCAGTGACTCAGTGTGTCAGTGTGTCATCGAGTCAGTGAGTCAGTGAGTCAGTGAGTCAATCAGTAAGTGAGTCAGTGACTCAATGCGTTAGTGAGTCAATCAATCATCAGTGAGTCCGTGAGACAATCAGTCAGTGAGTCTGTGATACAATCAGTCAGTGAGTATGTGAGACAGTGCTTAAATTATTCAGTAAGCCAGTGAGTCTGTGAGTCTGTGAGTTAGTTAGTCAGTGAGTCAGTGAGTCAATGAGTCAGTGATTCAGTGTGTTAGTGTGTCATTGAGTCATTGAGTCAGTGAGTCAATGAGTCAATGAGTCAGTGAGTCAATCAGTTAGTGAGTCAGTGACTCAATGAGTCAGTGAGTCAATCAATCAGAGAGTCAGTGAGACAATGAGTCAGTGAGTAAGTGAGACAATGATTCAGTGAGTCAGTGAGTGGGTGACTCAATCAGTCAGTGATTCAGCGAGTCTGTGAGTAAGTGAGTCTGTGAGCCTGTAAGTTAGTGAGTCGGTGAGTTAGTGAGTCAGTGAATCAGTGAGTCAGCGTATCAATGTGTCATTGAGTCATTGAGTCAGTGAGTCAATGAGTCAATGAGTCAGTGAGTCAGTGACCCAATGAGTCAGTGAGTCAATCAATCAGTGAGTCAGTGAGACAATGAGTCAGTGTGTCAGTGAGACAGTGATTCAGTGATCCAGTGAGTCAGTGAGCCAGTGGGAGAGCGACTCAATCAGTCAGTGATTCAGTAAGTCTGTGAGTAAGTGAGTCTGTGAGTCAGTGAGTCAGTGAGTATGTGAGTTAGTGAGGCAATGACTCAGTGAGTTAGTGAGTCAGTGAATTAGTGATTCAGTGTGTCAATGTGTCATTGCGTTAGTGCGTCAGTGAGTTAGTGAGTCAATCAGTCAGTGAGGCAGTGAGTCAATCAGTTAATCAGTCAATCAGTCAGTGAGACATTGATTCAGTGATTTAGTGATTCTGTGAGTCAGTTCCTATAATAAGCCCACGGACCCCACCCCAGGGCCGTGCGTGTGCGTGACTGCGTGTGCGTGACTGCGTGTGCGTGTGCGTGTGCGTGTGCGTGTGCGTGTGCGTGTGCGTGTGCGTGTGCGTGTGCGTGTGCGTGTGCGTGTGCGTGTGCGTGTGCGTGTGCGTGTGCGTGTGCGTGTGCGTGTGCGTGTGCGTGTGCGTGTGCGGGGGCAGGGGCAGGGGCGGGGGCAGGGGCAGGGGCAGGGGCGGGGGCCCACCGGGCGGGGGTAGGAGCAAGCCACGCCACCTGCCGCTGGCCAAAAACCCGTTCAGTAGGACGGGACGTACCGTTCACGTCTGGGCTGGGCCCCAAACGTGAAATACCTTGTAAAATTCCTTAAAATCAACCAGACTCCTGATTGGTCTCATTTTTCTTGTATCAAATTCTTAAAAATAAAGCCAATCTACAAATGTGCATAGCATGAACGTTCAGCACTGCTTAAAATCCAACAACCCTTCAAAAAATCTCATTTTCGTCACTTTTTAGCCAACAAAGCTGCAACATCCATCGATTCCATGAAATTCAATTACATCAAATTTAATTTAATTTAATCCTATTCGAATTGACAAAAAAGAAGCAATAGCATGCATCCAAATCACGTGAATTAAATTAAAATGAAATGAATAAAATTGAATTAAAATAAAACAACATTCAATACCGGTACGATTAAAATAAACTGAATTAAAATAAACTGAATTGAGGATTCAATTAATTCCATTCGGGACGCGCCACCAGGCGCCCTTAATCGGTCAGTGAGTGAGTGTCTCAATCAGTCAGTGATTCAGTGAGCATATGAGTCTGAGTCTGTGAGTTAGTGAGTCAGTGAGTCAGTGAGTCATGACTAACTGATCAGTGAGTCAGTGAGTCAATTAGTCGATGAGTCATTTAGTGAGTCAGTGAGTCAGTGAGTCAGTGAGTCGGTGAGTAAATCAGTCAGTGAGTTAGAGAGTCAGTGAGTCAATCAGTCAGTGAGTTAGTGAGTTAGAGAGTCAGTCAGTCAATCAGTCAGTGAGTCAGTGATTCAGTGAGCCAGTAAGTCAGTGAGTCATTGAGTCAGAGAGTCAGAGAGCCAGTGAGCCAGTGAGTTAGTGAGTCAGTGGGTCAGTGAGTCAGTGAGTTAGAGAGTCAGTGAGTCAATGAGTCAGTGAGTCAATCAGTCAGTGAGCCAGTGAGCCAGAGAGTCAGTGAGACAGTGAGTCAATCATTCAGGGAGCTAGTGAGCTAGTGAGCCAGTGTGTCAGTGAGTCATTGAGTTAGTAAGTCGGTGAGTCAATCAGTTAGGGAGTCAGTGAGTCCGTGAGTCAGTGAGTCGGTGAGTAAATCAGTCAGTGAGTTAGAGAGTCAGTGAGTCAATCAGTCAGTGAGTTAGTGAGTTAGAGAGTCAGTCAGTCAATCAGTCAGTGAGTCAGTAATTCAGTGAGTCATTGAGTCAGAGAGTCAGAGAGCCAGTGAGCCAGTGAGTTAGTGAGTCAGTGGGTCAGTGAGTCAGTGAGTTAGAGAGTCAGTGAGTCAATGAGTCAGTGAGTCAATCAGTCAGTGAGCCAGTGAGCCAGAGAGTCAGTGAGACAGTGAGACAATCATTCAGGGAGCTAGTGAGCTAGTGAGCCAGTGTGTCAGTGAGTCATTGAGTTAGTAAGTCGGTGAGACAATCAGTTAGGGAGTCAGTGAGTCAGTGAGTCTTGACTTGGAATTAATGGGTTTTGGGTACAGGGTACTATGTTTTACGAAGCTAAGTTCCGAACTCTCCGGGATTTCGGGAGAATTCGTACCAATTTGGGATGAATCCAGTTCTTAATTTGCTACATAGGCTTCGTAAAATGCTTTGAGGATGAATCCAGTTCGTAAATTAATCATAGGCTTCGTAACAGGCTATGGGGATTCTCGATCTACGAACCCCCCCTCGTAATTTGCTATTTGGGCTTCGTAAAATGCTTTAGATGATAGACAAAAGTTTACGAAGGGTCCTCATGACGTTTTACGAGGGGGGTTCGTAGATTTTCACTTTACGATACCTGTCCGAGAATTAGCAAGTTCGTAAAATGCTGTTTTATTCATAGTGTACATGGGTATGGTACTGTATCATGTGCGTTCGTCACGTGGCTTACGGGTACGGTGTACCCGCATGCCTTGCTGGACGGCCAGAGTACCCGTGAAGGGTTCTGTACCGTTACACTCCCCCCCCCCCTCCATAAGAGATGCGGACCCTGCATCTGATCGGAATAGAGATGGGATGAGAATACCAGTTGTCGTCGTATGTGCCGTACTCAAAATATACTTGATGCAACAAGTTGGTTTCGGAGAGAACCATTTAACATCCCTTTAGAGTACTCCGAGAAAGATAGCTTTCTAAATAAAGCAATTTGACCGCCGTGTCGTATGGGTCGAGTGCGATGGTTGGGTGATGGGCCCGTTTTTTCGACGTACGTCGGGACATAACGGGCGTAACACGGGATAGCCATGCATCGACAATGTGAGGGGCACTTTTCTTGACCGCCTTGGCAAGTTCCCAAGTGTCTTGCTCAATACCGAAGTCTTGCCATCGGACCAAGTATTCGAGACGTCGTTTGCTGGATGTGCCTATGACACGCGACTTTTCGCGCATGATGCATTGGATATTCCAAATCGGAGCGCCGTCGGAGTCGAACTCGAGCAGTTGTCCAACGTGGACAACGCCATCAGAGCGCCAATGCATGATCTAACCCACGTGAAACACGGGGTGGATGCGCATCATCTTAGGCCAGGCTAAGCGGCATGCCGTGACTTGCCGGACGACTCCAGTTTGCTCGTCGCGTGGACCAATGCGTTCAGTAATCGTTTAAGGACCAACAAAACGAGGTGTACATTTTGGTTTACACGTTGCTTTGAACTTCATATTGCGGGTGGACAAGAGAACTTTATCACCAAGGTTGAAGAAAACCTCCGTTCGTCGTTTATCGTAATGGGCTTTCTGCCGATCTTGAGCGGCTTGCAATGATCTTGACGTTCAATGTGATAAGCCCACCAATCGTTGGCAGCCGGACATTTCGATTCGACTTCCGCCTTGAGAGGCGTTGTAGGGTCGTAGCCAAGGTACGCCCAAAAGAGGGTGTTTTGAATGGACTCTTGGTAGGAATTGTTGATCGCAAACTCCACCAATGCCAAGGATTTATCCCAATCGTCATGGTACGGCCCCACGTAGTGGCGAATCATGTCCTCGATGACTCGGTTCATGTGTTCCGTCTGACCGTCAGTTTGTGGATGGAACGCTGTCGAAAACGCTTGTCGCGTGCCCATCAAACGATGGAGAGCCACGCCGAAATGGCCTGTGAATCGCACGTCGCGATCACTGAGGAGTTCCCTTGAGATACCATGTTATCGGATGACACGATTGAGGTATAGGGAAGCGAATTCCTCCGCGTTAATCGTCGTATGACAAGGTTCGACATGAGCCATCTTTGACAGCTTGTCGACGAACACAGCGATGGCATCATGGCCAGACGATGTTGGTGGAAGCGCCGTAATAAGGTCCGTGGAAACGCACTCCCAGAATTTGTCTGGAATTTCCAAGGGAAACATGGTACCGTTCGGCTTTGCGTTTCCGGGTTTGTTCGTTTGGATTTATGGCACTGCTGGACGAAGGCAGTCACATCTGCTGTGACTTTGGCCCAAGTAAAAGTGCGTGTGACCAGTTCCAACGTCTTGATGCGACCGCAATGGCCCATGTAAACCGGATCGTGAGCTTCGCGGATAATATCCAGGCGAAGTGCCGCGTCAAGTGGGACACATAACAATTCGCGGCCGTACTTGTTTTTCTTGAACCAGTACCCGTTCTGGAAAATTTGTCACGGAGGCGCTTGCAGCCTAGCGTGAAGTTTGAGTCCGTTTTGTACCCAAGCAAAATTCGATCCATGATGGAGAAAGAGGAGGGAGTCGACGCCAAGGGCATTGGGCGTCTGCGACGTCGCGTTTCCTTGACCGGAACCAAAGGTGCGGGCAGGACCGTCGGTGGGCTGGGTAGGATATCAATGACTATGGGACCGACCGCAACAGGGTGTTGCTTCTTCGATCGAGGACAGCATTCGCTGACCAAAAGAGAGAACACCAGCATTTGGTGCGCGATCGCGACGTCGGCGGTGGCGGAGAGGTTGGGGTTGCGACTGACCGGGTCAGCCATATTATTGTGACCGGCGCGATACTCCCAAGTATAGCTAAAGGGCGCCAGGTCCTCCTGCCATCGACCCATGCGTCGCGAAAGGACCGCCTTGGTATCGAAGTATGTGAGCGGATTGTGGTCGGTGACCAACATCATGTGGGAACCTTCGACGTAGTACCGCCACTCGGTCAACGCGTGGATGATCGCTGGCATTTCTTGTTCCGTCGTAGTATAATTCAGCTCCGCTGGGATATACTTTTTGCTGGCGAAGGCGATGGGGTGTTTATCTTGTAAGAGCACCGCGCCCGTACCAAGTAACGATGCGTCAGTAATGACTTCGAAAGGCTTGCTGAAATCCGGAAGTACGAGGACCGGGGCGGAAAGCAAGGTTTCTTTGAGGCCTTCGAATGCCACGAGATGTTCAATCTTGAACAAGGGGCCGAGCTCACCCTTGACGTTAGACAAGGTCTGAAGAGGGGCCGCGAGGGACGAATAGCCTTGGATAAACTTGCGAAAATAATTGCACAAACCGAGGAATGAGCCGATATATTTCGCCATTTTCGGAGTAGGCCAGTCGCAGACTGTGCTAACCTTTTTGGATCAACTTTAATTCCGTCGCGTTCAATGTAATGACCAAGGAATTTAACCTATGTTTTGTTGAATGAACATTTGGAGAGTTTCGCGTAGAATTCGTTGTCCTGGAGGACCTGGAGGACCGTGGGCAAGTTGGCCAAGTGCTCCGCCGGAGTGCGTCCGTAAACCAAGATATCGTCTAAGAAGACCACGACGAACTTGTGCAAGTAGGGCGCGAATATCTGGTTCATGACAGCTTGGAACGTGGCAGGCCCGTTCGCCAACCCCATCCCAAGGACTCTAAATTCGAACTGACCCATCGGGGTAGTGAACGCAGTCTCCGGCGCGTCCTCGTCCGATATTCGTATTTGGTAATAACCAGACGTGAGGTCTAGGGAACTAAACAAAGTAGCTCCACCTAGACGGTCAATGGTCTCGTCAAAACGGGGAAGGGGATACCTATTTTTAATTGTAATGTTGTTGAGTGCTCGCCAATCACAAACAACACGGTATCCCGTCCCACCTGGTGTCGCGATGATCATAATTGGCGCTCCGTACAGGGACGAGCTCGGGGCGATGAGGCCTTGTTGTAAAAGGTCGGAGACGCATTCTTCACAGAGCAGGGCCATCGGCAAATTGTTGAAGACTTTGCGATATTTCCATAGGAGGGCGCGTAGATCGCTGGCTGAAATGAGCGTTTTATTGTCGTGGTCAAGGATGTCGTCATGGATCCAAGTTTCGAAATCCAGGGTAGCCACTGGCGGACCAGGTAATGGTCCGTCGGACGGCAATAATTTCGTGAGCAATTTTTTCCTTGCATCGGCTGAGACATTTGACGACGGCAAGTCCGCTCGTGAATCGCGGACGTTGACCATGACGTGGTTGGCGCCAGCCTTGAAAAGCTTTGCCGCCTTGCGACACGTTATGACTGGATCATCGGTTGACTTGCCTGATAGAGCCATGGTGAAGAAAGAATGAGCCGTTTCGTCCGGCTGCCTGTTAATAGGGGTTAAACAGCAGTCGTACCGTTGGAGCGACATTGTCATGCGATCGTAGTCTAGGACGGCCTTTTCGTCGCGCATCCAGTCGGATCCGAGGATTAAATCTAATCCTCCAGGAAGTTTGTCGACGACATGGACATACGCTTTGCCAACATATCGTTGTATGTGGATAGGGAGCGTGGCCGTTCCCGAGCGTGCGAGCAGCACCTTGCAAACTGAGGACCTGCGACCTTGGCGATCCACCCAGCTTGGCGGTGTGCGTAGGTTGCGTCGCACTACGTCCTCCACCTCCTCGGCCAGCGGCCGGGTTGCGACTACCGTTGGCCTCCAGTTTGGGGCTGTTGGCCGGGCGAGAGTTCATCTTCCCGCCGTCGTCGGTGGTCTTTAGGCCTTGCAAAGAGAAAGAATCAGTGTCAGAATCGGAGGGGGGGGATTTGGTAAATTGGACGCGATGGAATGTAAAGTCCTTACCCGGGTATCTAGTATCCGCGGGCCTCTTGCACGGAGACTTCGACTTATGATTAGCGTAACCTCCCCTCTGATGGCGATCGCGCTTGTCCATCAAGGACTTGCAACGGAACAAGTCCTCCATCGTCTCGAATACCGTGCCCGACTCGCGCCTAGATTAGGCTCCGGCGCGGAGATCGTCGGAGAGTCCTGTGCGAAAGAAGTTTAACTTCTCGCGATCGGTGAGATCAGGGACTTTGCGAAATTCCGACTTGATGGCGTGGTCATAATTATGCAAGGATCGAGTATCTTGGCGCAAGCCACCTTCGTGTAGTCTGGTGAGAGCGACGTGTGATTCCGATAATAGTTCGGGAATGAGGACCGATTCTGCCCATGCCACGATTTTGATAGTCCCGTCGTTAGCGCAAGTGAATCCGTCGCGTTCGTTTTCCCAAGGGTAGATGTGCAAACCGAGATCATCAGCCGTTTGCCTTTCCATAAGGCAACCCGTCGCGCCCGAATCTGCCAATGTGTGTAATTGCTTCGCGCCAGATCGGGCGTTGAAAAGCATATCGGGGGCTGTCACGGAGTTGACTTCGTATACCCGATTGGCTCGCGTAGTGAGCACGGGGAAAGTGTTCGTGTTTCGATTGCGACGGATGCACTTCGTTGACCGTCTGGCAGCGATTTGTTTCTCGCGAACTTCCAAGCCTCCGACCACCAGTTTTGTATTCGACGGGTTCAACCGGACTGGGGATATGCTCCTTTGATGCGGGGCCAAAGTATACTGCCTTGGTCACGTCGTTGAGAGCGTGATCAGCACCTTGCAAGCTAAGAACCTGCGACCTTGGCGATCTACTCTGCTTGCAGGTCTGCGATCCGCTGCTACGTCGTGGTCCTCTCTACCTTCTCGGCCTGTGTTGTTCCCCGAAGGGGCCAGCCAGAATGCGACTACTCGAGCACATCAAAGGGCTACTCGTGGCGTGCGTCCACTTTAGGCTTTTTTGTCGGACGAGAATCCGGTATTGTCGGTCTCGTCTATAGATCGTAACGCCAGCGAAGCATAAATGGCCGTGTTGGAAGAAGGGTACCTAGTGTCTACCGATCTCTGGGATCGAGTCGTTGACCTGTGTACGTGTAGACCCCGCTCTGTTGCCTGTCGTTGCTGCTGCGTCTTTCTGGACTTGTCCAGCTGCAGATAGCGGAATACGTTTACCATCAAATCGAACAATGCACCCATTTTCCGACCGTCAAATATTTTGGCCGGAGGTAATCAAGAAGTCCCGTACGAAATGTTATATCGCTCGCGGACAGTGAGGTCTGGTACTTTGCGGGACTGATGGGAATATGTCTGCAGCGACCCCGTGCCTCGTTGGACTGAAATGTCGTGTAGTCTAGGGAGAAGGACCCGACGCGTAATCGTAATGGTATCCGCAGGTTGTTCGACCTCATCAGCCCGTGTTTCATCCCTAACATAGGGCCGGCTGGCATGCGACTCCTTGAGTGCATGAATGGGCTACTCGTTTGTATGAGCGCTATTACTTAGCGCCCTTGATGGAGCACCGATCAGAATTTCTGTCGAGCCACTCCATGGATCAGCTATGGAAAAAAAAAGAATCAGAGGACGTCGGTATTTAGTACTTCTTTGAGGGTCGTTTGAAACAAAGAAAATCCTGTTTGAATTGTTCGTTTGATTCATTCTTAGATTCAATCGGAGATAACCTTGATTCAATCGATCTTTGTTTCCTGTTTGAATCAGTCGGCCATCAAACCTACCGATTGAGATCCGTTTGAAACAAGGTTGGTTGTTTCAAACATGACTCAAACCATGTTAAAATAGATCTTAATCAAGCCGTCATCAACGTGCCCCTTGAAAAAGGTTTGAAACAAGGTTGGTTGTTTCAAACATGACTCAAACCATGTTCAAATAGATCTTAATCAAGCCGTCATCAACGTGCCCCTTGAAAAAGGTTTGGAACAAGGTTGGTTGTTTCAAACATGACTCAAACGATGTTCAAATATATCTGTTTTTTCGTAAAGCAATGCAAGCACTGAAGACTGAGGGTTCATATTTGGACAGCAGGACTCTTCGATCTTTGTTACAGAAATTGAAAGCACCATAATGAATGAATCCTTAGATAGTTAAACATGATAGTAATTAGTGATTGAAGAGCTAGATATATATGCTACTAAGGAAGTGCAGTTGGCCACGAAGTAGTTCCTCAGGTACGAATTGACGAAACTCCAGCATGCTGTGCTTCTTGTTCATCAACGACATCGTCTTCAGCCTCAAGGTCATCAGCATCCAGGCGTTCTGACGCGAGACCAGTCGCAAGAGTGAGACCTGCAGACAAATGTTCGTTGGTGAGCGTTAGTTAAGATACATTGGCAGCAATGCGCATTCTTCCGACTTTCAAATAGCAGCCATGGTTCAAACCAAATTCGCTATCTGAATGCGCACCTGTTTTGCACCTCGAGCATTGGAACTCTTGCGGCTCCATGATGAGCTGGACGATAGGTCGACTTGCTGCAGCTGCCTTAATGCCTGCGGAACAACTCGAAAAAGCGAGTCAGTCAAAGTTGACACAAATTCTGGTCAAGTAAGGCACCACTTGACGAGACGCAAAACGCAGTACCTTAACCGCACGCGCGGGGGCGGAGAAGCAGGTCGCTACAGTCTTGGGTTGAAGCACAACAATTCCCAAAGCAAAGTACCGCGGAAGCAAAGTGCTCGCGCGTGTAGGTATTGACGGATCTCAGAAGTAATTCGGGAATGGCTGAAGCTATGAAAGCAAGCTCAGTCCAAGTTAATTCAAGGAAAGCAGGCA
This sequence comes from Chlamydomonas sp. ICE-L, assembly GCA_013435795.1. Classification (NCBI taxonomy): domain Eukaryota; kingdom Viridiplantae; phylum Chlorophyta; class Chlorophyceae; order Chlamydomonadales; family Chlamydomonadaceae; genus Chlamydomonas; species Chlamydomonas sp. ICE-L. The sequence goes on from JACBWV010000472.1 coordinate 9,745,193, forward strand.
GCATGTCGCTATCTGACTGCGCACCTGTTTCACACCTCGAGCATTGGAACTCTTGCGGCTCCATGATAGGTCATTTTGCTGCAGCTGCCTTAATGCCTGCGACACAACTCTGGTCAAGTAAGGCACCACTTGACGAAACGAAAAATGCAGTACCTTAACCGCACGCGCCGGCGTGGGCGGAGAAGAAGGTCGCTACAGTCTTGAGTTGAAGCACAACCATTCCCAAAGCAAAGTGCCGCGGAAGCAAAGTGCTCGCGCATGTAGGTATTGACGGATCTAGGAAGCAATTCGGGAATGGCTGAAGCTATGAATAGATCAGTCCAAGTTAATTCAAGGAAAGCAGGCAGCATGGTGCGCTATTCTGCAGGAATATCGCTGAGTCGAGAACCAATTGACGCGCAGTGAACAGTGAAAGCTTGCACAGCCGCTAAGTTGAAGCGCTAACCCATTGCGCTGACCAGTTTGAACTGTACAGCATGCAGTACCGCCGTAACCGCACGCGCATGGGCGGAGAAGCAGGTCGCCATATTTGAATCGGATTCTCGGGGCCTGCGCCTGCGGTGCATGCGGGATCTGCGTCGCAGGACCTAGACAACCCTGATGGGGGTCATGCTAATCAAACCTGATGAACAATGGGGGATAATGATCCCGAAACTTCTCATGTACCCAAATATGATTATTCCGATTCTGGAAAACAAAAGATCATAACCAGATTCAAAGGGATGAGGAAGTTCTGAGCTTAGAGAACTGGTTACACATCCGCGCCTTTCGAACAGCGACCAGTTGGGACCCTGCACACCAGTAGGCTATCCTCCACTATGATAATGGTTTCTAAACTTCTCATGTACCTATATATGATTATTTAGATTCAGGAAAACAAAAGATCATAACCAGATTCGAAGGGACGAGGAAGTTCTGAGCTTAGAGAACTGGTTACAGATCCGTGCCTTTCGAACGGCGACCAGTTGGGACCCTGCACGCCAGTAGGCTATCCTACACCTAGATAATGGTTTCTAAACTTCTTAGGTACCTATATATGATTATATCGATTCAGGAAAACAAAATATCATAACCAGAATCGAAGGGACGGGGAAGTTCTGAGCTTAGAGAACTAGTTACAGATCCGCGCCTTTCGAACAGCTACCAGTTGGGACCCTGCACGCCAGTAGGCTATCCTACACTACGATAATGGTTTCTAAACTTCTTAGGTACCTATATCTGATAAATTAGATTCAGTTAAACAAAATGTCATAACCAGATTCGAAGGGACGGGGAAGTTCTGAGCTTAGAGAACTGGTTACAGATCCGCGCCTTTCGAACAGCGCAGATCGGTAACTACTGATTTAAACTCAGAACTTCCTCGTTCCTTCGAATCTGCTTCTGATCTTTGGTTTTCCTGAATCGGACTGATCACATATAGGCACCTGACAAGTTCAGGGACCATTTTCCTACTGTAGGATAGTTTATGGGGTTCAGGATCTCAACTGGTTACGGTTTAAAGAGCGCAGATCGGTAACTACTGATGTAAACTCAGTACTTCCTCGTTCCTTCGAATCTGCTTCTGATCTTTGGTTTTCCTGAATCGGACTGATCACATATAGGCACCTGACAAGTTCAGGGACCATTTTCCTACTGTAGGATAGTTTATGGGGTTCAGGATCTCAACTGGTTACGGTTTAAACAGCGCAGATCGGTAACTACTGATTTTAACTCAGAACTTCCTCGTTCCTTCGAATCTGCTTCTGATCTTTGGTTTTCCTGAATCGGACTGATCACATATAGGCACCTGACAAGTTCAGGGACCATTTCCTACTGTAGGATAGTTTATGGGGTTCAGGATCTCAACTGGTTACGGTTTAAAACAGCGCAGATCGGTAACTACTGATTTAAACTCAGAACTTCCTCGTTCCTTCGAATCTGCTTCTGATCTTTGGTTTTCCTGAATCGGACTGATCACATATAGGCACCTGACAAGTTCAGGGACCATTTTCCTACTGTAGGATAGTTTATGGGGTTCAGGATCTCAACTGGTTACGGTTTAAACAGCGCAGATCGGTAACTACTGATTTAAACTCAGAACTTCCTCGTTCCTTCGAATCTGCTTCTGATCTTTGGTTTTCCTGAATCGGACTGATCACATATAGGTACCTGACAAGTTCAGGGACCATTTTCCTACTGTAGGATAGTTTATGGGGTTCAGGATCTCAACTGGTTACGGTTTAAACAGCGCAGATCGGTAACTACTGATTTAAACTCAGAACTTCCTCGTTCCTTCGAATCTGCTTCTGATCTTTGGTTTTCCTGAATCGGACTGATCACATATAGGTACCTGACAAGTTCAGGGACCATTTTCCTACTGTAGGATAGTCTATGGGGTTCAGGATCTCAACTGGTTACGGTTTAAACAGCGCAGATCAGTAACTACTGATGTAAACTCAGTACTTCCTCGTTCCTTCGAATCTGCTTCTGATCTTTGGTTTTCCTGAATCGGACTGATCACATATAGGCACCTGACAAGTTCAGGGACCATTTTCCTACTGTAGGATAGTTTATGGGGTTCAGGATCTCAACTGGTTACGGTTTAAACAGCGCAGATCGGTAACTACTGATTTAAACTCAGAACTTCCTCGTTCCTTCGAATCTGCTTCTGATCTTTGGTTTTCCTGAATCGGACTGATCACATATAGGTACCTGACAAGTTCAGGGACCATTTTCCTACTGTAGGATAGTCTATGGGGTTCAGGATCTCAACTGGTTACGGTTTAAACAGCGCAGATCAGTAACTACTGATTTGAACTCAGAACTTCCTCGTTCCTTCGAATCTGCTTCTGATCTTTGGTTTTCCTGAATCGGACTGATCACATATAGGTACCTGACAAGTTCAGGGACCATTTTCCTACTGTAGGATAGTCTATGGGGTTCAGGATCTCAACTGGTTACGGTTTAAACAGCGCAGATCGGTAACTACTGATTTGAACTCAGAACTTCCTCGTTCCTTCGAATCTGCTTCTGATCTTTGGTTTTCCTGAATCGGACTGATCCCATATGGGTACCTGACAAGTTCAGGGACCATTTTCCTACTGTAGGATAGTCTATGGGGGTATGCTATAAACATGTTTTATTACATTGATGACCTCTTTGACATATATTCCAAAGCATCCCTTATTCATATCTAAGTCTATGTAACTTAAAGGAAGTACGGTATGCAAAGATTTGAATAGTTATTCATTAAATAATGCAGTTGTATTCACTGCTGAAATTGGGCCAAAATACCTACGGTTAATAAGCAATATAGACCCTTGTGCTAACCGTATATTCCCTTTCCTACCCTTGCTGGCCCTTCACCGTTGGTTCCTCTCTTCCCTGTTCCAATAAATCCGGGACACGAACTGTTGTAGTGCTAGCTGGACTGTTGTTCCAAGCAACCGTGTACCGTACTCCTGTCCGGCTCTCAGCTGTCCCCGCGCCCAGTAGAAGATCCCTGGCAACGGAGCCCACGCACGCCAAACCCCTGAACCCACAAACTGAACCGGTCAAGTGCAATTCGAGCCACCAGATTGTAAACTCGCATTCTGAACGCTACGCTACGATCCTCCTCTTCCTCTTTTTTTCTTCACTTCGACTGGAGACAACTACTAACGAGGCAACGATCACAAGGCATACATGCATCGGTGAGCAGCCCTGGTCGCCAACTGCATCTTGGCCTTGTGATCGTTGCCTCGTTAGTGCAAGCTGCTCCTCGTAGTTACACGAGGCTAGTTCGACAAATTGTACAAGATTTCGGAAATTACAGAATCCAAGCAGGGGCAAATTTGGCCCTTCAGGAAGCGACAGAGGCCTACTTGGTGGGCCTCTTCGAGAACACTAATCTGGCGGCTATACATGCCAAGCGGGTAACCATTATGCCCAAGGATATGCAGGTGCGCTATCTACAGGGGTTGGGGGTGGGGTGGGGGGTGGGTGGGCGGGGTGGGGGGTAAGAGTTGGATCCACACAAAATATGCTGCAGCTTCTGGGCAGATCCCTAGGTGGGCAGTTGGCCTTTGGTAAAAATATGCTGCAGCTGCTGGGACCCGTACACGACAAAACACAACAGTACACTACACTACACTACACAACAGTACACAACACTATACAACACTACACAACACTACACAACACTACACAACACTATAGAACAAGGGGGTTGGGAGGGGGATGGGGGGGGGGGGGGGGGGGGGGGGGGGGGGGACTGAGCTACTTGAAACACTCACTCATTCACTAACTTAGATGTCTGTTTCCACTTGCAGCTCGCTCGGAGGATTCGAGGGGAGCGAAACTAGGACTTGGCAAGAATTTGTGGTGAGTTATGCTTTCATGCCTGAACCACCCTCATGTAACAACTTAATGAATGCATGTTACTTATCAATAATATCAGAATATGGCTTAGCTGAACCTACCCATACTGTAGCCCGATAAGCGCCCTTGAGGCTGCTTGCTACAGAATGGGCGGGAGATGCGATTTGCCTTGTATGGTATGCCTGAACCACCCTCATGTAACAACTTAATTAATGCATGTTACTTATCAATAATATCAGAATATGGCTTAGCTGAACCTACCCATACTGTAGCCCGATAAGCGCCCTTGAGGCTGCTTGCTACAGAATGGGCGGGAGATGCGATTTGCCTTGTATGGTATGCCTGAACCACCCTCATGTAACAACTTAATTAATGCATGTTACTTATCAATAATATCATAATATGGCTTAGCTGAACCGACCCATACTGTAGCCCGATAAGCGCCCTTGAGGCTGCTTGCTACAGAATGGGCGGGAGATGCGATTTGCCTTGTATGGTATGCCTGAACCACCCTCATGTAACAACTTAATTAATGCATGTTTACTTATCAATAATATCATAATATGGCTTAGCTGAACCTACCCATACTGTAGCCCGATAAGCGCCCTTGAGGCTGCTTGCTACAGAATGGGCGGGAGATGCGATTTGCCTTGTATGGTATGCCTGAACCACCCTCATTACATTACATTACATGTTAAAGTCTACTTGACACCGCGAGGGTGTATGAGACTCTGTGCTTTAAACAAAAAGAAAAAGCACCCACAAAGCAAAAAACCCCATTACATCAGGGGTGTGTCGAGGACAAACAAACCAAACTCCCAACCACCGTTTTGGTGGCGTAGGTATTAAACCCCTTAGAGCAGGACCCAGATCTCAACCACTTACAGTGGCGGAGGTAAGAAGCTAACAAATGAGAAGTCACAAGAAGAAAAAAGGGATAATAAATTACGGTGCCACTAAGCAGTCCAGGGCTTCCTGTCTTGCTCTTCTACAAGTAGAAAGATAGTCGGCTAGGTTGCTCCAAAAAGACTTAGTGCCATTTCCATTCATAAAGGTTCTGAATGTGGAATCGCAGAATTCCACATTCCATACGGTTAAGTCGGTATCCTCATGGACATGCCTATAAATATCTGTAAACAGATTCTGGTAGCGGAGGCGAATATCATTATAAAAAGGGCACTCAAACATATGCATTTCATCCTGAGGTATCCTCATGTAACAACTTAATTAATGCATGTTACTTATCAATAATATCATAATATGGCTTAGCTGAACCTACCCATACTGTAGCCCGATAAGCGCCCTTGAGGCTGCTTGCTACAGAATGGGCGGGAGATGCGATTTGCCTTGTATGGTATGCCTGAACCACCCTCATGTAACAACTTAATTAATGCATGTTACTTATCAATAATATCATAATATGGCTTAGCTGAACCTACCCATACTGTAGCCCGATAAGCGCCCTTGAGGCTGCTTGCTACAGAATGGGCGGGAGATGCGATTTGCCTTGTATGGTATGCCTGAACCACCCTCATGTAACAACTTAATTAATGCATGTCAGTAATAAAAAATATGGCTTAGCTGCACCTGCCCATTATGTAGCCGCATAAGCGCCCTTGAGGCTGCTTGCTACAAAATGGGTGGTCAATGCGTTTAGCCATGTATGCATCCACCACCCTCTGCACACACTTAAGTCACCAACATGATAAGTGCAGCACATTCTAAGCAGCATTATCTTACTCATTCTAATGTTTTTCCCTTGCAGGTCATTCATGAATGCTGGCTGTTGGGAGCAAGTAAAGGACGAATATGCAGTAGTGGAGCTGCCTGGAAGCTGCCATCATGTGGTGCCAAGCTTAGCCAATGGGATATTAAGGCATGTTAGTGCCCTGAATATATAGTAGCATGGAGCAGTAATCATAGGGTGACTTTAGTTTGGGTTTTGTTTATGAGGGTTTAAAGGTACTGCCTGTCCTTGTTGACCAGGACAGGCAGTACCTTTAAACCCTAATACAAAAAACCCAAAAATTTAATTTGAAATTTCAAGCACAGCAGTAGATAGGCCTATTATCCCTTCCACCACCTTGGACAATAGACGGGCCTGGTAGTTGACAATATACAGCCTTCTTGTGCGATACCCACGAGAGCACTGTATTGTATTCATCAATTGTGCGATACCCACAACGATGAATACTTTCCCTACTCCTGAATTAGACCTAACTTCCAGCCAGCTCCATTAGGTTGTACAGCTTCCAGCCATGGGTTGTACAGCTTCCAGCTAGCTCCTTAGGTTGTAGAACTTCCAGCCAGCTTCAATAGACTTTCACTTTGTGTGACAGGTTGTACAGCTTCTAGCCAGATCCATTAGGTTGTACAGCTTCCATCCAGCTGCATTAGGTTGTACAGCTTCTAGCCAGCTCCATTAGGTTGTAGAGCTTCCAGCCAGCTCCATTAGACTTTCACTTGTGTGGCAGGTTGTAAAGCTTCCACCTAGCTCCATTAGGTTGTACAGCTTCCAGCCAGCTCCATAAGACTTTCACTTTGTGTGCCAGGTTGTATAGCTTCCAGCCAGCTCCATTAGGCTGTCTCTCTGCATATTAGGTTGTTGTGTAGCTTCGAGCCAGCTAAGCCGTCCTCAGCAGGAAAATTAAATATATGATACCAATTTGTTTTCTGGCATTATATTTGTTTCCTTTCTTGTAAAAGTTTCTTTCCTACCATTGTCCAAAGTGCGAGTACTTAAACACGCACACACACCCTACTTGGGCTGTTTCCAAACTCCTACATTCAACTTCAACTTGGTTACATAGCCAGACTTCAACTTGGTTACATAGCCAGACTTCAACTTGGTTACGTAGCCAGACTTCAACTTGGTTACATAGCCAGACTTCAACTTGGTTACATAGCCAGTTGTGACACTTGAGATTACAGCCATCATCTTGCTAGCACCTACACCCCACCCTAGATTTTTGTCTAGCCAATGAAAGCACAACTAATGTACTACAAGGTACGGATTTGTGCCGGTTATCGCTAGGCGCTCGCCCGCCTCGGATTCAAAGCTTCCTACCTCTCGGCAGCCTACATATGGGAGCTTAGCTACATTTCGAAGTGCAATATCTTCGACCACCTTGAATTCCGTTTGATATTGTCTTGATTGACTTCCGTCTGATTCAATGAATAAGCTGCTTGAATTGAATCACTGATTCAAACTGTTTTCAAGGTACCCTGATTCAAGGGGAAAACCGCTTGATAGGGGTTCATTGATTCAAACCAGTTGATTCAAACGATTTCAAAGGTCTGCCTAAATACCGACGGACCCGTCAAGTATTGCTCTGGTGCTTCGTCGTGCCTCGTCTAACTGCTTATAATGGAGAACATTACCGGTTCCAACCACGTGTCGGCCTTCTGTATAGGGAAGACCTCGGTAAGAACGTGTCGCTCCGTCCCGTGCCAAATATTTTATAATTATCAGACACCGTAGGGCTCGGTTTATCGTGGAAGAGGGTTGGATGATTGCGGTAAAACAAGTGCAGTGAGATCGAGAATAGCTGTATCGATCCTTCGTGTATGTAGTCGGGTGGAAACAACGGCGTTCGGTACCTCCGTCCACCAGTTGTGTTTCCTACGGGTCCCAACGGGTTCCCATCGAACTGGGGATGTGCTCCTTAGGATCGGGGCCGAAGTAGACTGCCTTCGTTACGTCGACTCGCACCTTGCAAGCTGAGGACCAGCGACCTAGGCGATCCACTCTGCTTGAAGATCTGCGGTTGTTGCGATCCGCTACGTCGTCTACCCCCTCGGCCTGTGTTCTGTCCCCCCAAAGAGCCAGCCGGGGTACTACTACCATTGGCCGAAAGCATGGGCAATTGTCTATTCTCGCCTCGCCCCACTGCAGGTAGTGGAACCAATATTCTATCGTGTCAGACAACGTTCCCGTTTCTAGCGGGCGTAAGAGCACGGAGAGCGTCGGACAAGCCCATGGGAAAAAATTCAGTCGCTTGAGGGTCGTCAGGTCGGGGACTTTGCGCAACTCCGGCTTGATGTTATGGAAGTAATCCTGCAGGGAGCGAGTGTGCTGGCGCATGCCACATCTGTGTAGTCGGGTAAGAGCGACGTGCGTTTCCGAAAATAGTTCCGTACGAAATATGTCGAACACGTGGGATGGTACACGTGGGGATAATTCAGATATATGTTGAGCGTTAATAGCGTCTCGACCCACGTCACGATACTATCCTACCCCAATCGTGTTGTTCGAGGCCCACAATTCGTCCAAGGGGATGCGTAGAGGACCGCTAAATTCAGATGAGAAATAGGGTATTATGCGAAACGGACTTCGGGGACAGCGTCTTACGCTATGACCCATCGTCGCGGCTTTTGCGCGTGTGCCCTTGTCCACCCTATTCTCGTCAAAGAGTCACAACTCTGTGTGAAGTCGGAGATCCGCTTTGCGAATCCCGAAACGTGTCGTCCGTCCTCTGTAGCGTGGGGAGGCGGTCGGTCAGGAGTATCCGTGCGTGTCGGGGTATTTAACCCACGCGGTCGGACTTGATCGTTATGGATGTCTGCCGCAGGTGACTGCATCGGCACAACATTCGGTTCCTCTGTCGTGTGAGATGGCGTCCTATCGGGTCGCGAAATGCTTAGAAGCATTTGCGTGGAATTGCGTGGCTATGGCGGGCCATGACCTGGCAAAATCTGTCAAGTGGATGAAACTGTCGCTCAGAATATGGCCAGGTCGTCGGACCTGCATCGGACACTTCTGAGTGCTGTGCCTGATTGGGCGACACGTGTAGCAATTGTGCTGAGGTTGGCGGAAAAGGGCACGCGGCCCGCCGGCAGAGTCACTCGGTCTGTATTAGCCCGTCGCTCGTTGAGAAATCATTCTCATACGTCGGAGGCTCCTTGGTTCTGTCGGGGCAGAAAGCCATACTAAGGCCCTAAGGTCCTGGCGTCAGCTTTAAGTAGGGTCTTTGGCCAACGACATTTGAGCGACATTTGAGCGACGTTTGAGAGACATTTGAGCGACGACATGCCTCCCTCAAATTGGGAGGATGCGCGGGCTGCGTCGTCGGCGTCGGCGTCGGGCGTGGCGGTTGGCGCACCCGAGGATGTAGCCAGACTGGCCAAGCTCGCGACCAGAGGTCGCAGCGTGCCGATGGAAACGGAAGGCCGCTCTCCGACGGAGGCAGAACCCTCCTGCGTCGCTGTGAGCTCAGTGTCAAGCTCGGTGCCAGACGACGCGATTCCCTCGGGATTGCGACGTCGTAGGCGACACGCGACAGCGACAGCGACAGCGACGTCGGAGGCTTCACAGCAGCGGCGTCGGAGCCCGGGGTCGCAACTTTGCGTGGAGTCATTCTGCACTAGCGACGACACAAGTAAGTTGGCTGGACAGAGATGAGAGGTGGGCGAAAGAGGAGGTAATTACTCGCAACTCTTAGAAAGCCAGACAATCAGATGCACCAGTGACTAGGAAATTTTGCGAGCGAAGCGAGCTGAAAATGCCTCAAGCGTAACTGTAAAGACGAGTTCGTCCAGAATACGATGAGGGAGACTAGCACATCAAAGACTCGGACCGCAGGACAGGCAACGGCAATGACACCGACGAATCGAATTGCGCGACAGGATGAGCAAGATAACAGGTGTACAGCACCAATGTAAGATGCAGCAAGCACTGAGAGCAGCTAGACAGACTCGTGATGTACTCTAATTAAAGCAGTTATGGCTCAGGTGGCAACTAGAGCCGATGCTGCGCTATGGGACAAACCGCGAGGTTAAAGCTCACGAATGTAGCCTTAGAGGCTATGACCAGAAGGCCAGGATGCGTCGTTGATAATCGAGGGCGTAGGCCATGCAAGGTCAGGGCAGGCTATGGGAGAACATGCAGCACAGGGCGGGTCGAACCTGACAATTTCTACCGCGACACAGACAGGGTCGGTACCGAGTGCGAGCTGTGAAAGCAGGGCGAAAGGAAAGTGCACAAACAATCAGGCATTGCATGCATGCACCATGGAGGCAGGATGACCAAGCGAGGTACGAAATTACTCGCAAGTACAGTCAAGGCTAGCCCGAAGCCTCTGCTGCTTGATGGACTGTTAGAGTAAAACCGCGCACAAGAATTGCGCTAATTAAGCGTAGACCAAGAGGTTAGAACGTGGCGTGTAAGATCGAGGTCGTAAGCCATGCAAGGTGGTCTAGACCGGAGATAAGGCAGGGCTAGCCATGCAGAACAGAGAAAACTCACTCTGACGCCAATGCAAGACAGCAATCCAGTGCGACACCGCGCGGCGTCAGGGTACAAAGTAATGCTAACAGGGAGTTGAGCAAGTACAGAAAAGCCGCCCGAAACTTACTGGTGGGTCGAGGGTTGCGCGAAACTCGAAGAAAAGGGTGAACTTCGTACGTGTTTGTATGCGTCTGCGTATGCGTGAGGTCCCTAGGAACGAAACCAGCTCCATGACCAGTATAACAGCTCACGATGCACCTAGCAGCTTGAGGGGTTAGTCTAGAGTAACGGGCTACGTGATGTATGTTTATATGTATGTCGATATGCGTAAGCTAGCAGAACAGTGAGGGTGTTACCTAGGTATGGGATGTCGAGTAGCTTGGGTAGAACGTCTTCGTGGGAGTAGTAGAAGGGTTCGTCCCGAGTAGCTCGTGTCTATGTATTCAACGTACGCGTTGAGAGCGATGAGGCAGTACATGGGTATGGTGCTGTATCATGTGCGTTCGTCACGTGGCTTACGGGTACGGTGTACCCGTATGCCTTGCTGGACGGCCAGAGTACCCGTGAAGGGTTCTGTACCGTTACAGTCCTGCCGTCGGTACGACGGGCTCAGATGCTAGTATAAGTAACAGCTTGTGGTACTAAGATCGTTGCCAGGTTCCAAGATCGGTGTTGTTATTCTTCGAGCTACTTAACCTTTGACACGGCGCATCGCTGTTCATTAACGCCTGACCCATTTGACACGGCGCATCGCTGTTCATTAACGCTTAACCCGTAGCGTGCGCCAGTGCCGGCAGATCGCCTTGCGCAACTTCATGCTAATTAAAGCTCCCTTTCTACGCTCTCTTCGTTTTGCTAGCCTTGTCGCTTGCCTCTTTGAGCTCTGCTACACAGCTTGCATGTTGGCTTAGCGAGTGCTATCATACCTAATTCGCGCTCCAATAGCATTTCACCTCGCTAGCCAAATTGTTTAGCTGCGCATTCTCGATTTCTTAGTTCTGGTGCGGTTATTACTTAGGCTGGCGGAATTCTAGTAACTGACTCATAACTCTGAGTTCTTTCGTCCTATCCGTCCAACGTTCTAGACTATGGCAGCACAAACTGCTATCGAAAACCCTGCGGTGGGTCAGGCCAACCCTCCAGCCAGCGGTGGCGCAGACCACCCACCTTGCAGCTCGATCCCTCATTCCATGCATGAGAACACGTCCTCTCTCCGATTTTCCATGGAATTTTATTAATTATCAGCATCAATTGCGGTACACTCGATCGTTTTATGTCTTGGTGACTACTACTGTACTTCCTTAGAACTATAGCTGTAGATAGTAACTGCTTTTCTAGATAGTAACAGCTTCCTGTAGACTGTGTCATCCTTCATGACACGGTGACAGCCTCCTGTAGGCTGCGTCCCCTGGTCCCCTAGTGTATAGCCTGTACCCTTATTAGGTTCCAGGCTTCCGCCCCTTCCACCGCTTGTATCTTATGTGGTTCCCGAGTCCCTTTAACTATTCTCATCTCCGTGTATAGATTGGCGCGTTTGACCGTGCAAGCATCTGTCCACTTTCAAAGTGTTTAAGCTGATAGGTTATCGGGCTCATCATGGTACCACTGCTTTGCAATGCATCTTCTGCGTCGTCCTCTACTTGGCTTCAACGAGCTTTATTCTGGAAGTTCTTAAGTCCTGACATGACGACAAATTGGCTAATGGATGTGCGCGCACCTACGGCCTCTGCTGCTGGGGAAGAGGATCCTTCCGCCATCGTGGAAGCCACCCCCCCCCAACTATTCCTCCATCTTCCCTTCTTTTTCCTCCCTTGCCATCTGTCGCCTCCTCCCGTCTGTCGTAGATGACCGTGACGTGCAGATTCAAGTTGGCGACTAGCCTGGACATCGGTGGAGATACCCTGTCTTCGTCTGCTCGCGTCCTTGACGTCGCTAACATTTCTCCGGTGTTTGAGGCTCTGCCTGAGAAACCGGAGGTTGCCAAGCCGACCAAGCTCCCTGCTGATGTTCCCCTGTCCACGTTGTCTGTGACCCCCTTTGCTCTGCCCAGCCGACGGTCGGCTACTGGCATGAGCTTGCGCTCTAGTGGCTCTGTGCTACCTTCTGGAGATTTTTTTGATCAAGCTGGCGGATCATCAGCTCAATCTGGCGGACCGCCGGCACTGCCGTAGGGTTCGCCTAAGGAGAACGACCTACGCGTCTGGACCTGGAGATTCTGGAGGTGGTAGGAAGCAGGGGGGTATGGACAGCACCACTACGGGTGCTGCTCCCTCTACCCCCCAACCGGGTAAGTCGAGCGATAGAGGTGGGGACTTGGGATTGACTAATCGTCGACGGCGGTATATTAGGACCTTTATATGCCTCGGCTCTGCTCTTCGTATCCTAGCGATAAATTTCCGAATTCTGCCCTTGCGATTTGCGACTTTCTGCACTTTCATCCTCGTCTCCATTCTCCCATACCTCAAATCTCGACTTATCCCTAACTATTCCCCACCTTCTGTGATCCCAGGTTTCGCAGCGCCGGACATCGCCCATGCTGGGGGCCGACGTGGAGGCCGTCCTGGCCCCAGTCCAGCAGCTGTGGAGATTCTTTGGCGTGATTTCTTGGTGGATATTTTTCTCTCTTAGGATCCTTGGGGCCCCTGGGTACGTTCCGTTGTTCGACAGAGGTCGCGTCTTTGTCTTACCGTGCCCCTGGTCCTTCCCTTGGGTGCCCTCCTTAGGTGTATGCCTTAGCTACATGGGTTTGTGTTCAAGCGTTTGAGTTCTGATAGGGCTTAGGAATTTTTTAGTTAAGTGGTCGAGGAATGGTTGATCTCGGTTAGTTGTGGCAGTGCATGAGTTGTTGATGTTGTACACTTCTCAGCAGAATGCTACTGTGTGTTATCTTCGCAATCGGCTGTACAACCAGGGTGGCAAGACTCCTTAGGAGCTGTTCTTCGGTGTGTTTCCTGATGTGTTGTTGTTACGTGTGCGTTTACCTTGCTATGTCATTTAGTCAACGGTACAGCGTAACAAGCTTGATAAGAGGGCATTATTTGGTAGACTGGTTGGGTATTCCCTGGTGAGTAAGGGTTATTATATTTGGGTTCCGATGTTGCGCTAGGTAGTAGAGAGTAGTGATGTACTCTCTATATCCAGTTAAGTTCTAAACTGTCTTTCTGGGCTCTCCCATTAGTATGGGTCCCCGTGCCCGCTTGCATCCCTCCTGTCATCAAACGGTGATATGTTACGTGTAGCCGATAATTCCCTACGCCCTTTAGCAACCCAGATTGTTGACGGCTGTCCTGGCTGGGATGTATCCAGAATTGCATCCCAGCCCAGGGACTGATCGTGCTGTATCTTGTGTGAAGTTTCAGGGCGGGTGGGAGTCGTATTTCCAAACATTTATTTACCCGAATCTCAGGGGGTCGCCAGGCCCTCCTCTGTGCCATGTTTTATCGGTGAAGCTCTAGGATTTGACCGCTCTCAGGTCATAGTGGAGCCTCTGGTAGGTCCACTGTCTGATCATCTCAAACCCCCGTCCACCTGTTCGGATGACCCGCGGGCAGTCTTAATTCTACTGCCCCCTGTCCTCTCTGGTGGTTTATACCGGACTAGGCTTCGCGATGATTTAGCCGTCACGGAAAGCGTGAGTGATGAACTGGATGAGTGGTCTGGCTTTGATACTGCGTATGGCTGGGGTTTTACAGTCAATCCAGGCTTCATTGTATTAGAGGCAAAGAATGCCGAACCTGTTACGAAGGTTAACATGGCCCTATGTGTGGGTGCCTATTCCTCAGCACCTCCTGGGCTGTCTTATATGGTAGTCTAGATTGGTGGAGCGTAACGACGCTTTGTTTAGGCAGCTTCCTTTCAGCTGTCTTTCTTCGTTTTGGTGGAAGGTGGTAATTAATTCAGACCACCGTTATAGCGTCTTGATGGTTTCTGACTCTTAGTTCCATAGGCAGATGGTTCATTCGGTGGAGCTCATCATAGATTAACTATTTCTTTTTACTCCACACTGTTTTTAGATCACCAGCCCCTCAGGTGATTAGAACTTTTTGTGGAGTGTAGTTGTTGTTTCCCTTCGGATTTTAAAGTAAATTGGTGGGCTGGGTAATCTTGCACTTATACTTGCAGATGTACCGCCGCGCACCTCTTTCTTGTTCTTCTGAGTGTATTTCAAGCGCCCTTTCAGTCCATCCTTTGCAGTAAATTCTTTGAAGTCCTTTTTCTGCGTTTACTATTTTTCAAGTGGACAATAAGTTTAAGCTGATATATGTATGTACGTCTAAACTTCTATTGTTCATTGAACTGTGTTTCCTTTGTTGGTTACGAGTTTCTTGAAATTTAACTTCGCATCCTTTGGATTTTCAGTTGCTGCATGTTTGGTTTGCTTGTGGTTAGGCGCTTGGTTTGTCTTGAGTGCACAAGTTCTTTGCGGTGCGATACCCACCTCCTAGACTGTTTTTGGTTAGTGCCGTAGCTGGGGATTTACGATAATTAACTTTCATAATTTTTCTTACTTTCATCTTTGAGTAAGAAACCAGTTCATCATGGTTTTTTCATCCCAACCTAGTCATGAATTCTATGCTAAGAATAGTTTTTACGGTAGTGGATTTTTCCATCGACTTTATTTTCCATAGTGGACTTTAGTGTCCTCTTGTCTGCGTCCTCTTGTCTGCGTCCTTTCGGCTTTGATTATCTCGTATGCTGCTCTCACACGATATTTCAGTCTTCTCTTTAAGTTAAGTTCTCGGTTCTTTCAGTCACCGTTGTTCCCCTTCCTTTGGTATTAGGATTGATTTCTGTTTGGCCTCCTTGTGATTTTCTGGTTTGGTGCCTACTATTCAGGATGAATAGTATTTTTGCGCTTACCATGGATGATTACATTTCCATTTTTGTTTTCAGCTCAGCTCGGTATGATCCAAGTTTTGGGCTGCTACATTTTCGGAGTACTACAGCGGTTTTTGGTTCATCTTTTCTCGTCCTTTTATTTTAGTCAAGGCTTTCTTCTAGTTTCCTGTTTTTCAGCCGTTCCTTTTTTTTTTTTTTGCTACCAGTTTATCTTTCTCTGACCCTGGTGTCATAGGTGGAGAAGTAGTATCGCATGTCACCTGCGTCATAGGTGGAGTATCAACATCAATTGCGGCTCACTCGATCGTATTATGTCTTGGTGACTACTACTGTACTTCCTTAGAACTATAGCTGTAGATAGTAACTACTTTTCTAGATAGTAACAGCTTTATGTAGACTGTGTCATCCTTCATGACACGGTTACAGCTTCCTGTAGGCTGCGTCCCCTGGTCCCCTGACACGCGCTGTATAGCCTGTACCCTGATTAGGTTCCAGGATTCCGCCCCTTCCACCGCTGGTGTCTTATGTGGTTCCCCAGTCCCATTAATTATTCTCATCTCCGTGTATAGATTGGCACGTTTGACCGTGAAAGCATCTGTCCAATTTCGAAGTGTTTAAGCTGATATTAATTGCTCGGCCCAGAATGTAAGCAAAATCGCGCTGAGTTAAAAAAAAGTCCATCTCCTCAAACTCCAGACCTGAGAATCGCGTAGCACGATTATTTAAGTTAATGACCAAATCCTTAAAAAAATCACTGAACACACAGAACTCATGCACCCTCCCACCCACACCTCTCACCCGCACACATCCACACCCACACACCCACACACACCCTAACACACACACACCTCTCCCCCCCCCCCCCCCCCCCCCCCCCCCCATACACACACACACACTTCACACACACACACACACACACACACACACACACACATCCTCACACACATCCCTTCACCCACCCACACCCACACCCACACCAACACACACACACACCCACACCCTTACACACACCCTTACACACACACACACACACACACATACACACCACACATACTCGTGAACGTTAAACAATGGGCGAGAATCAGACTTACAACGACACTGTAGTGAACTTGGGCACCCCTCTTCAGAAGTGAAAGGGTTCCAACAGCATCCCCTGCCTTGGATGCTTTAACCAGACTCTCACCACTGACAGCTGGCCATCTACGTTTGGCCTCTAACTCGGCCTGCATGTTTATATGTACATGCGCGGGGAGGATGTTGGGGTGGGATGGGGGTATAGGAGGTGGGCGTAGGGGGGCTGGTGGTGGTTTGGAGGTTGGGGTTTGGAGGGGGGGGGGGGGGGGGGGCTATCTGAGACTGTGACAGTACGCAAGTGTGAGTGTATTCTTCTTACATTCATTCATGTGCAACGGCTCTCTGCGCTGCCCACGATTGGCCAGTGCAGACGTGTTTCTCTCCCGTGCTTATTAAAACTAAAGAAAAGATAGTCGTGTTGTTATGCCGATGTGTATATTCATATGTGTGAATGAGCTACTTGTGTGTATGTGATACTCGTTTGCACTGCTCCCAAAGTATGTGAGAGACCACAAGTGAGGTGTATGGGCACTTCTCCCAATGTGTGTGTGAGCAACACTACTTGTTTGTATGTGCAATGATACATCAAAGTCAATGGTGCATTTGAGCAGACCTTTCGTGTGTATGGACTTCTGCTTACCTCCTCAGTTGCTGCCTGCTGCCTTGCATGTTCTTGGCGGGATGCCACCTGTGCTTGAAGTTCAGCTGCATATGTGGCTGCGGCTGCTTGCTGTTGCTGATGCTGTTGCTGCCTTGTGGCTTCTGACCACCTTTGGCGTTCAGCTACGGCTGCATGTTCTTGAAGTGATGCCACATGTGCTTGAAGTGATGCCACCTGTACTTGCAGTCCAGCTGCGGCTGCAGCTGCCTGCTGTTGTTGTTGCTGCTGTTGTTGTTGTTGTTGCTGTTGATGCCATGCGGCTTCTGACCACCTTTGACGTTCAGCGGCGGCTGCGGCTACCTGTTCTTGAAGTGCTGTCACCTGTGCTTGGAGTTGGGCTGCGGCTGCTTGCTGATGTTGTTGCTCTTGCTGCTTTGCAGCTTCTAACCACCTTTGACGTTCAGCTGCAACTGTCGCTGCCTGTTCTTGAAGTGATGCCACATGTGCTTGAAGTTCGGCTAGTTGCTGTTGCTGTTGTTGTCGCTGTTGCTCCAAGGTGATCATGGAAGATTCGATCATGTCACTTATGGGAGACATGATGGAGTCCTCCTGAGCGAGCAGCCATAACCGGTTGGTTGAGGGTACAGTTAGGCGTTTTCAGCATTGGGTTTATGTTTAGAGGAGGACTGGGTATTCGGGGGTTAGAGTGGATGCAAGACTAACATGCATATCTCGCGTGCAGGCAATCTAACAAGGGGACAAACATAACATTTTGAACGTCAACTCAACTTCATTTTTCACCAATGCATGACCCGTCCCTGTCCCAATTCCCCTTCGTCTGTGGCAACGCTTGCGGCCCCCATTACTAATATGCAGGTCCCGCTCATCCACATTGATCCGCTCATCAACTACTAGACGCAATTAGGAGCAATATATGATAGTCTGTTACGTGTATACTCCATTGAGATTGTTTGACAAGTCCAATTAGTTGAAACACTTTGGTGTAACGAGATTTCCAAGTAAGTCTGATGAGTCTATTTGGTCAGTTTCAGAAATTTGATGAGTACTTGAACTCGTGAGAGACTAAGATCCCATGATCCTGCAAATTCTACAATTAGGGGGCAATATTTAAATGCATAGCAAGACTACCTTCTAGAGCTCATCATTTGAAGGTTGGATCTTGTAGGAGCACCTATCGTTCTAGTAGAACTTGCAAGTGCTGTAATTTAGCGGTTGATGATAAAAGAGTGGTAGAAAATGAATGCATTTCATGCTAGAATGTCGTTTACCTGCACACAAATTTATTTTTGAGGATTGACCTTGAGTTGGTTGATAAAGTCTCCAGTAGGAGGCTGGTCTTGAATCCCGAATCCTTTACGGTAAGGATGGAAATATCTTTCGGCGTCGGGGTGATGGAAATACTTTCTGAGCAAGGGAGTCGAAATTGCGGTACTCTATTTCCCTTGTCTGTGGCCCTCGGTAAACGCATCCCGATACCAGTATTCATTTTATTCTATCCAGCCTGGGCCATGATAAGTTCGGCGAGGAAGAAACCATCATCTGCGGGGGGGATCGTCCGCACCCAAGGTATTATTTAGCTACGACCCGCCTACTACCGGTATTGGCCATGGTGATTTATGTTGCAAGGAGGCTCATTTGTATCACAATCCATTATCCATAGGTAGCCTCGCTCATGGCCTAAACGCTAAAAATAAACTGCGACAATAGCATAATGGTGCAATAGCAGGAAAAAATAATCCTCATCCTCATTATCATCATCATACTAAATAATCATATTTTCCACAATGTATGATACAACGACGCCTTTTCTGCCGCAAATTGACAACACTTGCTATTGGAATAAGAGCAATCAGCAGACGACCTTACCTTGAATAGGTAATAGGAATTGAATGCCACCTGGGTGACCTGGCTGCTGGGTGAACAAATAACACAGTTGTGAAGGTGGCGGGTGCTTCAAAAGATTGCGCAGTCGAAGACGAGTAAAGCCGTACTGGGATACGATTCTGCTCCAATATGTATTGAACGATTTATGAAAAGTATGTGCCTCGGGAATGTTATTATTGGCCTGGTCATCTGTGTCATCATCTAGTCTAGTCATCGGGGGTTCAAGTAATTGATGGTTCATGGATTTTCAACCGCCCAATACCGTATTGTTTGATCGAACCAAGATTTGTAGCCGTTTGATGGCAGTTGAATTAGTTATCTGCCCTTAATGGTAAATGCCCCTGGGTAAGAAATCTAATAAAACTAGGGCAGTGTGCCCGTCGTACCGACGGCAGGCCCCTTCCCCCCTCCCCCCCACCCCACCCTCAATGGAATGACTTTTTGAGGGTCACCCACCCAATCATTTTCCATCCCCATTCACATTAGGTGGCTTGTCATCGTGCACTGTTTCCATGATCATTCCCAGATGGCCACAACACACATGTACATGCAACATCATTACCAACCACCCCCATGCATGTATGCCCCCCCCCCCCCCCCCCCCCCCCCCCCCCCTACCCCAAGAGCAGCTTGATTCCTGCAAAGCGAACACAGCGTTGTAGGAATCAATGCGATGCCTTTCATATTTGCCCGAAGTGAGAGGGCAAGGGGAAATAGCATCCAGGCAGCATGTTGGGCGCAGCATCTGGCGAGCGTACTCTCTCACCCCACCCACTCATGAACCCAAGAGTCGCTCGGTTCCTTCAGAGCACACACATCGCTGCAGGAATAAATGCGATGCCCATCAGGTATCAGCTATGCCCGCACAGGAGTTAAAGGGTAGGGTGGAAAAGCAGGGAGCAGCTGTTAGTCAGAGCTGCGGGAACAATCTGAATACAGCGCGAAATTCTTTAGCATTGATGCCGGCAGCGAGTAGAAGCAGCTGTCGGTCAGAGCTCCGGGAACAATCCGCATACAGCGCGAAATTGTTAGGGATTGATACCGGCAGAGGGTAGAAGGGCACGCATTCCCGCCCATTGGCTGCCATAAGCGCGCCCAGTTAGAGCTTTGTTCTTGTTGCGAGTGACAAAACCTGCTTGGGTGAGGAATCGGAGCTCCCATTGTGGCGGGGTCAAGACATTTACAGATCGCGGAGCACAGAGATAGCGCTAAGCGCAGAGGCAAGGAAGTGTGGGTGAAATGAGCTTCGTCATGGACTGAGTTTGAAAATGAGCGAGATTGAAAATTGACGGGTGTGATGAAAATCGAGGAAATGCTTGCCAGATAAGCGGAACCATTGCCAGTTCAGCCTTGAGCCCCGGACGCACGGACGGACAATGCAACTTTAATAGTACTAGCATCTGAGCCCGCCGTCGTACCGACGGGAGCCCCCCCCCCCCCCCCCCCCCCCCCCCCCCCGAACCTCGGACGACGATGGACGGAGTAGGTGTTCCGAGAGGAACGACAGGTCAGCTTTATTCATCACAGGTCATGAAGCTCGTTCCTGTGGCGACCGGGGAATGGAGATCCAGGATTGACGTTGATGCCTTCCAATGTGAACTTGCTAGCCTAGAGCCCGCCCCCCCACCCCCCACCCACCCCCCACCCTTCCCATCTCACACACACACGAACCTCGGACGAAGATGGACGGAGCATGTGTTCCGAGAGGAACGACAGGTCAGCTTTATTCATCACAGGTCATGAAGCTCGTTCCCGTGGCGCCCGGGAAATGGTGAGCATCCCTAGAGGAGGAAAAATAAGGGAAAGTCCGTGCCATCCGCGGAAGTGTCGAGTACAAAGGCAAACTGCAGTAAATATTTGTGCGCACCTGTTGTCCTCTTGGATTCGCTTGGCTCGCTCATTCCCTGGTGCAGCTGCCCCAGAGCGTTGCACGAAATCGTGGGTGGGCAAGTTGTCCCCGGCCGAGGGCATGCAGCAACAGGGGGTTGGACCGCCAAGAAAAAGTGTTGAGGACCACGCCTGCGTCGGTGAGAGAGCAAAGCTCCCACGGTGGTGGGGGCCTCGACATGGCGGGTGAAGAAGAGGAAGGCTAATCAATTAGGAAATTGGCCTGTCAGAAAGAGGGAAGCGTATGGACGCAAAATGGTCGCATTAATGGGCCGAACGGCAAGGTACTGAAACCTTTGGAAGTGGTAGGAAGTTAGAGGCACCATGCCGAGCAACCTTGGATGGGCGGACGGCTAGAAAAAATCGTGGGCGCCAATCCGCGATGATGACGGGTCAGCCGCTTTCATGAAAGGTCAGCAAGCTCGCTCCCGTGCCACAGGCTGCAGCGCAGACCCGAAATCCAGGGCCACGTCGGCGCAAGCTCGACGAACAAGGGAGATCCTGCCAGGTGGTACCCCAGCCGTGGCAGCAAAACCCCGGACGGACAACGCGCTATTATAAATAGGACTAGCATCTAAGCCCGTCGTACCGACGGGCGGACCCCCACCCCCGTGGCCACGTCAGCAAGGGCTCTACCACCGTGGCCACGTCAGCGACAGGTCTCGGGAAATCGAGATCCGAAAACGGGTAACTCCGAAACGGGTTATCCCGAAACCACTGCCCCTGGCCACGTCAGCGAATGGCAGTCAGCGAGCGGGCAAGAGTGCGTGAGAGCGCAGGAGAAGGCCAAGGGAATGGTGCGACAGGGGGAGCTGCATGCGAAGGTATTGACAGGGGCAGCGAAATTTGTGGGAAACAGTTTGGGCAGATGAACAAAAGGAGGCTACACCGTTGAATATAGGGGGGCTCAGGCAGCGAGCACCGAAAATAGCAGAAGTGCGCAGGAAAATTCGGGTATTAGAACGGAAATGGACGAAGCAGGCGTTCGAGGAGGAATGACAGGTCAGCTTCATTTATCAGAGGGCAGGAAGGTCGTTCCTGTGGTTCCTGTGGTGCCCGAGAAATCAAGATCCAGGATTCGGGCCACCTGGGCGACAGGTCGGCAAGATATGGAGAATCGAGATCGGGGAACCCTGAAAAACCTCGACGCCCAACTTTAGATATACTGATGATGATGATGACCACGTCAGCAAGGGCTCTACCCCCGTGGCCACGTCAGCGACAGGTCTCGGGAAATCGAGATCCGAAAACGGGTAACTCCGAAACGGGTTATCCCGAAACCACTGCCCCTGGCCACGTCAGCGAATGGCAGTCAGCGAGCGGGCAAGAGTGCGTGAGAGCGCAGGAGAAGGCCAAGGGAATGGTGCGACGGGAGGAGCTGCATGCGAAGGTATTGACAGGGGCAGCGAAATTTGTGGGAAACAGTTTGGGCAGATGAACAAAAGGAGGCTACACCGTTGAATATAGGGGGGCTCGGGCAGCGAGCACCGAAAATAGCAGAAGTGCGCAGGAAAATTCGGGTATTAGAACGGAAATGGACGAAGCAGGCGTTCGAGGAGGAATGACAGGTCAGCTTCATTTATCAGAGGGCAGGAAGGTCGTTCCTGTGGTTCCTGTGGTGCCCGAGAAATCAAGATCCAGGATTCGGGCCACCTGGGCGACAGGTCGGCAAGATATGGAGAATCGAGATCGGGGAACCCTGAAAAACCTCGACGCCCAACTTTAGATATACTGATGATGATGATGACCACGTCAGCAAGGGCTCTACCCCCGTGGCCACGTCAGCGACAGGTCTCGGGAAATCGAGATCCGAAAACGGGTAACTCCGAAACGGGTTATCCCGAAACCACTGCCCCTGGCCACGTCAGCGAATGGCAGTCAGCGAGCGGGCAAGAGTGCGTGAGAGCGCAGGAGAAGGCCAAGGGAATGGTGCGACGGGGGGAGCTGCATGCGAAGGTATTGACAGGGGCAGCGAAATTTGTGGGAAACAGTTTGGGCAGATGAACAAAAGGAGGCTACACCGTTGAATATAGGGGGGCTCAGGCAGCGAGCACCGAAAATAGCAGAAGTGCGCAGGAAAATTCGGGTATTAGAACGGAAATGGACGAAGCAGGCGTTCGAGGAGGAATGACAGGTCAGCTTCATTTATCAGAGGGCAGGAAGGTCGTTCCTGTGGTTCCTGTGGTGCCCGAGAAATCAAGATCCAGGATTCGGGCCACCTGGGCGACAAGTCGGCAAGATATGGAGAATCGAGATCGGGGAACCCTGAAAAACCTCGACGCCCAACTTTATATATACTGATGATGATGATGACCAAGTCAGCAAGGGCTCTACCCCCGTGGCCACGTCAGCGACAGGTCTCGGGAAATCGAGATCCGAAAACGGGTAACTCCGAAACGGGTTATCCCGAAACCACTGCCCCTGGCCACGTCAGCGAATGGCAGTCAGCGAGCGGGCAAGAGTGCGTGAGAGCGCAGGAGAAGGCCAAGGGAATGGTGCGACGGGGGGAGCTGCATGCGAAGGTATTGACAGGGGCAGCGAAATTTGTGGGAAACAGTTTGGGCAGATGAACAAAAGGAGGCTACACCGTTGAATATAGGGGGGCTCAGGCAGCGAGCACCGAAAATAGCAGAAGTGCGCAGGAAAATTCGGGTATTAGAACGGAAATGGACGAAGCAGGCGTTCGAGGAGGAATGACAGGTCAGCTTCATTTATCAGAGGGCAGGAAGGTCGTTCCTGTGGTTCCTGTGGTGCCCGAGAAATCAAGATCCAGGATTCGGGCCACCTGGGCGACAGGTCGGCAAGATATGGAGAATCGAGATCGGGGAACCCTGAAAAACCTCGACGCCCAACTTTAGATATACTGATGATGATGATGACCACGTCAGCAAGGGCTCTACCCCCGTGGCCACGTCAGCGACAGGTCTCGGGAAATCGAGATCCGAAAACGGGTAACTCCGAAACGGGTTATCCCGAAACCACTGCCCCTGGCCACGTCAGCGAATGGCAGTCAGCGAGCGGGCAAGAGTGCGTGAGAGCGCAGGAGAAGGCCAAGGGAATGGTGCGACGGGGGGAGCTGCATGCGAAGGTATTGACAGGGGCAGCGAAATTTGTGGGAAACAGTTTGGGCAGATGAACAAAAGGAGGCTACACCGTTGAATATAGGGGGGCTCAGGCAGCGAGCACCGAAAATAGCAGAAGTGCGCAGGAAAATTCGGGTATTAGAACGGAAATGGACGAAGCAGGCGTTCGAGGAGGAATGACAGGTCAGCTTCATTTATCAGAGGGCAGGAAGGTCGTTCCTGTGGTTCCTGTGGTGCCCGAGAAATCAAGATCCAGGATTCGGGCCACCTGGGCGACAGGTCGGCAAGATATGGAGAATCGAGATCGGGGAACCCTGAAAAACCTCGACGCCCAACTTTATATACTGATAATGATGACTATCATCTGAGCCCGTCGTCCCGACGGGCGGACCACCCCCGTGGCCACGTCAGCGACAGGTGTCGGGAAATCGAGATCCGAAAACGGGTAACTCCGAAACGGGTTATCCCCGAAACCACTGCCCCTGGCCACTTCAGCGAATGGCAGTCAGTGAGCGGGCAAGAGTGCGGGAGAGCGCATGAGAAGGAGAAGAGAATGCTGTGACGGGGGGAGCTGCATGCGAAGTTATTAACAGTGGCAGCGAAATTTGTGGGAAAGAGTTTGGGCAGACGACAAAGAGAGGCTACACCGTTGAATATGTCAGGCAGCGAGCACCGAAAACAGCTGAAGTGCGAAGGAAAATTCGCGTATCATAACGGCTAGGCTAAGGAAGAGTAGTGCAAAGCATCGCACCAAGCCGGGTAACCTTGGACGGGTGCGGGTGCAGGTGGTCGGTCGGCAGAGAGGCAATCGTTCCTGTGGCTGCGCCGAGAAATGGAGATCCCAGACTGGCTGCCACCTGGGCGACAGGTCGGCAAGATATGAAACCAAAAGCCCAACTGCCTGAGCCAAACGCGTCTAAACCCCTGACGCTCTACTTTAAATAATAAGACTAGCATCTGAGCCCGTCGTCCCGACGGGTGGACCTTCCCCGTGGCCACGTCAGCGACAGGTGTCGACCCCCGTGGCCACGTCAGCGACAGGTGTCGGGAAATCGAGATCCGAAAACGGGTAACTCCGAAACGGGTTATCCCGAAACCACTGCCCCTGGCCACTTCAGCGAATGGCAGTCAGTGAGCGGGCAAGAGTGCGTGAGAGCGCATGAGAAGGAGAAGAGAATGCTGTGACGGGGGGAGCTGCATGCGAAGTTATTAACAGTGGCAGCGAAAATTGTGGGAAAGAGTTTGGGCAGACGACAAAGAGAGGCTACACCGTTGAATATGTCAGGCAGCGAGCACCGAAAACAGCTGAAGTGCGAAGGAAAATTCGCGTATCATAACGAATCTTTTGACTCCAACACTGGCTGGGTTCATGACTTGCGTTGTGCTCTCCACAAGCTAGGATCCAGTAAAAACATCAACATTTTGGAGGCTGTCGATGTCGAAGGTATTATGTCTGAAGTTTTTGAGTCATAGAGGTTTAAGTACCCAAGTGACACCAATGCAGTTAGAGACATCCCTGATGAGAGAAGGGTTGGCTTTAAACGCCTCCGATACCAAAAATGGTTCGCAGCCAACAGCAATGATGAGAATGGCTTGATTCCCTTTACATCCGCCTTACATAAGCAGGATCAGATTCGTTCTATAGCACAGTTTAGAATGGGTTCCCATTGGCTGAACACAGAAAGAATGAGGGTGGTGGATAGAGCACACATCTGTCACGGCTGTATGCGTGCTCCTTAGGATAGGTATGTTACCACTGCAATTACCAAGTGATGGGGTGTTCTGTACTCCGGTAGCCGCGTTACCGAGGGGTTGGAAGCACCGTCGTCAGTACTGACGGTGACGTCTCACCGTTCCGAGGGGTTGGACTTTCGGCAGTTGTGGAGTCGAGGCGAAAGGAGAGGGGTTGACCGGAGTCTCCTTCTGAAGTCCGGCAGACGGGGGTTGTCAATGCTCGGGGAGGGTACTGGAGGCGACCGTAGGTAGACAGGTTCCGGGAGTCGGTAACGACAGGGGCTTGGAGACGCAGACTTTGAATCCGTGGTGGTTCTGGACAAGGGTTTGATAGTAGAATGAGAGAGAATTGGTCGTCTCAATCGACTATAAACTCTTCTGTCCTTAGGGTATGGCTTTGCCTGTGCTGGCGAAAGGAGATTTGCTCAGGCGAAAGGAGATTCGCTTAATGGCACAGGATTGTTATGTCTCGTGTTCAGACAAGCGCCCGCGTGTCACGCAAGCTGCGCTTGTGACGCGGCCTGGGCGCGTATGTGTAACCGATCCTAGGTAGCTGTGGGTAGCTGGCCACTAGGTGGAAATGTACGGCGGGTTGACTCAGCCAGATCTGGGCTACCTAGGCACAGGTCTGGTCGGAGTCTGCTCTTGGTGTGTGTGTGCGTGTACAAGGTATTTCCCTTGCTTTTAGTGTTACGTAGGTAAACACGCAATCGCGTGTGACAGCTGTCACGGCTGTATGCGTGCTCCTTAGGATAGGTATGTTACCACTGCAATTCCCCCCCTTCACTACGGAATGGGAGTGAGTGTAGTGAAAAAAGAGAAGTGGTAACGGGGAGAGTTGATTGTAATTCTGTTAGAGAAAAAAAATCTGGTAATCTCTCCTTCCCCCCCCCCCCTGCTGCTGGTATCGAGCAGATGGGGTTGATGTTGCTGGTTACACAAAAAGGTATGTACAGAAGGTGTATCCATTCTGGTGTTGGAGTATGGTAAAGCAGGACTCACCACCTAGTTTCCCCCCCCTCTGCACGGAGTGAAGAATAAAAGGTAGGTGGTGGTTATGTCGAAACGGAAAGGAACTAAAGCCACGTCTATTACTTAAAGAGGTAAAACCTTGAGAGTCAACAAAGATCAAGTATGGGACCGGCCGAATAAATCTGGAGGCATGTAATACAGTGGCCAGTAGAAAAAGTCGTGGTGTCCAAGTTGAAAGAAGTTGATGCAACTGGGCGAAAATCCTCATCTGGTCATATTGCAAGTGCTGACTGTCCCTCCTAGAGGCTTCCAGTCAGCAACCCAGTGGTGGCTGCAAACTTGTCTTGAAGTAAGTTTGGGATGGTGTTGCGTATATGTAACGCAACTCGGAACATGAAGCAAGAAAACAAAAAGAATCCTAGAACTGTTGCGATCACTGGGACGTGTATTGTCCCAGGAATGAAGACGTATGTCCTCTGCACACCCCCCTCCCGCATGGATTAACAAACAAACATGACAACCTGTGGGCTAGTCGTAACTGGTCCATCACAGGCACAAGGCATGTCTGGGTTATGCAAGCTGCCTGTCTGCTACACAGCCTGCATAACCAAACCAGACGGTGGGTATGGTGGGTAGGTAAGAGTGTGTCTAGACCACTGGAACATGAGTGTTGTGTGGGGTGATGTATTCCATAAAGCGAGGACGCATTGCCATGTAGTAGATGGGAGGGGGGTTGGAAGCAAAGTCCAGGAAGGCTGAGGGGGGGTGGGCGCCATAGGTTGTTAAACCTGACCCTTGGTCCATGTGTGGTGGCATGTAGACCATGTGAGTCAGGTGGGTCCAGCGTTCAACGTCAGGTAGGCGACGAGTGAAATATGGTACATGCACTGGGTATGGGTATGCTCCATTAATGCGCCTGGTTTCCTCTACCCTGTTGAAAATTGTGATCAGGTCAGCTTGCTGGTGGTGCCAGGCAGCTTGGAGGAAGTGAATGCGTGTAGTGTACTGTTGGACAGATTCAGTGGGGAGTTGAAGGACATGGCCTTGGGGGTTATCGAGGTCACCATAGTAGCATGGGCCAAGACAGAGTAAATCATCTGCAAGGGGTGGTTGGCCATTGTATCGTTGTGCCCAATGGGATGTGAAATTTGGTGCGTAACGGGGCAAGAAGTCCCATGTGAGTGCATGGGTGCTGTCACGATATTCTGCAGTGTTAACCATCACCTGAGGTAGGAGGGAATGTAAGGAGTTGAGGTGAGCAATAGTGTGCTCATGTGTGGTACACTTCACAGGATGGGTTGTCCTCAGACGCCAGGATGGTGTGCGTTGGATGCCTGCATGCACGGTTGAGGCAGGGGAGCACAGGTGTGAGTGGTAAGGGCTTCTGTGTGCCTGTGGGGAGTGGGTTGAGTTTTTTGAGTCCAGCCATGGTGAGCTTAATGACTTGGCCGTCATCGTAGGTTAGCTTGAAGTACCATGGCCTGGACAGTGGTCCTTGGAAGGAGGCAGTGCCCCAGACAGCTTTGTCGAGGCCGCCTTGGACTCTGACTTGTTTGATGACAAGCATCTTGTCGCAGGCGAGGGCGGCTCTGTCTCTGGAGCGAGTCTGCGGGGTGGGGAAAAGGTTAGGTTCCTTCTGTGGTGTTTCTGGGATGCGTCCCGCGGGGATTGCAGTGATGCCGCTGGCTTTGCAGTTGGGGCAGAACCAGTCCTCGACGGGAACTGCAGAGAGAGGTGGGTCAAGGCAGTGAGTGTGGTAACCTGCTCCACAGCCGTCGCAGAGTAGCATGCAATTTGCGTTGTCAGGGAAGTTGCAGACGCTGCAGGCTAGGCTGGGGGGTGGGACTGCTAAGTCTGGCATGATTGTGCCATCCAAGTTAGGGAGGTGGCAAGGAGATAAATTGCGGGCATGGTTGGTGATGGTGCAACCGCAACGTCCTTGCAAGACGACGACTTCAGATGGTTTGAGGTCGATGATGCGCAGGATCATGCCTTGGGCAGCCATCTGCAAGGAGTTGCGCACGTTGGGACGGCGGATGTACACAAAGTCTCCCACCTGGAATTTGCGTAGGCGAGGGTGATAGGCCCCCCCCCTGATCTTTGCGTAGCGCAGGGTGTCCCTGTGGTGGGCGATTGCTATGTGATTGGCAATAGTTGGGCTGACTCTCTTGATCCATTGAGCGCGCTCCAGGAGAGTGTCTGTCAGAGCTTGCACCTGTGTGCTGTCTGTCAGGTCAGGCAGCGGCGCTGTCATGGCAAGCTGTGCCTCAGGGTTGTTCATGACGGGAGCCCGGGCGTACAGCAGAGTGAAGGGGGCGCACTTAGTAGTCTCCTGAGGGCTACAGTTGTACGCTGTAACGACCTTGGCTATGTCAATGTCCCATGTGTCAGTGGCCAGGTTTTCAGAGCAGATCTTGGTCAAGGCTGCCTTGATGGTACCTACGCTTCGCTCCACAAAACCGTTGCCCTGAGGGTGGTTAGGGTGGATCGTCCTGTGGTCAATGAAGTTGTGAAGCAGATGTTCCTTGAATTTGCCTTGGAACTCTGGTCCATTGTCAGAGATGCAGAGCGCATATGCGCCAAAGTGTGCCAAGACTCCATGAGAGTGCGCGTATACCGTATGTATGGCCTCCTTGGCTGGGATGGGGACCACTACGAGTGCGGCGCTGAAATACTCCACGGCGTGCATGAGCATAGTGTTGCCCCTGGCTGTCTTGTTGTAGGGACCAGACAAATCAATTCCCCAAGCGAAGAAGAGGCCATGAATCGGGTGGGATTGCAATGTGGCTGTTGGCTGGTTGAAGTAGGCCATGGCTTGGTCACAGATTTTGCATGTCTTGACCAGAGCTTTGACTTGTTTGACCACGCCGTGCCACCAGAAAGAGCTGACCACTAAGTAAGCTGTTCTGCGTGCCCCAAAGTGTCCGCTGGTCTCGTGGGCCCTCTGAATGAGGATGGACCTCTGGCTGGGGGCTGGGACGATGCGTTCAATGCCGTTGGCCAGGATGCGTATGATCCTCTCTTCTCCAGTTGGAGATGCGCCAAGCCTGTACTTTCTTGATCTTGCCAGTACCCGCCTAGTACGAGATGTCGTCCAGTTGGATCCGAGGACTCCACGCCTCAAGTACTCTAAGACAAACTGATCAGAGTGGATGTCTAGACCGTCAGTGTCCTTGGACATTGCAGCAAGGCGCAGGTCAGTATCCAACTGTCTGCCTGGGGCGAGTGGAGGACTTGGAGCTGAAGATGGTAGAAGAGGCAAAGGAGGGGAGTGTTGCAACGGCTGAGGGTCGGTGGCTGTTGGCTGTTGGCTGTTGGTTGGGGGCTGTTGGCTGATGGCTGGTGGTTGTTGGCTGTTGGCTGGTGCAGGTGGTTTTGATGGCCAGATGTGTGGCTTGACAGTCTTGCTCCTGGTGACTGCCAGCAGGCAAGCAAGCTCAGTGCCATAGAACTGGCGTGTCGGAGGCGTGGGGTCTGATATGCGACCGCCAGAATTGCTGGGATAGCTGGGAGAAGTTGTCAGAAGAAGAGCAGGACTGGGAGAAGGTAGCAACTCAGGCCTGGGGGTTGGCTTAAATTCTAGCATAGATGTTAGACGTGTAGGGATTGCCATTTCCAAGGTCTTTCTGATGATTGCTACCAAGGCT
The DNA here is from genome assembly GCA_013435795.1 of Chlamydomonas sp. ICE-L. Lineage (NCBI taxonomy): Eukaryota > Viridiplantae > Chlorophyta > Chlorophyceae > Chlamydomonadales > Chlamydomonadaceae > Chlamydomonas > Chlamydomonas sp. ICE-L. The sequence continues at coordinate 9,775,499 of JACBWV010000472.1, forward strand.
CGCTGATCCATGCTGTTGCCTGTGAGGATATGCCTCTGGTTTTGAGTGAGACCTGGTGCTGCTGTTGCTCCTGTGTAGTATCCGAGCATGCGTTCTCTCTCAGAAGGGTTTGGTTCAGACCATGCGCCGCCCTGGAGAGAGTAGATGCTGCCTGGCTTGTCAGGTCTGAAGGCTCGAGACAGAGGGTACGCTACTAGAGTAGGCAGTACGTTGCGCTCTTGTCCGATCTTGTTTGCTAAGCAAAAAGGGGCTGTGTCTGATCTGTAGACCCTTGTAGTGCTCCGTCCTGGATCCAAGAAGGCGTTGGCTGAAATGTTGGCAGTCCGACGGGTCTTGTTGAGCTGGAGCTGGAGATCAAGGGGGTCAACCAAGTTCTGCCACTTGTTGCGGAGTCTGTGCGCTCCTAAGTCGAATGTTGCAGCATCCACGCAGATAGGGAGGCCAAGAGTTCTGTTGACTGCGTTGAAGTCTTGGGTAGCAATATGTTGTGATCGAAAGTTGTGCTGCATTGCTGCATTCTCCACGATGTAGAGGGGTTGCCGAGGATGCTGTAGCTGCTGGATGTACCCTATGACGGTGGTACAAGCCTGCAGGACGGCGGCCCGGGGTCCCTTGAGTCCTCTGTTGCCTCCTGCTGGGCTGAAGTCTTGGCACTCTGGACCGGCTATGATGAGCCACTGTGATTGGTCGTTCACAGCTGCGGTCATGAGCTGTTCTGGTGTGATCTTGGTCACATCCTGGGGCAGCGTCGTGAAGGCATGGTCGCAGGCGTATGACTTGAGCAGATGGGGGTAGAGGTTGGTCAAAGCTTGTGTCCTATAGCGGGCGACTGTCTGAGCAGCGGGCGAAATGTCGCTGTAGATATACCTGTTAACTTGGATGCCATTGCGCAGTGCTGCTTCCAATCCTGCACACATTCCCCCGCACATCTCGTATAGAGTGATGCCATTCTGGGCCATGTATGTGACGGCGGCAGGCAAGGGTGTTGTGCAGATGGATAAGACAGATCTGACGTCAAGGACGTAGTCCACGATGTGCCCTAGTGTCAAGTCTAGGGGCACATAAGGGGTGGTGGGCACTGTTGGAAATGCTGCGTATAGGTCGCTGTCCAGGTCAATGCGAGCGCCAGTGTTGTCCTCTGCAGTGGGGCTGGGAAACCTAGACAGTGCGTCAGCGTTGCCATGCTGTGCACCTGGTCTGTGCATGATGTCAAAATCAAATGACTGCAGCATGCATGCCCATCGAGCGATGGCACCGGTGACGTTGGCAGAGGAGAACATCCACAGCAGAGGCTGGTGATCAGTGACCAGTGTGAAATGTAGTCCGAAGACATATACGCGGAAGATCTTGCATGCCCAGCAAGCAGCCAGCATTTCTCCTTTGAAGCTGCTGTATTCTGCTTCATGCTTGTTAAGGCTGCGGCTGGCACAGGCGACGAGGTATTCGTTACCTTCCGAGTCGAGCTGGCCGAGCACTGCTCCTAATCCATGTTGGCTCCAGTCACAGTGGATGAGGGTGCGCGCGTTGATGTCAAAGCGTCGCAAAACCTTGCCTGGTGTGCTGATATTCCTCCTAATGGCGTCCATGGCTGCTGTGTGCTCGGGTCCCCAAGTCCACTTGACATCGTTCTTGGTGAGGTCATTGAGGGGTCTGGCTATGGCTGAAAAGTTTTCACAAAAACAACCGTAGTAGCGCAGCTTACCCAGGATGGTCTTGAGGTCCTTGAGGTTGCTTGGGTAGGGCAGGTCCTGGATAGCTTGGACTTTGGCTGCTTGCGGGGTGAGACCATGGTTGCTGACATCGAAGCCTAAGAAATCGACTGCGTCGAGTGCGAAGCAGGACTTGTCAGGGTGTATGCGGAGGCCAATGTCGATGAGACACTGTAGTACTGCTTCCACGTCCTTGATGTGATCAGCAAAGGTGGCGCTGTGGACCAGAATGTCATCAATGAAAACCTTGCTGAACTTGAGGAGACCACGTTTGCCCAACTCAGTTTCCATGACCTTCTGGAAGTAAGCTGGTGCTTGTTTCAGTCCAAAGGGCACACGCTTGAACCTGTAAAGCTGCTTGTCCCACCAAAAGGCTGAGAAATCTTGGCAGCCGGCAGACAAGTGGACTTGGTAGAAGCCCGAGCGCAGGTCTACTCGTGTAAACCACTTGGAGTCACCCAGGTCTTGGAATAATTCCTCTGCAATTGGGAAACCTGTGTGCATGTCTTTGGTCAGGAGGTTGATGGCCTTGTAGTTGTAGCACACTCTGTTCGCAGTGTACTGGCCATCAGGTCCTTTTTTCAAGGCGACGACAGGATTTGCTGCATGCTGAGCTGAAGGAGCTGGCTCTATGAAGCCTAGCAGGAGCAATTCAGCGCAGACTTTGTCTTGAGCAAGTTTTTCTATAGGTGGCTTGCGGTAGGGACTAGTGAATGCCTGCTTGTCGTTGTCCTTCTCTATGTGCATAGGAGGCACAATCCCTTTGTATCCCTCTCTCAAATCCTCCATAGTCCGCGCTACTGCTGGGGTCATTCTGTTGAGCATGGCTGCCATCTCTTTGCGTTGCGCCTCAGTGCCATCCCGATGATGACCAATGAAGAGGTCACAGTCTGGATGTAGGGCCCCTCTATCTGCATTGGGTGTGACTGCTCCGTCTGGCATACTGTTGTTAATCCCCCCCTCCTGCAGATAGTTGGGGTCCATGTGACTGAGGCAGCTAGTAAGGCCTCCTTGTAGGCGGCCAGGGCAGGAGTGAAGCTGGAGTGGGAGGGTCCAGGTGCACTGGTAAAGCGCAAGAAGTGGACGCTTGGTAAACTGCTGCTTGGCCTCCCAGGAACTCTTGACCTGGTCGCCAGTAGACATCATCCAGCTGTGTTGTGAAGAAGTCTTGGGGTTCTTTATAGTTGTCACCGGCTGGGGTGGGAGATGGAGTGCTGGTCATTGTGAGCAAGTAATCAGCAGGGGTGAGGTGGGGCAACGATGAGAGCTAGGAGCAGAGGTGGCTGCAGCGTCGTATTCGAAGTCATCCTCACTGTTGTAGACGGGTGGCCTGCGGATCAAGAAGATGGAGGTAGAATGCAAGCTGGGTGCCGATGTGTCATAACCAATTGATACAGCGGTTTTGGTGGCTCTGTAGCTCTTCTGTATCCTGGAGGGGAAAGAGAAGAGGAGAGTATGCTGTTGTTGGTTGTGTAAGGGGGCGAGCACAGGGCTCAGGTTGCCGTCCTTGCACGACTGCGTACGCGTCCAGCGGCAAACCGAAACCTGGGACAGGTGGGTAGAGGCGGGTGCTTGTGTAGCAACTATCCAAGTAGGGGTAGGAGTTTGAGTACAGACTGTAGGTGCCCTGGATTGAGGGTAGGATGCACACAGAAGCGTCAGTCATAGGTCTGATTGGATCCATTGGGGTGACCAATGGGTGTGAAAGGTGTAGGGATGCCCCGGAGTTGCTCCATGCTCCTGGGGTCGAGCACTTCCCCCATACTGCGTGGGGTGAGGGTGACTCGGATGGCAGGCCTTGTTCCTTTCCCCTGGTGAGGACAGATGAGAAGTTGTGTCCTTAAGCTGGCAAGCCTATTCTAGATGCACCTGTGGAGTAGGTTAACATCTCCAAGGTACAGCGTGTTGTCACTGTTGGTCTCATAGCTGTAGCTTTCCATGCTGTGCGCATGGGTGACCATATGCATGAGCAGGGTCATGTAGAACGCTGATCAGTTGGGGTGGGAAAATCGGATGGAGGACATGTTGAATGGCGTTGTGACGACGGAGGTTGGGGAAGAAGCGGAGGATGTCCATCATTAGGTCGATGGGTGCTGTCTGTCCAGATTTTTTCCTATGATGGACTCCGTCGGGTGGGTGGGTGGTCCCTCGAAGGGTGGCCATACCCTGGTTCGTGGCGGCGGCCTAGCATGGAGGGAGCTGCTTGGTTCGAGATACTGGCCTGAATGGCAATCCACGGTCAAAGCGCGACCTGTGGCAGTATGCTCTGCGCCGGACAAGTGGAGGAAGGGGCGCAATGTGAGTTTCTCTGTGAAATGTCAGGTAGGCAGAAATGCCTGGCATGGCATGAGTGGGGACCATGAGGGCATCGAAGATGGTGTTGTCAGGGGCAATGACAAAAGTTGCCTGACGCTGATCTCGTTGGGGGTTTCGCTGCAAAAAATGACAGGCATTTGAATCTCCTTGGTGAGGGAGCTTTGACGTCATTGAACGCAATCGTCTTGTGGTGGCATGGGAGAGGATCGTTGTCCCAATGAGTCCGCCATAGATTGCGAGATGAAGTTGAGACCACTCGGTTGTCGACGAGGACCATAGTTGACGCACTGTAGGAGGCCAGTTGTGGACTTCAACGAGAGGCCAGTCTGGTG